>JAPMOR010082187.1:1190391-1244239 GCA_026543865.1 Argiope aurantia | reverse complement strand
TGATGAATTTTATAGTATGGTTTGAATAGCATGAATAAAAGAAGCTTTATTACATAAATATGGCAATATTTATTTGTAGGAAGAATACAGGAAAGATGTTGGCTGTGAAAAACTAGTCCGAGCTGATAAGATAAAAACTCTAATGAGAAGATGGAGATTCCCTTCTCTTTCTCTTCATGGTATAATATATCTATTTTATGCTACATTAATAAAAAAAAGTTTAATATATTCAGAATATCGCCTGTTTGTAAGTAAATTTTTACTACCAAAATAAGTTTTATGTAATCTGATAATGAGAGGTTCTGAAATTTTGTGTCACATAAATGAAATTTATATGTACCAGCATAAAAACATTCTCTAATTAATACATCCACAAATTAGTTTTTATCAAAGAATTTAATATTTGTGATTAAGGAAGAAAAATCAGTATCTATAATTTTTATATTTTTGAAATGGTGATTCGCAATTATGGGGTGAATGTATATTCCTTTTATTCAACATTTGCATAAAATAAATTATAAATATATTATATATTGGCCTAACCTATGAGTAATAATACATAATACATATTAAAATTTATTATTGATAGGAGAAACTATGACGAATATGCTTGTTCTCTATAACTATTTTCAATATATCAAAGCTTGATCTTTTAATTTCAAGCACCTTTCAAATTGCAACTGTGCCTTATATTTATTTTTAACTATTCACTTTGTGAACTTAGGTTGTATTGAAATACCTTTGCTTGAAAATACCTTCAACTCATTTTATGTTTCAAAATTAATAATAGAAAAATGAAATCTGTTTCTGTAGATAATGCACAAAATTACAATATTCTGATAAAGTAATGGGGTTTCTATTAAATTTTTAGTAGAAGGATAAATCACTAGTTATATGTCCAATCAGTGAGGTTAATCATGCCTCTAGATATATTTTTTTTTGTAGCATTTGACCTTTATTTTTATTCTTTAATGTTTGCACAGTTAAATTAATATTTCAAAGGATGTGTTTTATGGTAGATTTTATTTTCAAGATATCTTAATTATTTTAGCATCTTTACACTTCATAAAAATAAAAAAAATTATTTCAGATTACATATGTCATAATTAGAAATACTTACAATTGGATTACTTTTATTTTTAATCTTGTAATATCATTAGCTGTTTAAAACATGATATCACATATTCAGCACAATTAATTTATTCCTTTGAAATTAGTTATGGAAAGGTACTTACTCTTCTTCAGTTCCAGTGCTGTAATTTTCTACTGTTATTTTTATGCGAGTTCAATAAAAGTAATTGTAAAATTATAATATATTAGTAAATAAAAGAGCAAAGGAATAAAAATGTGACTGAACCATATCCTTGAGATCAATGAAACCTGCTTTCAACCATTTATAATGCTCAGCTCTAAAACGTTATTTATATATGTATATATATATATGATAATGCTTATAGGTTGAATATGATGAAAAACATTCTACATAACAGACCATTGGCACAGAAATATCAAATTAGGTACACAACTGATTATTTTGGGGAAAATCTTTTTTTTTTATAATTTTTTTTAATTAAAGTGCTAATATTTTTCTTCAATAATTTTGAAGTCATTTTATATCACTATAAAATTTCTTTTCAATGTAATAAATTAATTTTTTATATTATTTACCTCTTAATTAAAATTTTTTAAAGTAAAATATTTAAGTTAATGCTGGCAAATTATCAAACACAACTCATCAATTATAAGTTTTTTTTTTGTTACATAGGGTGATAACATCTCTGAAGTTTTTTCTTATCCAACCTCGTATTTTATGGGCCCAATCCATTTCACTTGGTCAACAGTTAATATAATTTGATCATTGCTGTGAGAATTATCTTTTTTATTGAATTGCAAATAAAAGTCATCACCGAATTGTTTATATATATTTTTTTAATATTAGGTATTGAAGGTGCCTTTAGTGAATCGGGATGTAAAACTGTGATTCCTTCAAAAGTAATAGGAAAATTTTCTATTCGTATTGTACCCAATCAAGAACCTAAGAAAATTGAAGAATTAGTAGTTGCACATTTGAAGAAAGTTCATGAAGCTAGAAAAACTCCAAATAAATTGAAGTAAGTCATTTTTTAAAAATGAAATTCATTTCATTCCTTTAAAATGTCTTGTATATTTGTAGTATTCAAAAAAATGATTACTTATATATTCTTTATTTATATGTTATAAAAATGATATTTAAAATATTTTTGTTTTTGTTTTCCCAAATTAAATCTAATAATTCTAAAGGAATTTTGTAAATTAGATAAAACTTAAAGACTGTTTAGTATCGTGATTTACTCAGTATAAAATCAATATCAGTTTTATAAAATTTTAAAACTATTTTAAAGGTTAAGTTCCTCTTTTAAATTATATACCATTCAAGAAAATCATCGAATTTAGTAATAAAAAAATTCAGCTTGTTTCTTGATCCTGTTAATAATGCTTCTCAAATAAATACATTTGATATGAACAGATTTTGCAATCCACTAAAAATATATTCTTATGTTTCAAATAATGTTGAATTTGTCTGTTTTAAAGTTGCTTAGATTGTAATAATAATTCTATACAAATGAAAGTCCAAATAAAAAAAAACTGGGCATAAATTAATTATAACCAAAGAATACGATAATTTTTATATTAAAAATAGCCATAAATATTTATTTTTAATAAAATTACTAGTAAATATATTAATATAATTATAAAATAAAAACATAATTATTCTAATTAATTTTTAGTTTTTGTAAACAATATACTGCTTTGTGAATACAATAATTCTACAATAGAACTACAAAATAAGTGAAAAAAAAATGAAATATGTTTTTAAAATTTGAAAAAAAATCTTTTAAATTATTGCATTGATATAGTTTTGAAATATAAAAATGATATTTATATTTATCTTACACTATAAATTAGTTTTTTTTAAATTGTAAATTTTGATAGAATTATTTTCTAAGAATACAATAGAATTGCATCTTTATTTTTAGTGCTTTCATGGTTCATGCTGGTAAGGCATGGCTAAGTGATCCTAACCATCCTAATTTTGTTGCTGGAAAAAAAGCTATCAAACGAGGTACTATTTGACAATTCTGTAATCAAAATATTTTTATGGGCAATTAAAATTTGCAAGGATTTAAAAAATTGAATGTTTCAAATGATATTTTAATCTTTTTCAGTATACAATGTTGAACCTGATCTCATTAGGGAGGGAGGAAGTATTCCAGTGACATTAACTTTCGAACAAGCTACTGGTAAAAATGTACTGCTCTTAGGAATAGGTGCAAGTGATGATGGTGCTCATTCTCAGAATGAAAAGATAGATATTTCTAATTATATTGAAGGGGTAAGCACATTAAATTATCCTTAAGTTTCGTTGATAAAATTTTGTTTTGAACAATTTATAAAATATTATTTCATGAATGTTATAAATGAAGATTATTTTTAATATTCGCATAAAAGTTTATTAACAGTAAACATGGCCTAAGCTAATAGGTAAACCGTTAGGGATAGTCATATCCTTATATTTGGAAAAATAATCTGGATGATTTAGAGCATTATATTCTATATGCTGAAAAGGTATGAAGTGTAAATTTTTATGTAGTCTTCTGATTCTAATTAGAAGATTTAAAAGTATATAAAATACAAGATTGGATATTTGTACATTGGTGATTGTTTACATTATAATGAGTTAAAGATTATATCTGTTGATGATCTCTATATTACATTGTAGATTTGTTAAATTATTTAAGGACAGCTGCCAGAGTTCAAGGATTAAAATATTCTTGATATGGTGAAATTTTAAACAATGCACATGCCATACTTCACTTAAAACTGACGAGTTATGAATTTCATAATTTAGCCCAATTAATGGAAACTAACCTTTCAGAAAGATAGATACCTTAAAATATTAATTTGCCCAAAAGTATTTTATTAAGTATAGAACTGAAAAACTATATTAAAATTTAAATTTTGCAATTATCAGCAGTTCATTTGTTGATTGAAACAACTTATAATATTATTTTTTGCAATTTAGAATATTTACTTAATGTTAAGTATTTTAATTCTAACAGTAAGTATAATATGGGCTAGAAATTAGTATTTGGATCTCAATTAAAGTAGACCTCTTGTGTGTAAGTGAATTTCTGCATAAATAAACTTTAACATGTACAAACATTCAGATTTTTAAATATATTTGTAATATAGCTGTATATTAATTGAATTAACTGAATTTCATTGTTTATAATTCATTTTTAAACCGAATGCATTGAAATAAAAATGCCTCTACCCCATTCTTTTTTTACTATTGTTTCTTTCTATCTATTATATTATAAAATTTCCCAATGAAATAATTTTGATTATATTGAAATATAAAATTACTCGATAGAGTCCCTTAAAAAGTTACAAGTAAATATATTACTGAAAGATTGAAAATGCTATTTTCAAGTATTGTTAACATAAGATATTTCATATTGTAATGTAAGAAATTTCAATGGTTCATTTTAAATTGTTATATTTTAAAATTTTTTTTTCATTTCAGACAAAAGTTTTGGCCGCTTATATCCATGAAATTGCTCAACTTTGAAATGAAATTTCATCCTGCTAGGAAAGTTTAAAATCAAACTGACAAATTATCACAGTTGGACTGTAAAGCTGACGAATATATTTTGAAATGATTTTAAATAAAAAATATTTTTTTCACTGTACAAATATAATTACTTCCTTTTTACTGAACCTGTTGTAGTCGAATCTACTCAATTATTCTAGTAATTTTATAATGATTAATTTTTAGTATTTTTTTTTTATGTAAAATTATTTCTTTCCTTGATTGATTGAAGAAAGTTAATTCTCCTTTTTTTAAAGGATAGAATACTTTGTGAAATCCCCATTACAAAGGCTAAATTTTGAAGTTTTGTAAAAACATATTTTATAGTATTTTTAATTTCTGGAATTTTAAATAAATTCAAAAATTTATAGAAAGCTGAATTTGCATTAAAGATAAGTATTTAACTTCAAAAGTTAAATACTTAACATTAAAAAGTGATATTTATTAAGACTAATTATGAAGTTTCAACTAATTGATTTAATTAGTTTAAGAAGAAATGTATATACATTTATAGTAAAAATGTACTCATAATATTTTAATTGTCAGTTGATATGATTATAAAATATGGCTTTCATGGAAACTTGAAAATTTTTTAATACTTTAGCTAAAAATCCCAAGTTTCAATCTAATTATTCATTTTTAATCACTTAAAGATTCCACTGTGTGGAAAACTCTTTTTAAACAATAATAAACTAGTATAAAAGATTTATCTGAATTTAACATATATAATATATCAAAATAGAAAGTAAATTTTTCACGAAGGGAAGTTATGTAAAAGTTACTTGATACATAGTAATTCAAGTTAAAATTTCAAAAAAATTAAAGCTGATTTTTCCGATTCATACAATTTGATAAATTAGGAAATTTTTCAGACCAAAAAATCTTTAAAATCACTTTCTCTAATTTAACACCTACAATCAAACTCAATTTTTTTTATTTCTCTGCATAATAGACTTAAATAAGAAAAAATATATATATATACTCATACTATAATTTTAAAATGCCCTGTTTATTGGTGTTTTCAAAATCTGTACAGTTATGCAAGACAGAAATTTCATAATAAGGAGAAAAAAAAAAAAAGCAACATTAAATGTGAAAGCATATTTCATTTTGTCACAGTAACAAATATATATATAAAAAATCAAAGACATGCTATCATATAAAACATTTCTAAATTATTAAAAAGATCCATAAAAATTTTGATCATGTAGAATTTCTGATAATAAAAAATTTATACATCTCTTTAAAAACTATTTGAAAAATAAATTATAATATAAACAGTATTAAAATACAATAATTAAGACTAGTATAACAAGTTTTAATGAAGTGGTTGTTAAAAACCATTTCATTTCATTATAGATGTTTCATATTAACCCTCCAACAAAGTTAAAACATTTCTCATCTTGTATAGATCTAAAGTACTGAAACTTTTTTCCCCTTCTTAAAAAAAATATATATAACTTAAATAATAGCTTGGAATAATAAAATTTTTTTTCAATATGTTTTAATCTGCTGAACTGTTTCTTCAATTTAAGTTTATAGTTTTATGGAAATTTTAAAGTTCCATGTTTAAGAAATTAATACTTTCCTGTATGCATAAAAAAATTCACTTTAGTCTTCAGCTAATTTATCACAATACAGAATTATTAGGACTCTTGGAGGGTTGAACATTAATAGAGACTAGAATTTTAAAACATTTTCAGTAGAATAAATAAATATAAATTGAACACAATTCCAGCAGTGTAACGATGTTAATATTTCAAATTGCAAAATAAATGTAAGGTACTTCAATGTTTTCAAGTAATACAGTATCAAACACAGTTCATGTAAAATTTTGAAAAATTCTTTTAATATAAAAAGAATTATAAAAGCAGTTTTTCCTTGAAAATGATTTATACTTTGTATCTAATAATACTTTCAAAGTATGTTTTTTGAATTAATCACAAAGTCTCAAAATTTCATTTTCTGTAAAAGGAATACAGGGTGAGCACTAAGTTTTTTCTTAATATCAAAACTTTAAAACAAAATAATGGTAATAAATTACTGTGATATAGTCCTGCACAAAGCTTTTTTTAAAAATCAAATAATTAGCACCAATGTGGGAGGAATTACAATGCACTTTTTGGTTCTGTATATCAAATCTGCCATTTTTCTTCAAGGTAATTTATTTCTATGGCTGCAACATCACGATACTAAAATATTGAAAGCTAGGATTAAACAGTTCAAAGTTAAATGCAAGACTACTTACTGTCTTACTATAATGAGAACGAGAATACCACCTCAACATTGTTCAAGCAACAAAGAGGTGCACATTTAAATTGTTTCTTAAATTTCGTTATAGAATTTATGACAAGACCAAACATAAATAAAATAATGTTCAAATTTTTTTATTATGATTAAGGAAAAACTTTGAGCTCATCCTGTATAACAGATCCTTTAAAATTACAAAAAACATTAAAATCAAGAAGCAACGCGATTAATTTTACAATGATCACATCTCTTAATAAATATACACAGTCACAGTATATATACACAGTCAGCATGGATTGAATAAATAAAATGCATGGAGTTGATATGAAAGTAGTGTATATTTATACAATGTATCTTAGTGGACACCGGTCGTTTATTTCATATTCTCACTAATATACATCATTGCAAATTAATGTATAACATCAATGCACTAATGATTCACAGTGTAAGTAGACCTCTCTTTTAAGATTTATTAATATAATAAAGCTTGCAATTCTAAACTGGAATTTGTACTTGTTATATTCTGCCTCTTTTCTACAGACTTGAAGAGAATTCGAATGTGAATCGAGATCCACATATAGTAACGCTTCAGAATTTCCCCCCTTTTTCAACTGAAGCTTTCTTTTCAATCATCAGAGTGTACATCTAATTTTTTTGCAGATCCAAGAATTTCATTGTTGTTCAAGCCATTGACGTACACACCCTCACTGTGCTTGGAGTGGAATTTTGGATGGCCAGGTGGATACTTCAAAGTGAAGATGTAAGCATCTAATGCTTCTCGCAAATCCCAACTTATGTAGGTGAAATAGCGAGCCACATCCATCAGATTGTAAACCTATATATATATAACAAGAACCAAGTTAATTTCACCCACAAGAACCCAATACAAAATTCATATAAGGTTCCGAGATTCTAACAATTACTCGATGGAATTTTATTAATGCAAGGCTTACAAGAATACAATAAGAATTATTTTAAGATAAATAGTCTAATAAAAAAGAACAAAGCAATAAAAAAAATGGCAATTATTAAGAGAAAAAGGATAGCAAAAGTCAAAATTTATTTTTTAAATTTAATTTTTATTAAAGCATAATTTTAATAAATAAATAAAATGTAACAATAAAATTTAAGAATTTCACACAAAATTATTTTGATAAATAAGTAAATCGTAATCCACAAATAGGATAAAACAACTATACAACAGAATTATAAAATAAACAGTATAATTCATATCTGCTAAAAATTTCTAAAAATCTTTTTGACTGAAATACATTGCACAACAAAAAAGTCTTTGAATGAATTAAGGGTCTTAAATTATTAATTTACAATAAAAGAAGACATAAGGTATAAAAGTATTAAAACTTAAAAAATGCATTTTTTAAAATTCTGACTCGGAATTATTAAAAACAAATTCGAATCCTATCAAAAGAAAGTTAAAGAGACAATAAAAAAAATATAAATTAGAGTTAAAAACATTTTGAATTAGTCAAGATCCACTAAAATTGAGAAAAATGCAAGTATATTGGTAATTTATATCAGAATAAAAACCCAACATAATCTGAGCTTATATCAAATAATTCCATGTTTCTAGAAAGCTTTCTTAACATTTTATATATAAAAAAAGATATTGTTAAGTCAAAAGATCCCCTGCATACCCTCACAAGTTAAAATATAATTTTATAACATAACAATGAAAGCAGTAAACACACACAATGCATTTTTGAAATTAAATGGAAAGTAAATTACATCTTTTTTTTGTAGTGGATATATTTAAATACCTAAAAAGATATAATACCTGCAAAATAAATATCATCCTTAAAACCATCTTTATATCATATAATGAATGTTAAATTTAAAAGCTGTAACAGTAATTATCTTAATCCAGAACAATAATCTGTATGCTAAAAACCAATCAAAAAATTATCAGAACTTACCAAACCACAAAGCAAAGCCGTACATGCTGGCAACATGTACGAAGTGGGCAAATAAGTATTTAAACACAAAAGAAAAGGAGCAACAAGGCTACTGTCCCAAAGTTCCACATCAGCATATGTAACATTGGCAATCTAAATAAATGAGAAGATATAGATAAATGTCAATTTATATGTATATAAATTTTTAAGAACCATTCCACAAATGAAGATATTCAACTTTGCAACTGATTTGAAAATACCCAATTAGTAAAAAAAAAAAAAAAAAAAAAATATTGCTTCTTTTAATATTTGAATTGCATTTTTTTTTTTGTTTCATGCAGGGGAAGAAAAACACTTTCAAAATTATAATGTTTTATTATTATAATATACCAGTTATTTTTCAGAATTTAAATAATAAATTATTCTTCAAAACAGGTCAAGAACATATCACATTTTCATTTAAATTATTAAACCGATGTAAATATTATAATTATACAAATAATGCAATTGCCCACTGAATTAAGTAATAAAAAAAGATTGATAAATTCATTTCACAAAAGAATTTCATTTAAGTGTAAAAAATATAAAATGACTACAGTTGCATTATTGCTTTATTTTCTGGGAATTTATATCATAGGAACTACAAGTAAAATATTCAATGACTACATTGTTTCTATTACTATGCACCAAAAGCTACAATTGAATATTATCCTCAAAGTATAATACTAACTATAATAAGTTCACGAGATTCAGATATCTCCAAATTAGTTTTAACATGATAATGTTTACAATTTACTATATGTATATTGTATCATGCAATATGCATGATGAAAATATCTTCAAAATGTTCTATTAAGGCAGACCTATGAACTTAAGGCTTTCAAATCTGTCATGTACTTACTTCTTAAATAATAAATGTTCAGAAAAAAAGTCTCTCCAAAATTCCGATTAAATTTTTAGTTAATAATTAACTAAAATTTTCATATTTTCCTTAACAATTCTAGAATATATTCATGCATAAAAACCATTTTTATAAAACTTTAAAAAGAAATAGAAATTTAAAAATTTTTCAATGATACCAACATTATTTCTATACATATTTTTTCTTTAATTTTAATAAATTAAAAAATATCTTTAAATATATTTCTTTATGCACATACGGTACTGACATATAATTAATATAAATTAAAAATATATAGAGAGACAAATCAACTCTAAAACATCATCAGATGGTGTTTTCATCTAGAGATTTACATTTTCTTAAAAATGTAATAATTTTTTGTAATGAAATAGCAAAAACTTTCTTATCTTAAAATATCCAGTATATTTTAAATGTTTTACTGAATCATAAAGTAATACTAACCACAAGTTTCATAGTCAGTTTTGCATATGCCAGACCAAATGCAATGATAAAGATGGATGGACTAGAGTGAAAAAGTCCTGAGGCATAAGCTTTGGCAGCAAAGAGAGTCAAAATGGAAACAGGAACAACAGGATTCCATATCTGGATACCCTAAGATGGATTATTTACATTCATTATAAACATTAACAAATAAGCCACAGACATGACACAAAAAGAGTCATGAAATTAAGATATTATAAAAAGTCAAACAAATAAATAAAAAATACCATTTTCCTTGGAACTTTTACATATTCATCAAGAGGGGTTTTATTTCCAAGTACATATCCAATGTTGGTGATTATGGTACCACACATGCTCAGCAACGACAAAAATCCAAGTATCAGTCTTAACTCTAAACCAAAGATCTAAATAAAAAAAGGAATTATTAGTAATGGTTAGAGTAGCTACATAATTGTTTATTAAAAATATAAAAATAGAAGTTTTCCTATGTATTTAATTATAAGAACAATAAAAATACATTGTTGAAAAAAGTATGTTTTCTATAGTATACAGTTTCTGTAGTAGAAATAATTTTTTGAACGAGAAATCTAAGAAAAAAATCATAAAAGCATGATATATTAATATAAATGAATTAAATTTAAAATTGTATCAAGCTTGTATCAATATTTTAATTTTCATGAAAGTTAAAATTTTTCCTCATCGATATTTCATTGTGATTTAATTAATCTAATATATTTATCATTATGAATATGTTAATTGATCACTAAGAACTTTTTAAACTAATTTTTGTTAACAAAAAATCATATAATATTATATTCAAAGCCTAAAGCTAACAGGTTGAAGAATCAAAAATTATTGAAGTTCCTTAAAAAGAAATAAGAATTTCAAATACATTAATAATGAAATTTACTTCTTGAAGCTTTTAAAAAGACAAGAAGCTACAAGACATTTTAAAATAAACTATAATAATGATAAAATTAATTACTGTTGATCGCCAAAGCTGTTGTCCATAATAAGCAGTCAATAAGTGAACCAACATCACCGAGAACTGTATTTCAGATACATCTATCCTAAAGAAGATTTAAAAAAAATTTACTTTTTTTTAAAAACTCCTTTTTACAAATAAGTGGCAGAATTTAAAAAGGTGCTGTATATTTTTAGTAATCTGAATTTTATTCCACTCTAGATTTTCAGTTTTTGTGCCTTTAAAAATAATAATGCAATTTTGGTATACAATAAAAAATGTATAAGCAGATTGACTAATATTTCTGTTGACGATCAAATGGAAGAAAATGGGAGGAAAATAGCGAGTATTTGATATTTTTAATGATAAATGGTTTATGCAAGAAAGAAAATAAATTGATCTGCGTTTCTTAATGTGTGGGATGACCATAAAGAATAACAATGTGGTGATGGGAGCAGAACTTTTTATATTTCACCAACAACAAAAGTATCAGTCAAACAACCACTTTTCCAACTGTAGTTTTAATTTATCTGTGAAACATTAGCAGATTTACTGCTGAAATTTTGAAAAGCATTTCCTTTCATTTATTCTTAATTAATCTTACTTTCATTTTTCAAGTTCAAAATAGTTACAATTTTTTTTATATCTAACTTGAAAAATGGATACAGTTTAAAGAAGTTCAAAAGTCCCAATATAAATAAACTAGATTTTAATTTCAGTAGTTAGTTTGTAGCAGTTTCATCAAACTGGACTGAAATCATAAATAGTTTGTCTATCTTGGTGAAATTTTACAATGAAATAAAAGAATACATATAACACACTACATCTATTAAACTTTAATGCTATGTATTTATGCTGTTATAAATCTGAAAATAATTTTAAATATTTTTGCTTCATGATTTTAACACCCTATCCAAAAAAAAAAATTATAAAGGAAAATCTAAGTTTTTGCAACAGAAATTTGAAACTTACTTTCCAAAAATCATAACATGTGTCACATGATCTTGCCAATGAGCACTATAAAATACCAGCATTGAGACAATAAAAAATAAAAACATGAGTAATGGCAAATTAATCAACTGGCAGGCAGCAGAGGTAGTTAAACACACAAACACTGCAAAAGAATAAAAAATATTTTAGCACAAATATAATAAATTTGTAACAATTAAAAATTTATGAATATGTTATATCAATTTTTATCTTCATTTTTTTAAAACACTTATTTCTCATAAGATTTTAATAAAGAATAGTCAATTCATAATTTTAGACAGCAAAGATTCTAGTTGAGAATAGAAAGTAATATTTCTTCTTTTTTAAACTGTTATAAGATTTGTGTTGCTTTTTTAATGCCCATTAGGTTTATATATTCTTATTTTCTCTCATTAAACAATTAAATCTATCCATCAAACAAGGAGAAGTACAATATTACAGAGAGAATAAAACTACCTATAAAGCAATTAAGGACCAATTAGTCCTGACCGTGAAGGGGAGGGGCTTGTAAAACCATAACGTCTTAGCAGGACAATACTGACACAAATCTATTCAGAGAAAAATTTTAATGGTGCAGCATCTGTACCACAAATGAAAATATTAACTAAAGACTAATTCTTTGATAAGATCTTTATGTGTTAACTGGTATTTTAGAAGATGGATGAGAGCTTTTAAACAGCAGTTCATCAAAATATTGTAAGAACTAAGGTCAGTATTTCAATGTAAGGCCAAAAAGTAATGTTTTGTTAGAACTATGAATAATATTTGTTAATCAATAATCAATATTTGTTAATCAATAGGGGATTTATTTCATCCTCTAATGTAACAGATATTTTAACATAATCAATCAAAATGGGCATTATTAGGATGATTACATTATGCTATAATATGGTTCATTAAACTACACAAATGGTTAACTGAACTAAAATTCGAATGACAGCATACCAGTGGAAATGGCATCACAACCATGATCATAGACTTCTTCTATCTGCGTATCTTGAACTTTTATAGCTTGTTTCCCATCCAAGGCATCAAGCGTTTGATAAAGAAAAACACCAACAGCACATAATACATACACCCATGACGGAGCCTAAATCAAATTTCAAAAATAGTAAATTTTTAAAAAATACTACTTTAAAAGGAATTTACAAATTTTTATATTCTCTAAATAATTTCATATAAAGCATACTCTTCTATTTATCCAAGAAACACTAAGTATACGTATCTTCTCATTTATTAAAATATAACTACTTTTAAAATATGCATGTAGATCAAGAGAGATTGTAAAATATAAATCCCATAACTGAAATATTTCAAAACAATATATTTTAAATTCAATGATAAAATGAATATAAGTTTTAAAATTACTTTTATACAAAATTATTAGCAACATATTTACTTCAACCCTTGCATCGGGACTGTAGTACAAAAATGTCAAACAACAACCAAGGTTAATAGATAACCCAAGACAAGTCAGAACACAAGGTGCTACTTGCATAGGAACATATTTTGATAATCGCATCCAGAATCTGAAATAAATTCACAATTTTAGAAGCATGCAAAAAGAAAATATAAAAAATTAAGATTTATCAAATAATAAAACTAGCAGCATTTAATAATAGAATAATTTAATAAGGTAAATATTAATATGTACATTAAAATAATTTATCTTATAATATGAAAATATATATTATGTAATAGAATAGTAGAAAAAATCTGGATATAATAAGGCTGAAAAAGTATATATAACTAATAATTAGTCAATAATATTAAATAATTAGCCATTTTTCTTTCATATTACAATCCAAAATTAAATACAAGATATTCTAAATTAAAAAAACAATTTCACATCTGATAAATATCAGATCAGAAATATTAATTGCAAGGATTCAATTCAATAGGAGATAAGTAGTACGATATAATTATGCGACCAAGTGATCCTAGGTAATTTCAAGGTTATATTTAAACAAGACATATTTTGCAGTTCGTTTTTTTCTTTTGTAATAAAAGACATAAAACAGTGCTAAAAAGCATGTCATTTTTATAAACCTCATTCAGTTTTGCAAATGTAATAAAATCTCTATTTAGAATATTTGGAAAGTGTCCTGGAAAAGAAACTATTTGTATAATATTTGATTTGGTAGACAAATACGATTTACTGACGAGTTATTTTCAGAATAACAAAGGAATCTAATTTGCACATTTGAAGAAAAAAAATGCAAAATTTGTGCATTTTATTAGTTAATAATTATGTGCATTCTCATGTTGGTTGTATAAATCATTCACTTTATCTAATTTATCATGTATAAACTTTTTATTATAAAATTTAACAATGATTTAATAAATAATGGTATGGTTAATAATCAGCTAGTGGCAATTAGAGTAATGCAATAAGAAAAATCTTTAAATCTTTTCCCATGTGTAATACAAATCAGAAATAAAAGGATACTATGCGATGCCGAGTGATATGGCATTCATATCACTGTTATACATATATTAAAAATATTTTTAAATATAAATTGACACAGCTATTTAAAATTTACAATAATGTAGCAGTGGATTTAATTAAAAGGAATTTCGTTAACAGCTTCAAACAAAATTTCTGTCTAAAGAATACTTCAAAATTTATAATACAATATAAAATAAATCTATGTGATAATTGATATATTAAATAATATTCAGGGAACAATACAGTCTACACTAAAATTGATAATCAGAAAGCAGGCTAGAACAAAATTTATCTTAAGATAAGATACACTTTGCTCTGTTGGATACAACCTGCTCTATTTCTTCTCAATACTTCAACTATAGCCACGCACAACAGCCATAAAACCGTGCTCTCCAAAATAAAGCTGTAAAATTTAAACTTTGATAAAACAAAAGGTATTAAAATTTGGAATAAAATAAAAGTCATAAAATTATAATGAACAAGTTTTCATAAAATGATTTGAAACAAAAAGATTAGAATTAATCCTAAATTGATGCTTCTTTTACTAAGCAAATTTTAAATTATGGCTGGTTGTTGAAGGGGAAAGGAGAAATTTAACAACTCAAATATTTTGAAATAATTAAAATATTGTCTTAAAATAAGCAATTTATTACTCTACTTAATATTAATCCATCATAATAAACAATTTCTTTTTAATCTTAAGATTAACTAAGTATAAATTATTAGGTTGAAATAATTATTGTTTGGAGTTTTTGAGTTAAATAGTTTAAGTCTCTAATAATTAAATAAACTAATATTGCTCATTAACTAAGAAACACATTTTCTAAATTGAAAGATTTAAATTTTAGAATAATATAAATTAATGATAATATTAGTATTTAGGTTCAAAATTTCCATTTTTTTCAACATTGCATGAAAATACAAGGTTTACACTGCTTCATTTAAAATAATTGCAGCTATTCAAGTTACTAACAGCTGATTATATATATATAAATGCTAGGAATTATAGAATATCATAGGTGAATAATTGAGCTTTTATTTATATATGTCTCAAGGCTATAAAAACAGTCAAAAACCACATTTTCATTTAAAATTTCATTACATAGAAAATTGTTTAAAGTTATTCCATATAGAATTCTGTGAGAATATATCAGTTACTTTTAAACACATTAAAATCATACTAGGACTGTTTAAATGAGTATGAGAACTTTCACTATAATATCAAGTTGTGGTTTCCCGTAAGATTATGAAAAATCTGAGAATATTGTGTTCTCTATTACCATATTGATAATACTTTGTTTCTTTTGATAGCCATTATGAAATACTTTTTCTTAATTTAGCAAGCTATCTATTTCATAAAAAAATTATACATTTAACCAGCATTTAGCAACAGCACTATATTCTCAAAGCTATTCTGCTTTTGATTATGGATATTTATGGTATTTTAAGAACATATAGTGTTTAGTAAACCATTGTACATATGCATTACACAATGTATGATTGTACAGTTTTTCATAAAAGATTTTCTAAAAAAACCCTTCTTAATAACTAATTTTAATTTTTCTACTATGTATCATTATTACTGTATTACATAACATATTTATATTTTATTATAATATAAAAGTTCAATTTAAATGTAATTAAAGAACATAAAATATTTCATTCTTTAATTATAAGCTCTTAATTTAAGAACATTATTTTTAATTAGAAAATACTTATATGACAATAAATATACTTTTGAGCCTTATGTGGTACAAAACTTTAAAACCACCGACATAGAAAATTAAAACTTGAGGAGAAATACCACACAAAAAGTATCAGAAAAAAAAAAAACTGAATAAAGTTATGGCATAAATAGTTTTTTTTAAAAAATAACATACTTTTGTAAAAAGAGAAGTTCTAAAAATGAGCCAGCTGTAGCATTATAAATGTATGGTTTTTTAGTTAAAACATCCATCTGTTCTGGTAACAGTATCCATCCTGGATTGCTTACAGAATTTTTTGCTTCTTTAACATACATGCCTGTTCAGCTGTAAATTGGGGAGAAAAAAAAAACGCTTTGAGAAACAATAAAACTTCTCTTAAAAAATTATTCTATAATTACACTCCAAGTAGAAAACATAAAATTATGCATGACATACCTCAAAAGAAAGATAAGAAGTAACTAGAATTAATATTTGCAGAGAATATTTATAATAAAAAACATACTATAAAAAATTTAAAAATACTGTCAATACTACATAAAATTTATACACAATATCATAATCAAATCTCTGACCTAGAACATTTCAATACAGAGATAATAATAACAGTATTCACTATTTATTTTTATCAATGTTTTACAAAGAATAAAAAAATCAATTTTCACAAACAATAGTTACAGAAATGATAGTTATACATCTGTAATTTTTATTTTTTCCAAGACATTTTAAATATGAGAAATTAACATATATTAAATTAAAAATGCCTGTCAAATTTTCATCTTCAGACTCCACTATATTCAAGTCAGAAATGCATGAAAATGGGAAAGAATGTTTTGATCATTTATATTCAAACAGTAAAATACAGCACAAACAAATGAAGCACTAGTGCACATCTTCACTATGGTAATTTGATAAAGTACTTAATTAAATTATCTTAGTGAAATATGAATAAAAGTATTACAAGGCAGTAATCATCTTATATTATGATTAATTAATAATCAGACAGAACAAAATATTTATAAAGGCACCTAAATGTATCAGGTATTAAGACTTAAAAGTTCACACTGAAGGTGAAATAATTCAAGTTTGATCCGCGTATTTTCGGACATGCAGAACCTATAATTATCTGTTCTGAATGTCCGAATTTTTGTTTTTAACTGAAATATTTAATAAAACTTTTACACAACAGAACTTAATGAGGCAGAAAAAAATCAATATTTAAAATATGTCCTTTAATTGGTAAGAAAATTTTAAATTTCTCCCATAAAATAAATCTTATATATTATTTTCAAAACAATGATAATATTTACAGGATTAAATACTGTTTTCAATAACAAATCGGAATTAACAAAACCAGTTGCGGCATATTTTGAGGTTATTAAAATCTTATATATCAGCTACTGAATAAAGTATTTTTAGCAACGGATAAAATAGACTAATAAATCAACGATAATTGGAGATCAATAAAACAACTACATAATCGACTTTTATAAAATCAATTATTTTTCATACCGAAATTTTCACGTAAAGAGCACTCCTCCGGTTAGTGAGATTTTAGAATTTTCCAGAAAAATTAAAAGATCCCGTCCAACGAAATGAGAACGAGCACAATAAATAAGGGAACGAACGTGAAGCGCTAAGTAATGAGTGGAATACTACTAAGACTTAGTGGTTTTTCTTCTCTCACCCTGAGAATAAATTTACCGAATCCAATGAAACCTAATTCAAAACTGAATCACCACAGCTAACCTTCCGTCTTTTTCTCTGTGCCTGAGCTAATCAAACGTCACTGTGGGTTTCGCTATGATTGGTTTACGGATTGTGACGTCACGCTAGCGAGTCGCGAATTCGATTGCGCTGTGGTTTTCTTTTCTTTTTTTGTTTTTGTTTTTCTTTTGTCCACCTTCAAACACAAGAAGTACATTGAAATTTTTATTGCTGGCGATATTATGATTCAATGAAAGTTAATAAATAATTACTAACAAAGCTAGTGTTTTGTTTTGTAGAGAGAAAACACAAGCTTGTTTATTAATTTCTATTTGCTCACATATGATGGTTTCACTTCAATATTTTTCATATTTTATATTGAGTATTGTTCATTGGAAAATTCAGAAAATCACGTAAAAAAATAATGATCTATTTATTTTTAATTGCTCAGTTTATGGAGTTTTGGAAATAATCATAGAATTTCTGGTAACCAATTAAACACATGAATAATGATTTTTAACAAATATATATGTATTGATTGTATGCTGATATTTTTTATTTTATTTATTTCAAAAGTTCATGGTATTTATAATAAATAATTTCGCATTAATGAATTAATAATAGAAATAAAAAAAATCTTTTTAGTACACTTACAAAAATTTTAAGAATTTTTTTTTTATTATTAAAATGTTTTAACAAACTTTCGCTATATCTCTGCTAATAATAAAAGAACTTGTATCTGTGTATGTGTCTGTTGACGTTCTACAAACTTTCAAAACTTAAGCCGCTACATTTGACGCAAATATACTGGAAGGAAGAAATAGTATTTCAGAGATTGTTTTGAAATTTTAATTACAATTTTAACTAATTAAAATTTTAACAATGCTTTGCATTTAAATAAGATATATTTTTCCTAAAGCATTATTGCAAAAAAAGTTTAAAATCATTTTAAATCTGAAGAAACATTTTTTAATGATAACAATTTATCCTACAATTTTTTTTCTTAATGTTGGCATTTTTAAAATTTTTTTTATGCATTTATAAATTTTTTATTTTATTTAATTAATTTTTTCTACAATTCTCAACAAAAACTTCATCGTTGCAATAAAATTCAAGACATTACCACTATTTTTCATTATATATTTAATTGTATAGTTTTTGTCCATTGTTGGAAGCTAAGTAAGTGTTTATTATTTGCTCAATTTACATGTGGAATAAATAAAGTTTCACTTGCGCGAAAGACAAAGACAATTAGAAGATATATTGCCCAGACAGTTATTATTCTTTTAACGGCACTACAATGTCGTTGGACTCACCTCAATTAGGAAGGTCCGTATTCGCAATAAACTGAACGGATGTAAAGCTTTTAAAATAAAACGACTTTAATGTCTGCATAATTTGCTGCTTAAAAACACTTTGTTATGGGAAATTATGAACATCAAGTTATGCTTAAGAGATTTAAGTGAATTTAAATACAAACAATATTCTTGAAAAACCAACAAGTCGACAAAGACGGCTAGAATTCACACAATTCTTGAACTATTAAGATATTTCCTTTGGACTGCGAATCTGTAATACCTGATTCAGTAGTTTTTATGAAACAAAAATTCATAAATGTTTCAACAATTTTTACTTGAAACGGCATTTGTAGAATAAAAGATCGATTATCATCAGTGCTTAAAGTTTCGCCAATCAATTGCCAAAGTTCACCCAAATGAACCTTTCAGGTTTTGATTTATAGACTTATTGTCTCATTAATCTCGTTTGAAGGCCCCCTCTTTTATTCTGGATTATGAAGTACCTCCTACTTCTACGTAGTTATGTACTGGATGCGGAAGTGTTTTATTTTACATTGCGATGCAACGGTTCCCAATTTTTCGTTAGAGGTTCACAAGTGGGTTGCGGATAATGTATTAGTGGATCTCGAACGGCCGTTTCGTATTTAGTTTAGGCGCTGATTTCCGAAAATTGAAAACGAAAATCAATGGATCAGAAACTTTTTTTAAAGAAGACTCCAGAAAGAGAGAAAAAATGAAGAAGACTCGTTAATTGAATAATTATCATGTGATCCGATTTCAAAATCAATTTTTAGAATATCATTATTCGTTTGGTCTACATAGGTATTCAGCAACACTATCTAGCAATCGCCATATTTGCATTGATCTACCTCGTTCCACTTTTGAATTACCGTGATCACTTGTTCACGGACGGACAGACAGATGAACATTTTAGATGGATATAGCCCAAAATCTGACAAATAGCACCAATTTTGGTGTTAAGACCGCATGCTAAATTTCATACATCTAATTTGTCACGTTCTTTGAATTACCCGGACTATAAGCAGATCGGATAGATAGGCATAATTCCTATCAATGGATGATCTTTCATAGACTATTTGATATATGTATAAAATATGGTGCGTTTTATGTTCATCTTCATACTGCAATAAAAAAGATTCGAATATTTGATCAATCATGTATTTGACAGTTCTGATCTCTTTCTTGTGGTTGGATAAGTTCGACATTCGACACAATTTCACGAACCCTAGAAAGAAACAGAAAAATAGATAGCCAATGCCTAACCGTTTTACGCCCAAAATTTGATATGCTTTGATTTAGATGAAAAAAAGAAAGAAAAAAAAAACTCTGCCCCGAATTTCACATTTATATTAATATTGTATTTTTAAAAGTCCATGATTTCATTCAGTCACATTTTTTTTTAAAATCTTTCAAACTTTGGCTTTATTTGAACTTCTGAATCGCGCTAATTCCTTCTTCCCTCCCCACAATGACTTTGTAACATGTGCTGAACTAAAACACTGTTTCAGCAGATTTTTTTTTATGAAACCATATAAATTCAAAATATCTTCTCATGGCCACTTTTTTCCCTTCATTCTACCCCCCCGGGGGCACCTCGAAATGAGGATGAGATGCTTCCGGCATGGTGGTTGGATCTCGCCACCCTGGAAGGAACACTAATAGGTGGGGGATCTAACTCCTCCCATCGATGACGGGACGTACTTCCTTCGGGAAGGGTTGTACCGTGGCCGGTGATGGCCCTTAGGACTCAACCACAGTTCCCGCCAATTGCTGTAGCGGCGGTCCGGTCATTCAGTTTTATGGTTTAAATCCGTGTGCCTTCGGGCGGGTCGGAGAGTTAGATAGTTGACTTCCCTTCATTCTGCCTTCCTCTTACCAGAATAGTAGTTTTTGATGGAGAGCCGGGGCGGTCAACCTATAATCTCCGCTCCCTAAAAATGCTATTGAAAGGTATCTGTGCAAAACATAATATAACATAATAATGTAGTGCATAGAAATTTAAAAGTTTTAGTAGCTTGTGAATTAGGAAAAAAAAAAGAAGAATAAAAGTATAAAAATTTTGATAATGGATGAAAAAAATGAAAAAAAGGGATGGAAATGGATTTCTGTAACATCAGGAAGAATGAAAGATAAAATACTCCATGCCTATTTCGCCTAAAATCAAAGAATGTTTTGCACTCTCACATACATACAACTAGCCGTCTTTGGTGACCAGCTGGGTTGCCAAGTTTAATGCTTAGTAAATATTTCAATTAAATATTTTTTTGTGACCTGGTCCTCAGAGAATATTTTCAAGCGACAAATTTTAAAAGGCATTCATTTTATTTTAGAAGTCTTATACTGTTCTGCTCATTGTGCTATGCATTTAACTGATTTTTTGTTCTATAAATGCAATTATTTAAGGAAAGAGCAACAGTATATAAATATAAACTGACTTTAAGAGTATTTTACAATTGCTTAATTCTGAAGTTAAACCTTAGTTGTAAGCTGCGAATACTGTAGACGGTTTCTATTGTATTTGTTCTTTCACATAGTTAATTTTTAAAATAATCCTTTCTTTAAAAATTGAAATTTTTCCCCACTTCTCATATTCATGATATATTAGTTTGCTTTCTATTAATATTTTGAGTTTGACGTGTAATGTCGAAAGAGTCAAATTTTGCGCCTTAAACCTCCAAACATAGAGATAAACCCATTTATGAAAATAAAACGCTTCATTAAGTGATAATGCATGAAATGCAGAGGGACGTCACAGAATGTGTTCTGGAATTACTGACGCTAAAAATCATTGATAAACTCGACAGATGATAGCGACGTAGCATCCTGCCCTTTGATTCTGTTTTATTACGTAGAACCTCGAAAGAATATGAAATTTTATCGAACGAAACGAAGGTTTCCTGTGACGTCACTTCGTTTATCGTATCGTTGGCACCCAGTTAATAGTTCCAAAGTATAAGGAGATTTTACGCAAGAATTATCATCATCTTGGCTCCTTTTCATTTTGCCTTTTGAACTGAATGAAAAGATATATAATATTTATAGATTTTTTTTTCGCTTCGTAAAACGTGATTTATCAGTATATAAACGTGAGGATATCAATAAGCCTAACAAGCAGATGTTATAACAAATAAATGTTGTTTTTAAAATGATATTGAAAATCGTTTGCTTTTTGTTTTTTATTTCTTGACATTTTCAATTTTCCAGATGGTCTTTCTTGTAGATGTTCAAACAAAACATCCCTACACATAAATGCAATGTCTTTACTGGGTTCGGAAATTTTACAAATAATGACTCAGATTTCCAATTTTGATCACAAATATCAGGAAAAAGTAGAGAATTTTCACCCAACTCTCGCCTAACTTCTGAATTTTTAGAGGCAAAGCGTTCTGTTGAAATTCGAGAATAGATAAAATAACTTTTGCAAATTTGCGGGCAGATAATCTATGTGTTTAAAATAATTAAAGCTGCCAGAAGAAGACATTTAAAATAGTTAAAGCCTACTAAAGAAGCAGAACCTCAAATTTAGCCACCATAAGGGCATTAGGAGGTGCGGAAACCATTTCGAAGCAAATCAGTTAGCCGGCCTGGTTATCAGGAAAGCTTGCACTTCAAAGACCTTTCATCTCCCCCCTCCCCTTTCCCCTGATCCCATCTTCTCACATTTTCAAATTTGGTGTGAATTTTAAATTAAAAAAAATCATGACCTGAAAAATTACACATATTGAAAAAATGTTCATGTATTTATTTTTATAGTTTTTGAAAATGAGACTAAGCCTAGCACCACTTTTATGTAATCCCTGTAGAAATTTTTTTCCCTTTCTGTTAATGTTGACAGAAAAATGAATAATTTTATAATTGCACAGGACAGCAAAAATGAATATTGGCATCTAGAAGAAACACAAATATTTTTGGTTACCAAATAAAAAAATATATATATAAACAATAATTTAAAATAGAGACTTGCGAAAAATAGAAATTGCAATTCCAGAGGGAATCCCGAAAAGCAATTTTTAATAACTTCGTATCTTCAAACGATCTGAGATTAAATCTGCAAAAGCCGTTAAAATGAATTCCGAAATTTAGAATATAGTTTCCGAAATAAAGTTTAATCTTCTGGAAATTTAGCAGCTCCCTTTTTCTTCTCATTTGGATTATTTTTAGATGGATTGAAAAATTTTCTTTCTGAAATCGAAAGACGTTGCAAGTTCTATTTTGGAATTTTATAGTTTAAAAGTTTCTCATCGATTGTTTTAGCGTAGTTCATTAGAATGAAAGTTTTCGAAGTTTAATTTTCTTAAATTCGAAAAACCGCTCATTCTTTTTTTTTTATTTGTGCTTTCAATTTGCGATGTAAAGACCACCTGTACATTTGAGATGCATATATTTCAGATGTAAAGAACATCTAATATTTATATCTGAAATACATCGTTCTTAAACATCCCAGGCATTAATTGCGAGCTATACATTCATTTCTACTCACATTACGAAAGAACGGAAACAATTATTTTACCAACTCGATGTCTAGGTGTAATAAAGTAATCAATTAAATAACACTTTCTAACTTAAATATTACATTAATGATTTCTGTTACATGATGTTTTACTTTCTCGTATACGTAGAATAGAGAAAATATTGTAATCATCAACAAATTTTAATTCCAGAATCTGACGAATCTCCACGTTTTAGAACTGCCTGAGTTCGAAACACACATTTTTAGAAAATGTCCGCCTTTTTCATGTCTATGGTAAAGATTACTCAAAAATTTTGTGAACTCGACGATTGAAATTTGGTATACTATCTTTACACCAAAGTTGCAGATTTCTATTAAATGTTGAGTAAAATCCGCTCAGAGAAAGCCGGTCTGTTCGGCTGCTCGAATATAATTTAACACGATAACTACACAATGAAGAGAGCTAGATGGATAAAATTCGGTACACAGAATTAACATCTATTGTTCAGACTCCTTTCAAATGTTGACCCAAATCCAAAAAGGAATTGGCCGTCTATCAGTCTGTACTTTCAGGAAGTAAACGTGCTGACTCAAAGACGAAACGACTTAAATATTTCAAATTTGGTCTGGGATTTTGTGACTGCAATTGTAGTACTGTGCCAAATTTTTGTTTTAATCGGTTGGGGAAAACGCGTCTAAAACACAAATTCGATTTTTGGATGCTATTAACCGTATGTTGCGTATAATCGCCAAATAACTCTCCAAGGATCACATGATAACTTCAGTAAAAATGATATTTTCAAGCCAAAGTTATTATTTCGTAACTATTATACACCTACGCTATGTGTCACAAACTCCTCCTATCTTTGACTTTAGAATCCAACAGCAGCGCCGCTGTATTCTAGTCAGTTGATACCGAGACCTCCTACTAAAATCACCAACACATGGTCTTCGGATTAGATTGTAAATTGAAATTTAAGATGTCTTTAATTCTAAGTGCTATTTGTGTTTATTTTATGTGCGTGAAGCGTGAATAAATATTTCGTCTCAAAGAATGTGGATTATTTGTGTAAAAGTGATATTATTACTCATCTACAGTGGCGGTCATGGAATATAAGGTAAGTCTAATTACCTTAATTGAATTAGATTTTTTCTTCATCTTTTGCTGATAAAATGATAATATGCAAGGTATTCTCTTGGATAACACATTTATTAGAGAATATGCGAGAATATTTTGGGGAGATCACTTCTAATGGTTTTATTTCAGTAATTTACGAAAATCCGTATTTTGTTTAAATTACTTTATTGTATACGAAATATAGTTATATATATATATATATATATATATATATATATATATATATTAATTGCAATATATAATAATTATAATATATATATTAATTGAAATATTGTAATCGCCAAAAAATCCGAACTCGGGATTTTGACGAATTTTGTTTCAGGCCTCTCAAGTACGAAAAACACACTCTGGAAATTATGTCTGTCTGTCTTTAAACACAAGAACACCAAAAAACGTTTTGAGCCAAAAGAATGAAATTTAGTATGCGGTCTTGGTTTCTGAAATTTGAAAATTAAAAAAAAAAAAAATGTGAACAAAATCCGCTCGGGCGAAATCTATCAATTTAGCTATCTATATAAAAAAATGTACAAGTAGTATCTAATGTAAAATGTACTATCTAAAATGTAAATTATTATCAAATTCAGAATAAAATATGTTAAAGGTACTTTCTAACGATAAAACGCGATAACTCAAAAGTCACTGACCTAAATTAATGAAATTTTGTACATGATCTTGTGATTAGAATTACACACATGTTGTATTGTTTCCATCGGTTCTGGCTTTTATATAATATTATGAGTATGTAATGTTACTTCTCAGCTAGAATAGTCTCATCGTACGGAAGATCGTTTTACGATCAGCTCTATTCGATGCTGATCGGATGCCGAGTCAGTGATCCCAGAGTTTAGTGAAAAACTTGGCGACCATTTAAAGACTTGCAGAAGACAACTTCTGCGACAAAATAGATAATACTGGAATCTTCCAGAATTTTGGCGATAGAGCCAATAGGAAACGAACTATGCATGAATTTTCCAGAACCTTCTCTGCCCGCCCCCGGGAACTATAAGAAACTAGCAGTCTGAAGTCGCAGCCAGTCGGATATCGAGTCGTGGATAGAGTGCTCGAGAGGTTTAATGTCGCAAAGCGAGTCAACGGAGAATAGTTGGATCAGTCCAGTGAACAGAAAGCGTTGTGTGTAGCTCAAGCGATTGCTGAATTGAGCTGTGTGCCGAGTCCTGCTGTTTATTGTAGAAGCAGCATCGAGTCATGTGAGGAGTAGCCACCAGTTGTGTAGTAGTGAGTCGGTAGTTGAATACAGCTAAAGCGAGGAGACAGTGGAGAATTGCAGGCATTTGGAGAGACTGTAGAGAGTAGCTACGGATATTGCCTCCTCCTTCTGAATTCTGTCTGACCGCTTTGTGTGCTGTGGTTGTTATTACTACCGATTACTACTTGTGGGCTATTGTTTGTTGTAGTGAGCTGCTGTGTGTTGCCTGTGTTCGTCTCTGCTGTATATTTGTTGTCTGTGTGTTCTTGCTTTCGTGTTTAATAAAAGTCGTCATTCGTCATTTAGGCCTTCTAATTGTTTTTACACCATACAGCCACTACAAGCGAACCCGGTGACTTTACGGATTTAGTGGAATTGAAGTTCTGTAACAATATTAATCAAAGTTAGAGATTAATAGTCAAAAAATCACTGTAAATCATAAAGTAGAATCAACAAACATGTTAAGATTGAAATTGAAGATCGATCTTCCGTAACTATTATTCGCTAACGCCATGCAGTTAATACACATGTATTGGGTTTCTTTATTACACTATATGCTTGGGGGAAAAAAAATCTAAGTTCTCGTGGCATTCACGGCCTTGAAAACGACCCACAATTTTGCTCAAGGGGGGGGGTAGGGGGATAAATCCTTTATTAGAGTACAGGAGAAAGTTTTGAGGAGACCCTCCTCGGTGATTTATTTATTATGACGCATGTCTGTGCAGCATTCTTGTTTGTATACACTATTATTTAAGAAAATGTTCAATGCTTATAAACTAAACATTGAATGCACACATATTGCTTGCCAACGGATTCTAAAACCCTCCGTGCATTTGCTCATGCTTTAGGATGGGCTTAGTTCGTCGAAATAGGGGTGAGAGGAAAGACAAAAGGAGTAGATGTTTACATTTAACAATAAAGTAAACTCGGATTACTCACAGACTAAATTAAAATAAAATAATAAGATCAAAAACGACACGATACTCGCATATACGTGAAAGATATTGAACGAAAAAGTATCTAATGAGGGGGGAATCAAGTCAAAGAATGACGAAGAATTCTGAAAATGCACTCACCCTTCCGCGTCTCAACTCTTAATCAGTTAGAATCGCCGAAAAGTGGTCGTCTCAGGATATTGAAACGAACAGTACCCAAATGAATATACTGAAATACTAAGAAACTTCATTATTTATGTTCGACAAAGTGTTAATTATCCTAATATTTTATTATTAATCAAATCTGTATTTTTATAGAAAGATTAGAATTAAAAGGCATAAATAGTTTAATCTAGAGTAGACAATGTAATTGGTTACAAAATGACTACACGTGTCCTCAAGAAATCCTGGATCCACGATGGCTGTATTAGGTTTTGCATGTGCAGCTGTAAATTTCATGCTTTGAATGCATTTAATTCCCTTAGGTGAAACAGAAAACGTATGAACTTATGATTTTATTAACGTATTCTTTAGTTTTGGAGCGTTAGATCGAATACGGTAGCTTTGGATAACGTACAGCTGACAACGCAGATGGAAAAGACGGAATCGAAATGCGAAAATATTTTTTACAGGCCAATCGCAAGGATATAGTTTCCTTATTTCCTTATTGATCTATGAAATTATGAAGCCATTGCACAGGTTTGAGATAAGAATAATTATACAAAATATAATTTGTGTTACTTAAGGTTTTTTGGTTGGTGATTACCAGAAAAATGATGAAAAAACTCCACCGCGGGAAGTTTCATTGCAAATCACAATTCACATATATTTATATTATTTATACAAATTTATTAAATACTTAATAGATTTTAATTAATTATTTGCTTTATGTAAATGCTAGTTATGTACATAAAACAGTTAATTAAAGCTTGTTTAGAATTTCCTTGTAAATTGGTAAACTGCTTGTTAAACAAAGTAATTAAGTTAGAAAAATCAGGTACAAAAGTGTATAATTAATCCGTTAGTGTTTATCTGTCCTCCCCCCTCCCTTCATTAATCTTTTTCCACTTCCCTCTGTCTTACTTCCTACGTTAGATGCTTATAATCTCGAACTTTGAATAGAAATGCTTTTTATCTTTCTCGTTTCGATGTATGCAAGAAAGTAAACAAAATAAAAGTAAAAACTATCCCAAAATTAACGCAAGAATTGAATTCGCCATTATTTGTGCAGTAAAGTGTTGGCAGCCCTATTAAAAAAGCCATTTTACAGCTGATAGTTTAGGTTAGTAAAAATGGAGCGTTACACGATAGAAAACGTGTTTTATTGTTGAACAGTATTTCAAAAATAATGAAAGTCTGGCGGCTAGTTCGAAAATTTGAGAATTGACCCCCTAGATCGTGTCCTTTAACCCCACCGGGTTTCTTTTTATGGTGTTATTTAAAATCAAAGGTCTATGTTAAAAAGTCTACAAACACGCGTGCATTGAAGGAGGAAATTCAAAGCTGCGTCAGTGAAATTCAACCATATTTATGCAAAACGGCCATGAAAAATTTCGACAAAAGAGTGCGTATGGGCCAGCAAAGTCGTGGAAGCCATTTGCCCTATGTGTTATCCTATGAACCCTAACCCCCAACCTATTAGCTCCCAAATCGTTTTTTTTAATAGAGTCGCCAACACTTTACTGCACGGATGGTGGCCAATTCAAATCTTGCGTTAATTTTAGGACACCCTTTATTATAATAGTGAAAAAATTTGAGCTCGGGGTTTTGACGAATTTTTACTTTCAAATCTTTTTGAGTTCGAAAAGTTCATTTTCAGAATTATAAATGCTTGTCCATTTATTTATATATTTGTGCACGCAACAGCTCAAAAATACTTTGAGATAGACCGATGAAATTTGATATGCGGTCTCTTCTGAAAATGTCTCTTCCGAAAATGGGTTCCTTCCTATTTATTTTATTTTGTAAACACATATTTAAAATGCCACTTACACTCTTTACGTAGACTATACATCATTCTCGAATTATTTATGGTAACTGAAGGAAGAAAAAAAATTTCTTCTGTTTTCAAAAATCACTATTTTTTTTTAGAAACTTCTTCCTCGACTTAAAATATTTTTTTTTTTTAATTTAAAAAAAGTTGCGAAGAATAGAAAGATTTTATGCATTTAAAAATATATACTATATATACTAAAATATAGTAATATATTTACTATATAGTAATAATTTACTATATATAATAAAATATAGTAATAATGTATATATATACTATATATATTACATTAAAAATGATATTATAATCTCTAAGATGATTTTATGGAGGTTTTGTATTGTAACCTAATATGGGATTATTGTAGAAAATTATAGGGAAAACTGAAGAACTTGCCCTCCAATTCCAAACATTTGCTTGATTTTTCCTATTTTTATTTCAAATGAATTCATGGCTTCTACATGTATCGTCTTTACCCATCTTTCATTTTCGAAAGAAACTAAAACATGAAACTTTGGCAGAGCCTCCAACTTTAATTAGACTGATTTCATCAATATGACAACATGCTTTAGATTTATTATTCAAGTTTAATTCAAAGTAACGCTTTATTTAATTTATAAGATATTTCCCGTCTATGTTGACATGAATAGGTTGATACTACTAATGTGGTTGACGAACAAATGGTTGTCAGAGATGGCATGTGTTTTAAGTAAAGGAATTTTTTCCATGAAAAATATTTTATACATATTTAAAAGATGTTTGTTCATGAAAGTATTAATTATTATTGATATATACACTATATAGTTAAGTAAACTAAATAATGAAGTTTAATTATATACAATATATAATTAAGAGCGCCCAGACATATTTATGCATTGCCTATCCAGGAAATGTGTCAGTGTTGATGGAATTTGGCCATCTTCTGCAGTGACTGCACACCATTCCTGTTAAAGAAATTTGGTAAGTTCCGCTATTGATGTGGGGAATTGTGGTCTAGCTCGAATTCGACGTTTCAGTTCATCCCATAGATGTTCCATGGGATTGAGATCCGGACACTGAACAACCAAATTAATATTTTAAATTTGGCTCTCCAGTTCATCCCACAGATGCTCAATGAGATTGAGATCCGGACACTGAACAACCAAATTAATATTTTAAATTTGGCTCTCCAGTTCATCCCACAGATGCTCAATGAGATTGAGATCCGGACACTGAACAACCAAACCAATCTCTTAAAATTACTGTAAGCAAACCAGCTCTGTTGACAGGAACACGGTTTTATTAAAGCAAGAATATTTGTAGGCAGATTGGTATCATTAATATTTTATGCCATAAATTTATTGTTATTTATGATTCCTAATTAGCTGCAATTTAAATTATGTATTTCAATTATAAGTATTTAATTGAAATGCATAATACCAACCCTTTTACCTGTTAAACCCCTTTACCATTTCCTGTTAAAGAAATTTAATTGAAATACATATTTCCAACCCTTTTACAATTCTATATATTTAATCGTTGATTTAAGTTTTAAAAATATAATTTTGTGGAAAGGTCCTCATGATTTAGCTTCTCTTACAGAACAACAGAAATTCAATCAAATGTAATGGCAGTATAATTTTCAGGTTTATAGATATTCAACTGAAATTTTTATACGTTGCACTACACATCTGGTTTTGAAGTTATTAAAGAAAAAATATGCTATATTTCTTACATGAGCAGTTCAAAATTATTTACTACAAAAAGCATATATTTCGAAATTTTTTTTCAAATTTTAATATAAAACTTCCCTGACATATTGCAACATATCCTGTCATATAATTCAGTTGAAAATCTGCGCGTTATAAGCATACGAATATGCAAGATAAAAAACAAACAAACAGCGGAAGTTATCTTTCCAAACTTTCTGGCCTATTCTCTAACAAACTTTTCATGCCAGAAGAACGCCTTACATGGCACTAGCGAACAATAGTTACTAAAGATTAACTTTTGGCTTGAATTTAGCATTTTTACTGAATCTATCGTGTCATGCTTAATCAGTTTTTTGGCGATTAATCCCTGGCAAGCGTAAACAGAATACAAAAATCGAATTTGTGTATTAGACATGCTTTTATAAACTGACTGAAACAATAATATGACTCAAAACTGCACTTGTAGTCACAAAATTCGATACCAAATGTGATATATTTAAGCCACTGAGTTTTTGAATTATCCAGTTTATATGTTTCTGAAAGTGCAGATTGCATCTGACTCAATATTTGACAAGTGTCTAAATTACAGATGTTAAAGTTAAGTACTGATTTTTTTTGTTCTTTCCGCCTTGTGGTTATCGTGTTAACTTCATTCAACAGATCGGAGAGACGGACTTCTTCTGAATGGATTTTACTCAAAATTTGATAAAATCTGCAGATTTGCTGTAAAAGCGGTATACCAAATTTCAATCGTTTAGCTCAAAGCGTTTTTGAGTTATCTTTGTCATATACAGACAGATGGACATCTTTCAAAAATGTGTTTTTTGAACTCAGGGTGGTCTAAAACATGGAGATTCGTCAAAATCTGGAGTTCGACTTTTTTGACGATTGCTATAATTTGTCAGTACTACGTATACAAGATAGTAAAAAATGGGATTTTTAAAAAAAACTTTTATGCGTTCTAAAACTGTGTCCTATCTTCATGAAAATACATGCAAGCATTGCACTCAGCAAATAAAATCACAGATGAAAGTTGCAAATAATTATCAACTTTTCAAATAGGATGAATCCAAATCATTTTTTCCTTCAGCAGTTTCTGTAACTGTGACCAAACCTTCACTGTAAAGCGGGATTTCTAACAAATTCATTACTTGTCGAAGTTACAGGGCAGTTTTTATAGCATATGAAAAATTCGTAAATGCTAAATATGCGGGAAAAAATGCTTAAATTCGAAAAGTGTATCAATGCTTTTGCTCACAAGATGCAAATGCATATTTATTTTTATGATTGAATATAAATAACTAAATGATATTACTTGAAATATGACATATTTTTATTTCATCTTTTGGCAAGAATATGTTTAATATGCGGTAAAGTCGATCTACACGTGTTAATCTTTGAGAATGTTCAAGCAATTGGGAGCGAGGCTAAAGTATAAGAGAATTCTTTTTATGCCAGTACTTTTGAGTTGTGTAAATGCGAGCTGCGAACAAAATGGGGGATTAAATCTGAATGAATCCTTTTTGATTTTATTTCTGAAGATGAATATTTAGCGATTAAACAAAGGACAGTCAACAACCTTCTGATAACTACTATTATTTTTCCATAATGGTGACTTTGACAACACTGTGACGACTTCGGATTTTTTTTTTCTTTTCTTCTACCGTATTGAGGAAACTGAAATAAGCGCTGTAAGAATTCCTCCTTACAATTTCAGCGATCCGCATCTGTAGTTTGCTATTTGCGAAAAAGATTTTGAATTTGGAGAACCCACATAAGAATTTTTAATAAGAATAAGAATAAGAGTTTTGTTTTTATGTGTCGTAATTCGGTGAATTTTGTATGTGATACGAATCCATAAATCTATATCAACGCATTACTACAATACAAATTCAACTTAGCAACGTCCTTTAAAGATATTCGTGAGTCTTGGTTTAACTGGAATTGGTTACTTAATAGATATGCTTAAAAGACGATCAAAAATCCCAAACCAAACTTCACGTGCATTCGAAAGGCGTGTATATAATCAATAACAAAGAATTATTCGAAAGTGACCGCAAGTTCCGGAATGAACACACGTGACTTTTTGGAAATATCTTTGATCTCCCGAATTATTTATTATACGTAAGTAATTCATATGAAAAAGAGATGAGATGAAATTAAATTAACCAGGGGGAAAGGTCTTGAAATTTTCTAAATTATAATAAAGCCATTCCCAGAATAAAATTGTGGACCTTTGGAAAGCAGTAAACACCATGGGCACTGAGGGTTTTATTTTCATTCCCACAAAAAAATTGTATGCTTTATGAAATTGTAAAAGAGATATTTTGGATGCATTTTTTTTCGACCAAAATTAATGTAGAGTAAAAATTGTAGTCTAAAAGATCACATATTAAATTTTATTTATTTATGCCGCTGCATTTTTAAATCATCGAGATTACACGCATGTGAAACTGCAGTCTGAAAGGCGGTCAACATTTGACAGACATCTAATTACGTATCTACATTTTAGAGACTAAGGTGGAGACCAGATTTTATATCTAGTTCTTTACCATTTGTATTTATCATGTTCACATGTACTAGCTTTTAGTTTAGTTATTTTAACGTCCCATTTTAAAGCAACACTAGGGCTATTTTGGGACGAATCTCGTAATTTTGAGCCGTGGTCAGATGACGAGGACGACAACTGAGCTGACACCCTCCTCTCCAAACTTCCACACCACATCAGTGGTAGGACGTTTGGCCCCAATGGATTTAAATCGCACCAGACCCGCTTACACCACGGTTCTTCGGTGGAATCCGGCCTCGAACCTGAAACCCTCTGGTTTCAAAGCTGAGACCAGACCAACGCCGTCGCACCTGTACTATGACAGACCTGCATTGAATGGATTTTGCTCAAAATTTGATAGAAATATACACATTTATTGTAAAGACCACAGTCCAAATTTCATCGGGCTAGCTCAAATTGTTTTTAAACTATCGTATTTTTAAACAGGCATAATGCCACAAATATGATTTTCGAGCTCAAGGGAGCCTAAAATGTAGAGATTCGTTAAAGTTCGAGTTCGAACTTTTTGATGATTACTATACTTACTCCTTGTACACTTACAAACAAGAAAGCAAAAATTAGCTTCAGAATAATAAAGATATGGAAGACGAAGCGAGATTAAAATCATTAGCAACACGATTTTAATCTAAAAGAAATGATTATGTTTCACTTAATTCGTTGAACCAAGTATAAAACGTGTTCTACGATAAACAAATTTTTTTTTAAAAAATTACTGTTGCCGAAACACTGTTAATTATTTTAGCAATTTAGTAAAGCAGGAGTTTTTATTTTTCAGTGTCCGGAATTAATTTTGCATAACTTAAAGGTGGCGAAAAATGGCAAAAAAAAAAAAAAAAAATCATAAAGACAAAAAAAAAATGAGACTAGAAAATTAAAAACTTTTTTTAAAATTAAAAATTAAATGCAAACAAATACACTTTGTTGATCGAAAGAACAAAACTCGAAGTTTTCAAAATGAAAAAATTCTTATCAAGTAAAAAAAAATATATATTTTGTCTTAAAAGTAATTGTTAAAAGTTCCACATCAGCTAAACACCAAAACTATATGCGATAAATATATTGTACATACAATAGGGTAGTGAAATATTCCAAACATGGTTCAATTTTCTAATTTGTAAGGAAGTGGTACTTATTGCCATATATCAGAAACAAAATTTTTAAAAAACTATGGGGAACTTCAACACCTAAAAAAGAATAAAGATTTTATGATAAGCTATGTTCTGAATACCAAGAAGTCTGAATTGCTCTTTGTAAAACAAAGGTTTCTTTATTACGAAATAGTGTTTACGTAAATTGCGTAATAAAACACCTTGTCAAAGATAAAATTTATATGTTGATTGAAAACTTAACCCTTTGAGAAAATCGAATGTTGAGATTACTGAACTCAGATAAGGTGAAACATCAGATAAAAACGTAAAATACTGATCTCAATATATGACGAAAAGAAATGAAAAAAAAAGTGACATTTAAAATCGTTCGAAATAAAGCTTTCTCATAGTATGTTGTAAATACAGAGGGAAGCTAAAATGCGACTTCGTCGATAATTGGAATTTTCCTCTGTTTATCTAGAATTTTCTAATAATATAAATATTGTCTGTAATTCGATTTTATTTTGTTAATTTGACTGGAAACTGAGAACTGTTTAGTTAAAAAATACCGTTTGTGCCCTCTGATGCTCAGGGAATAATTTGTTAAAATTCTTAATTCCAAAGGATTTATTGTATTATAGTGTAATGAATAAAAAAAAAAAAAAACATTTCTCACACGTTTTTACTTTCTTGTATACGAAGTATAGAAAAAGTATAGAAATTTTCAAAAAATTCGAACTCGAAATTTTGACGAATCTCCACTGTTTAGACTTCTATGAATTCGAAAAACGCATTTTTGGAAAATGCTTGTCTGTCCATCTGACACGAAGATAATTCAAAAACGCTTTGAGTTAGACAACTGAAATTTGGTTTACGGTCTTTACACCAAATTTGCAGATTTCTATCAAATTTTAAGTAAAGTCTGTTAAGAGGAAATCTGTCCAGCTGTTCAAATATAAAATAATACAATAATTACAAAATTAAAAGAGCTAGATAGATAAAATTCGGCATACAGATTTAATATCTATGGTGTAGATACCTTTCAGATTTTGAGCGAAATCTAACTACTGGTTAGCCGTCTGTCGGTCTGTATTTTCAGAAATAAACGCGATAGTTCAGAAACGCAGTGACTAGGTAGGATAACTAAGTAGTACAAAATCTATATCTATACTTATAATAAAGCTCAATGTGTGTGTGTGTGTGTGTGTGTGTGTGTGTGTGTTGGCGCTCTACAGACCAGACCATTCAACCTACAGCTACCAAATTTGGCACGTGTATACCTTGGAGGCCGGGAATGTGCACCTGGGGGTTATTTTTTCGAATTTTTAAATAGAATTTTATTTATTTAAAAATTAAGCGAAATTTTGACGTGTTTCTGCTATAACTGCCGAAAATATTACCGCACAAAAAAGATTTTTACATGAAGTTAAAGATCAAAAATTTATCTTTTAAATGATACTACTGTTTTAATCTTAAAATTAAATTTCTATTTTTAATGAATTTTTAAATAAATATTTTAACTATGTTTTTCAATAATTTTTTTCGTCAAAAATAAAAATGAGGATTAAGCACGTTTCGCATTCCTGAGAAAAAAAATAGCTTTTTTCAAAGTGTTGCCATCACATTGATTAAAGCTTTAACTGAAAATAAATTAAATCTTTTTGGAAATGAAATCTGCAAAAATATAATTTTTGGCACGCGTTTGTAGGAAATGAAACAAATATGAAATATTATTTTTTCTGAAAAATAAATTCAAAAAAAATTATTTTATGATCTTTTACACTCTCTGTACAGGGTGTTTATTCAGTCCCGGATCCATTTTGATATTTAATGACTCATAAAATAATGAAGATGTAAACAAACTTATGGCATTTATTGATGGAATAACTCATATATTTTCCTTTTCAGGTTTGAATATTTTTACTTTTGTAAATATCGTCTGCGCGTGTTTTTAATTTCAGATAGTTTCATTTTCCAGTCTAAATATCTGTACTTTTCTAAATATCGTCTGCTTATTAATTGCATTTTTCTCTCTTTTGTTTTTGGCAACTATTGAAATGTTCTGTTTACTTTTGATGCGTTTTTTCTATGTAGTACTTTTGTATGTGATGTTTTATTCGATCGGATATTAAGGAGAATGCATACACCACAAGAGAAAGCACAGATTTTATGATGGTCATAGAGTTAATTTTCAATCAACTAAATCACTGACTTTTAAGAGTTAATTTCAAATCACTTAAACTGACTGATTTATGAAGATTTGAATATCACTATTCAATAAAAAAAGGATAATTTTAGATTTTTCATCGATCGTTTCAAAGAAAATACGCCAATAAGCGCGCAGGTTTCTCAAGATTAATTGGCCTAAGATTATGAAAATGGTGAGTTTTTCTAAATTTTTAACATTTAAAACTTCATAAATAAGTCTTAGTTGATCGTGGAAAATAGAAACATTCATTCATTTATTTAAAATTTGGTGTGTCCAGAATATTTATCAGAATATGATACTTTACTGCATTAAATTTAGACTTCATAATTTTTGAAATATATTTATAAACAGGAACAAAATATTATTATTGATTTAATTTCAATCCTTTTGAAAGCAAAACTAAAAACTGAATTTTAAACTGAATCTCAAAAATTTTTGTTGAATTATTGTTTGAGATATTACATAAACTATGAAAAATATTTTGTAGTTAACATAAGACTTAAATACCGAGCAATTCTGTTTGCAATACTCATATTCAATAATAATAATAATTAATAAATAACAATAAAGATGATAAATAAAATAAAGCGCTTGGATTTATTAAAAAATATCTTAATATTAATTGCAATTTCGTCATTTACATTTTTAATTAAAGTTGAAGTTTTACCGGAAATGGCAACAAATTAGCAAAATATATATAGTAAATTGAACGAAACTATCTAAACAACAGTATAAGTTTGGTATGACTATCAAAATTTGAAGATTAAAAATATTTTGTTTGAGAATCCTTTAAGAGACCAGTTACTTAAAATATTTAATTGAAAATTGTAGCGAGCGGTAATACTGGCGAACCGGCTGGTCGCCAAAGGCGGCTAGTATATAATAATCGTCAAAAAATTCGAATTCGAGATTTTGACGAGTCTGCAAGTTTTATATCTCCCTGAGTTCGAAAAACACATTTTAAAAAAATGTCCCTCTGTCTGTCGAACACGAAGATAATTCAAAAATGTTTTGAGCTAGACGTTTGAAATTTGGCATACAGACTTTACATCAAATTTGCATATTTCTATCTTATTTTGAGCAAAATCTGTTCAGAAAAAGTCTGTATGACTGGCTTTTCAAATATAAGTTAACACGATAATTACAAAACGAAGAGAGCTAGATATATAAAATTCGATACACTGATTTAACACCCATAATGGAGACATCTTTCGAATTTTGAGACACATCCAACTAGAACTTGACCGTCTGTCAGTCTGTACTTTAAGAAACATGCAAATGCGATAACTCTAAACTGCAGTGACTGACACATATCAAATTTGATGTGGAATTTTGTGACTAAAGTGTAATTTTCTGCCAAATTTTTGTTTCAATCGGTTGGGAAAAATGAGGTTAAATTGCAAATTTTACTTCCGGATATAATTAACATCATGCCAAGGATTAATGGCCAAAAAACTTGACAAGGTTAACACGATAGATTCAGCAAAAATGTTAAATTCATGCTAAAGGTTAATATTTTGTAACTGGCGCCAATGACCTGTAAGGCGTTCTCTGGGATAACAGCTTTATTAGAGAGTATACGAGAAAGCTTTGGAGAGATTATTCCAGCTGACTTTTTTTTTTTTTTTTTGAAAAACATTAGAGAAGTATGTTTTGTGTTGGACTGTTTAAGTCTTATTAACAAATGAACTCGTATAATTGTAAACATTTACTCAATAAAAAATTCGATTATATAATATTTTAAATACACTATGATGTACTCCGGTCCGGGAAGCTGCACATGAAATTTAAGAGGGAAGTTATGCTGGGTTTACACTCGGCCAATCATAAGACGGCCAGTAGGCAGCGCATGCGTAGAAAGGCTGAAAAATGCTGTTCGGTCCATGGCAAGTACTTGTCCCGACGGGACAAGTACTTGCCATGCTCTGTTTTGTATTTTGTTTTGTATTTTTGTTTTCTTACTACACATGCGTTGTAAAATTTCACCGTGGTTTTTTTTTTTTATTTTTTTTTTATGAAAAAATTGATCGTTTATTATAGATTAATTCCGACATTTTTTGCTCTTTGTTCTTTCAGATGCAAGGCTGTTTTTTTTTCCTTTTCTTTCAGCATTTTTTTTCTATAGTTTTCCATATTTAAGTATGTTGACTTTTTTTTTTTTAAATTTTGTCATGCTTCTTTGTGTAAGTATCCATCACTGTAAGAAACCGGTATAGATCTTTTCTGTGAAAAGAAAAAGTCGGGGGACGCCAAAACGGCAATTTATAGCCAAGGAAAGAATGTTTAAATCTATCTTATGAAATTGTAGCAAACATAAATCAGTCTCTTTCGGCGCATGCGCTGTCTACTGGCCGTCTTAGGTCTGGCCACGACCTTCGGATTCATGTAATAATGTTCGTAATAATGTTTTACGAATGTATGGCCGAATTACTGGCCGAGTATAAACCCGGCATTATAGCGAAAAAGAATTAGAAACTTGGATTATATTGATAATTTATTATTCTACATACATTATAGCTCCGCTGGCCTACGATTCTGTTCTAACATTTCTAATGACTTGACCGCCACTTCTGCGTCTCTGGAAGCAAGTGTGCATTGCCCAACTGTTCCCAATGTGCTTCAAACTATAATGTTTTCTAATACATTTAGCCTTTGACTTATCTATATCTATATTTTTCGAAGTATATTTATAGACTGAAACAAAATAAACTATTGTTATTCATGATGTTTAAACCCTTTTGAAAGTAAAACTAAAAACTTTATAATGAATCTCAGGAACTTCTGTTGTATAATTCTTGAGCTATTACATAAATTATGAAAATTAGGAAGTATTACACATAAGATTTAAATGCTGAACAACTCTGTTTTCAGTACTCATAATAAAAAAAAAATAAAAAAACCTTGGTTTTCAGTAAAAAATGTTTTTATATTAATTAAGGTTTAATCATTTCCACTTTAATTTAAAGTTGAGATTTTAAGGCAACTGATAGAAAATTAGATAGATATTACATTATGGCTTAAATCCTTTATAATAATATGAGTGAATTATATGACTATCAAAATTTAAAACTTTAAAATATTTTGATGAAGAAGCTATTAAAAGACAAACGATATAAATTATCTAATTGAAAATTTTAATGAGCATTAAGATTGGCGGACCAGCTGGTTGCCAAAGGTGGCTAGTACTTATAACAAAAATGAATGGCACTCTACAGGCCTGGTGGTGTATTGGCACTCTACAGGCCAGGCCGTTTGACCTACAGCTACCAAATTTGGCACATGTATACCTTGTAATACCGGAAATGTGCTCCTCGGTGTAATTTTTAAATTTTTTAATTACAATTTTATTTAATTAAAAATTAAGCGAAATTTTTGCGTTTTTCGTGGCAAAGTCCGAAAATGATTTTTATATCAAGTTATTCAAAAAATATCTTTTTAATGATACCAATGTTTTAATCTATAAATTATTTCTATTTTTAATTAATAAGAAATATTTTAATCATATGTTTCAAAAATTTATTTCCCACAAAATAAAAATAAAATTGAACCTGTACGAGCGCGTTACGCGTGCATAGGAAAAAATTAGCTTTTATCAACGAGTTGCCATTACATTAACAAAAACTCAAATTAAAAAATAAATTAACTATTATTACAATTTAAACTTATTAAATATATAAATGTTTAATTTTCAGCACGCGTCTGTATGAAATGAAATCTAATATATAAAAATCTCGTGTCACGGTGTTTGTGTTCGTACTCCTCCGAAACGGCTCGACCGATTTTTATGAATTTTTTTATGTGCATTTGGTATGGCTTATGTGCAATAGGTCGTTTGGTAGGTATGAGAATAGGTTGTCATAACGCTAGGTAATTAAAGGTGTCCCCATTCACGTTCAACGTATGCGCATGAAATCAACGCTTGCTTGAAATCATCGCCACTGTGGCGTAATTTTGAAAAAAGTCCAGCTAAAAATAACATGTGCGTCTAAATGCTACAAGATCCATCTGCTGACACATTCTCGGACCAATTGTTAGATATCGGCGGTGGAAAAGTTGCTGTCTATAAAAATACTGGATGCATAAAATTGCCCACTAATTTCTGCACTGTCGTTGATTCGCAAAATGCTCTCATTGACCGTATATTTCCCGATGTACGCACACAATACATAACTCATGCGTGGCTGGCAGAAAGAGCCATTTTGGCAGTAAAAAATGTAAAAGTCCAAGGTTTAAACTTCAAGATACAGCAGTCGTTGCCAGACGACTTGACAAACTATATCATACAAATCGATCGATACAGTTTGCAATGCTAACGAAGCTATAAATTATCCAACAGAGTTTTTGAACTGACTGGATTTGCCAGGCATGCCACCACACCTTCTACGACTAAAAGTTGGATCTCTTGTTATTTTACTTCAAAATTTGAACCCACCACTGCTGTGCAATGGCATGCGATTGGTCATTAAAAAATTGATGAAAAACGTTATCGAAGCCACCATTTTGAATGTCAAATTCCTAGCCGAAAATGTTTTGCTGCCACGATTTCCAATGATTCTCACAGACGTGTCAATTGAATTCAAACGCGTTCAATTTCCTATTAGATTAGCATTCGCAATGACAATCAACAAGTCGCAAGGCCAAACGATGTATGCTTGAGGCTTAGATTTGGGCACACCATGTTTTTCACACGGACAATTATATGTGGCATGTTCTCGCTTGGACAAACAATCGAGCTTATTTATGTTGGCTAAAAACGGACTGACAAAAAATATCGTACTCTCAATTGCTCTTCGAAATGAATATTGATTGCCTTTATTTCATTTTTATACTTTAGGATAAAAAATATATTATTTTTTTCACTTTACGTTTAACTTTTAATAAATCAAACAATGTATGTGTTCATTACATTAATGAAATACACTGTATTGAGAAAATGAATGGTTGGTGTTTTTTATTGTTTGTTTGTTTTCATCGGCTATCATCGTATACTGCTCTCCATTCCTCTTTCATTCACAGATCCCATCCCCACACACTTACAATACATTCGTTATTTTTTTATTAACAACTAAAATATTCACTAGAAATAATTTATATGGCAGAACAACGTTTGCCGGGTCAGCTAGTAAATATAAAATATGTTATTTTCTAAAGAGTAAAAGCAAGGAAAAGTTTTCAAAGATATTTTATAATATCTATATTACTAATACAATAAAACAGTTCGATTGAAGGAAAATATGATTTAATATATATATCCGCTCTTATCAGGGCCCAACATCTAATTTGTAAACCTTTAGTAATAAATTATGAAAATGTTGATTGTTCAAAAATTGTAATATTCAGACTTCATAAATCGGTCAGATTTTACCGCAAAGAATAGAACTTTTTATTGATTTATGTGAAAGCTGGAACTTCAAGAATATTTTGCAGAATGTTATTCCTTAGGACCAAAGGACTGTATAAAATTTCAACTTCATATTCTTTTGAAGTATATTTAGAGACCAAAACAAAATAAAATATTATTAATGACGTCATTTGAATCTTTTTCAAAACAAAAATAAAAATTGAATTTTACGATGAATTAGGGAAATTTTTATTAAAGAATTCTTTGAGATATTATATAAATTATGAAAATTATTCTGTAGTGCATATAAGACTTCAATGCCGAATGACTCTGTTTTCCTTTCTCATATTTAAAAAAGAAAAAAGACATGTTTGGTTTTAGTAAAAAAAAAAGTTTTCTATAGTGTTTGCAGTTTAATCATTTCAAAAATTTAATTTAAAATTGAAATTTTACGCGTGTTAACAGAAAATTAGAGGGAGATACGTAGTACAATAAACAGAACCTACATAGCATAACTAAATTTCATGTATGCATCAGAAATTATTGACACCATAGGGCCACGGTGGCCTGGTGATAAGGTCTCGGAATCGGAGGGTTTCATGTTCGAGACCTGATTCCACCGAAGAACCGTTGTATAAGAGGGTCTGGTGCACTTATAATTCGTCGTGGCCAAACGTCCTTAGCTCTGGTGTGGAAGTTTGAAGAGGGGGGAGGATGCCAGTTTCGTTGTCGTCCTCGTCATCTGAGGTTCAAAATTACGAGGTTCATCCCAAAATAGCCCTAGTGTTGCTTTAAAACGGGACGTTAATATAACTAAAACAAACTAAACTATTGACACTATATCCTTCGTATATCATACACGCACTGTCTCCAACAAAGTCAAAATATACTTACTCATAACTCTATAAGTACCTATAACCACAGTAAAAATATATAAAAAGACCCATTCATCATCCATTCTGAGATCCATTCAAACGCTATTCATCTGCTCAGGATCACTTTCTGTTCGAATCCGATCGCAAATACTACCAGCATGAAATAGTATACGGCCAATTCTTTATCACATTATTAATAAAAATGCCTGGTACTTATTTATTAATTATGAATTAAAATTTTACAAATATGTGTCATTATATCTTTTAATTTCATTTAAATCCTAATTAATTTCCTAATTTTTATCTTAAATTAGCATAGGTTAACTTCATTTTAAAACGCTGTCTTTTTTCCGAATCCAAATCCTACTTTTCTATTTAATTATTTTTAAAACGCTCTGTAGAAGACTGATGACAATTGCAATTTCTCATACTCCTAGCGAAGGGATTAAAATCCCTAACGTCCACGCATATCTTTCAAAGATACCTAAGATTCCCTTTCCTACACACAGCAAAGAAATCTCTATCAGAATCTCATAGTTACTGAAGAAGTAAATTTTCCTTTGTTTTGCACTGGTGTCGCGATGTAGACTGGCATATCTCTCATCGCCATCGTCCCTGTACGTAAAATGTCTTTCGTGTAGAATGAGTTGGTTCATTTCAAAAGTTTCTTCTTTTCGGTCATGCTTCTGCAAAATTATGATTATACACACGCGCGCGCACACACACATACTTTTGTAAAGTTTGCATTTTAAGATAAATGGTTTTTTTTCCTTCATTATTAGATTCAGCTTTTTTATTGAACAATTTAGATTGGGATTGATTAAAAAAACATTTTTTTTAATTAAATGGTAATCAAAAGTCGCTAAACAAGCAGCTTCCATAATTAATGGCAATATTCTGCCACTGCTCATTATTTTCAATCTCTTCATATTGGATTCATTCTTAAATGAATAATTTTATTTTCTTCATATTCTTTTTATTAATTAGATTAATAATCTTAATCGTTACTCAGCCATCTTTAGCCGCGAATTGAAAGAAATATAAATATACTAGTCTTTAATAAAAATTCTAAATTATTTCAAAGATGACATTTAACATTTTCTACATTCTCCAACTGCTTTCATTCCCCAGTGAATAATTGAATTTTTTAATGTCTTTGTATTGATTTAATTAATAATCTTAATTATTTCCTAGTAATTTTTTGTTATGATTTGGAAAAATACAAATATTATAAGATTTAGTGAAATTTCTTGAAATATTTCTTAGACGCTGTCCCGGTATTTTCGATATTCTCACACAGCTACGTCTACCAGCACCTTGACATCGAATATCTGCTGCAGTAGAACTAGACCGAAGCTTCTGGGAGGTAAATACACTACTCTCACGTGCCAAAACACGTGCCCTTGCTACACACTTGCCGGTTTAGAACAGTTATCCGGTTCAAGGGTTGCTAGGCAACTGTACACGTCAAGTAGGCGACGGCCATAATTTTTCTCCGGATGTGGGTTGCTGGAATAGTAGGAGAATTAGAATTCTGGTACGGCCATTGTGTGGTATTTTATTTATAATAATGGAACATATAACTATATCCATACAATAGTTGAATTTATTTTTAGATTCAGATTTGAGGGAAGTATTCGATTAAGCGAAAAAACAATTAAGAATTCAAACAATAAGAAAGAACGATTATTATTTTTGTTTTGTTTTGTTATTATCCTTCCACAAGAATACGGAAGTAGAAATCTTCCAATATTCCAGAATTTTCGAACAGTCTTTTGTAAGAGATGAAATAGAATAATGTTATGAACAATCGTTTTAATGAAGATTCTGTTTCATAACTTCTTTCTAATGTTGCATAATTGGATTTTTTTTATTGAGTTCTTGCAATTTTTCGGATTTTAATTACATGTCTGATCACGACCTTCGTGGTGGTCTGATACAGAAATTTTATTTTTATAATCGAATTGCTCAGTGCTTTCAGAACGTTTTCTGTTGTTATGGGTTCAAGAATAAAAATATTTTTATAATGCTGTGAATATCATTTCTTACAAACATTTTGTACCACAAAAAATGTAAAGAAAAAATAAGTATACAGCAACATAATTAATAGTCCTATGATGCCATCCATAAGTTCATTAAAACTTAACAGTCCACACAAATTGAATAGTCACTAAGTCCTAGTTTACGTTGGTCAAAAAGAACTTTTAAAATCAGATCATTACCATTATCAAAGGAGCGTAAAAGATTTGTTTCATGGTTTTTATAAGAATAAAAGTGAAAAAAGAAAAAATGGCGCCAGCAATTTTTGGAAAAAGAAAAACTTTTATTAAATGCAGAATGCGTTTCATTCTGTCAAAATATTTTTTTTTTTAAATTCTGCTCTCACTCTTTTTTTCGTATACATAGTATAGATAAAGTTTTGCAATCATCAAAAAATTCGAACTTGAGATTTTAACGAATTTCCATGTTTTAGATCACTCTGAATTCGAAAAACAAATTTTTGGAAAATGTCCGTCTGTCTGTGACAAAGATAACTCAAAAGCTCTCTGAGATAGACGGATGAAATTTTGTATGTGGTCTTTATGCCAAATGTGTAGAATTTTATCAAATTTTGAGCAAAATTCGTTAAGGGGAAGTCTATCTGTCCAACTGTTCCAATATAAGTCAACACGATGACTCTAAACGAAGAGAGTTATATGGATAAAATTCAGTAGACAGATTTAACAACAATAGTGTAGACACCTATCAGATGTTGAGCCAAATTCAGCGAGTGGCTGATTATCTGTCGGTCCGTACTTTTAGAAGCATGTAAACGCGATAACTTAAAAACACAATGATTTAAATATTTCAAATTTGCTATATGATTTTCTGACTACAATTGCACTTCTGTGTGCAATGTTTGTTCCATTTGGTCTGGAGAAACAAGCCTAAAAAGCAAATTCAATTTTCGGATTCTGTTAACCGCATGCCAGTGATTAATCTCCAAATAAAAACTTGACAAGAATGACACGATAGATTCTGTAAAAATGATAAATTCACGCCAAAAATTAATATTTTGTAACGCCAATGCTATGCAAGACATTCTCTTGGATAACACCTTTATTAGAGAGTATGCGAGATAGTTTTGGGAAGACTATCACTCCTTGTTTATCATTGCCTTTCTAAATAGTCAATATAAAGTAGGAAACAAGACAGAAAAAGAATCGGACTGAATATAAATTTTTAAAAAGTATTTCAGCAAAAGATTTAACCAAGTAAATATGATTTTTATTTTCCTCATTCAATTCTAAATAGAAAAATGTTATAATAAGGATAAGATATAATTTGCCCTACGATTACAAAAAGAATAAAATTTGACAATATAACTTTCTTATAAAATTAATTTTTGCGAATTAATTATTTTTATTTCTAATTATTCCATTTTCTATATTTCTCTGTAAAAGGATATGTTGATGAATTCCTGTTCTAGTTGAATAAACACGGTCAACTTCGGAATTCAGAATTGGCAGCAGAATGCTTTTCAACTAGTGTAACAAACTCTTACGAAACAGTGGAATTTCATAACCGACGTATTTAGGAAGTCTCTTGATTATAACAAACTCTTACGAAACAGTGGAATTTCATAACCGACGTATTTAGGAAGTCTCTTGATTATATAAGTCGTTGGAGTCAGTAAATGAGAAATGATAAGAAAACAATGGTCTTTCCACTTTGTGCCATGAACTGTAGTCGCAGTAGCAATTGAATTTCTTTGGATTAAGCTAGAATTTACGATATGCATTTATGTTCGGATGTTTTTATAAAGCTTGCAATGATTTACTAGTCAACCATATATCCTTTAAAGCATCATGTGACTATTCTGATGCAAACCATTTCAGAGCTCACAAAATCCAAAATAAACTAATGCATTCTAAATATATATTAAAACCTGTTATTTAGTGCATTACTAGTCTACTTTGATGGTCAACTGATTTGTCCGGAATTTGTCATTCCTGGTTTTTAAACTATTGCAATTGAATACATTTATTTAAAATTTTATCATATTATGAGATTAAAAGAAGGCGAATTAATGGAATAAGTTCACAATAAATTATTACGAATTATAAAGTGTATAAATTATGAAATAAAAGTGGAAGAGGAAATTCTACTTCGAAGTAATATCCATAGATAGAAATTTCAAGTCTTAATTTTAGCACTGACAAAAGCATTAAATCAACTCTTTTGATGACACAATGAAATTAGTTTGAATTTCATTCAAACAATAAAAAGTATTGTTACAGATGGTGTATCAAATTTAATATTTAAAATTTATTAAAATTAAAGAAAAAAATGGACAAAAATGAAAGTAAATTAAGAAATTTAAATTTTAATAATGTAAAAATAGTGCAATTTAGAGAGTGAAAAATAATTATTGTAAGATTGTATTTCGAAAATTGTAGCAAAATAAATAAATAAAAGCTTGCATAATTTTTGCATATTTAAATTAATTTTAGGACACGACAGTTATTTTCTTCTTGTCTCGAAGAGCACGTATGCTAACTTTCTTCAAGATTATGTAAAGATATATAAAAATATATTCATCTTTGCGTATATAGACGCTCTGTAATAAAAATTCAAGAAAGAACGAATTCGACATTCATTTTCATTAATACATCGTTTTAGAAGTACGCCTTGATCGAGCCGGCGTCCTGGCATAGGGGTAGTGCGTCTTCCCCGTGATCTGGGTGTCTAGGGTCGAGTCCTGGTTCGGGCATGGTTGTTCTTCGTCTGTTCTGTCTGTGAGAATGTGATGTGATGTGTGAGTAGCTAAGACGTACTTTTTGCCCTAGTTGGCGCTACTAAAACAAGAGATGCTCCCTTGGCTTAAAATCGCTGACTTCGGCAGCGAGCTTGTCCATGGCAAGTGCCATTATGAACAACAACAACAACAACTTCGATCGATGTTCTAACGCAACCTTCGGTAATACAAATTCAAGAAAGAAGAATTCGATATTCATTCTCATTAATACATTGTATTAGAAGTACTCTGATCGACGTTCTAACGCAACATTCTGTGATAAGAATTCCAGAACGAAGAATTTGATATTCACTCTCATTAATACATTGTTTTAGAAGTATTCATTGATCAACGTTCTAACGCGATGTTCTGTGATAGAAATTCAAGAAAGAATTAGATGTTTATTCTCATTAATACATTGTTTTAGAAGTATTTTTAGATCGACGTTCTAACGCAACCTCTTGAGATAAAAATTCAAGAAAGAGGAATTCGATATTCATTCTCATTAATACATCGTTTTAGAAGTACATTTTGATCAGCGTTCTAACGTGACGTTCTGTGATAAAACTTTAAGGAAGACAGTCGATAATTCATCATTCTTTCAAGTATACCATTTTAGAGGAGTTCTTTGAAAGACCCGCTAAAGAGACTTCACAGATTTTTTTTTATTGTTCTAAAATTATGAATAAAGAAATTAAATAAATTGACCTATTTACTAATAGAAAAGGGATGGAAAACCAATCTCTCGTTTCATAATTAACGGAGGCTATTTTTAGAAGTTTATGAATTGAACTAAATAGAACCTTTCATTTAAAAGCATTTCAATCCTAATCAGTCAGTTACTTTCAACAGGTTTCATAATAAACATACACCCAAGTCACCCATTCCTTCAACAGGTTTGAGTTAAAACACGAACAACATCCTCTTCAAAAATAACTATGAAATTGGCATACCATTCCCAACAATAACACACTGTGCCAAAAGTCGACTAAACACCTGTTTTTGTTTCCCGTTTTTTATCAACAGGAAACAAACTTCACGTGCAATGCCAACATTTCCCACCAAAACAAAGCATCTCCCACAGATGCACCATGTTTATTTTTTAGTGACTTTTCGATCCGACTCCAGTTCTAGTATTTATAGTTACATATGTGTATTATGACCTTACAAAGTTTTTGAATGGATTTAGAAGTTTAGTTAGATGCCATAGTACTTTCTTTGATGGAGGTGGTGGCGATTTCTAAGTGCATTTTTAAATGCTGTTCGGGGAAGCATAAAAATGATTTTTTATCAATCTTGGCTCTAAATGAGATAAACTCATTGAGTTAAGAGTGCAATTCAATAGTATTGATCAACTTTTTAATAAGATTTTATAATGTCAGAATTCGACACAAAAATTATGCATAATTCACACCTCGAGTATTCCTTAGATTTTTAATTAAATCAGTAATACTGCACATTCTCGAAATAGTAGGCGTCATTTAATAAGATAATAAAAAATTCATCTCGGGAAACTGGAAGGCAAAGGTAGATTCCTTTACATATGAGTTACAATCTGGAAATATAAATTGTTGATGTTAAAAACAGTCAAAATTAGAGCTTGAAAATCTCTTTTTCATCTCTTAGCTTCTAAAATATCGCAGTTGTCGAAAAACTTTAAACAAAAGTTGTTCGTATTAATGAGGTGCTAATTTGGTAATTGAACTTATTTTTCTGCCTTCAGTATTAAGAAAGTTATAGAGAAATAAAAATTTTCACTCCCTCCATTTTCACCCCCTTTAAGCTACATGAGCATTTACGAACTTAAGCTAGAATTCTTACATTTCTACCAACATATTCGTAGACGGTTAAAATTTAAAAAAATTACTCTAGTAATCCTGTTTACAAGATAATATGAGCAAAGCGTTATACGCATATAGTATTTGTCTAAACCTTTGAACGAAATATATAAATTTTTGAGTTTTAGGGAAAATGAACTGTGAAGAAATGAAGAAATTTTTCCGAAGCCTAGTCAGAACCATTGGAACCTACCTAAAAAGAAAAAGAGTTAAAGGGTTAATAAAAAAAAACAGTTGACATTCCACAAACTTTAGATTCACTCACAAATATGGTAAATATTTATTTTTTTAGCACCAGTAGTAAGAGTTTTCTATCACTGCTAATAAAATATGTACATATTCATAGATCTTTGGGTGAAAAAGGGGAGATCGCACACCAGGAAAATCAGAATGTCTTCTTTTTAAGTTCAACATCCTGCAGTTGCATAACCTTTAGATTCTACAAGACCTCGTACCCAACTAATATTTTCACTACATCTGCTGTTTCGAATGATATGCGCAATGATTTGCGAACAGCACGGAAGTTGTTTTTTTTTTTTTTTTCATTGGCTTGATTTAAATTAAAAAGACAAATGCTGCTCCGGCATACATTTTTTTCTACGTCACTTTTACTATTCTAATTTTTGAGCTTCCCAGCATAAGACCGATTCCTTTTTAAAAAATAAATTTCCTGTTCCTAACAGAATTCGATTTAAAACATGGAAATGCGACAAAATCTCAAATTTCAGTTTTTTTGATGATTCCATGTTTCTCTTTTTACACTTCATAGATGAGATGGTAATAAAAACATTTTTGTGATAAATATATTTCGTCTGCAAATTGAAAACTGAACAGTTAATATCTTAAATTTTTTATTTGTATACTCGAATTTCTTGTGTTTGTAATACATTGTATTTTAAAAAAATATGCTAATACAACAAAAGCACATTCTAAGTACGATGTTTCCATGAAAACAAGGTTTCTTTCATTTTTTATTTTTTATTTTTTTCATTTTGTTTCTACTTTGCTCCTTTATTTCAAAGAGCGATGAAAGGAGTAATTATAAGACGTTGCAAAGATCCTTGAAACATATACAACCTCTTTACGTTATTATGTAAGGCACGTTGTTATAAGGCATGTTTTCAGTGTTAATTTCACGATCACTAGCATGTAAGATGATCATCATGTATTACTTCACTTTCACGTTTACTTATTTATAACATTACCAAAGTTTTAAAAAAATCATAATATATATATATATATATTTAATTTTAGTTATTTTATACAAATCTCTTAATGCGATCACGAAAACCTTTATTTTAAAAAACTTTTTCGTATGTAATATAAAGTATTGTAATCGTCCAAAAATTCGAATTTGAGATTTTGGTGAATTTCCATATTTCAGACTTCCCGAGTTCGGAAATAACTTTTGGAATTGTGTCTGTCTGTCTGTGATAAAGGTAACTCAGAAACCCTTTGAAATAGGCAGATGAAATTTGGTATATGGTCTTTACACCACATTCATATATTTCTGTCAAATTTTGAACAAAATCCTCGCATACAAAGGATGCAAAGAAAAAAATGTTTTAACAGTCAAAAAATTCGAACTGGAGATTTTAATGAATCTCCAAGTTTCACATCTCTGAAAATCCCTTTTTTGGAACTATGCCTCGTTGTGAACACGATGAATCAAAAATGCTTTGAGCTAGATGGCTGAAATTTGGCATATAGAACATAACACCATATTTATAGATAACAATCAAATTTTAGACAAAACCTGTTTGGAGGAATTCTGCCTATCCAGCTGTCAACGACATGAATTCTACAACTTCAAGCTATAAGTAGATTGATACAGATTGATACCCGTATTTAGCTAGATCAGAATCAACTTTGGAATCAAATCTTTCAAGGGATTGATCGTCTGCTTTGCACTTTTGAGTTCATATATGTGTAATAATTCGGATATACAACAACTTAGGTTAAAGGAAATTTGATTCTCAGCTTTAATATTTAAAGTGTGAAAGTTTTCAACCAAATCTGTCAAAGGCTTAACCGTCTATCGGTCTATACTTACTCAAGTATGTAAATGCAATAACTCCAAAAAACAGAGGTTTAAACAAATGAAAATTGGTATGTCATCATGTGATTATAATTATAGTTCTAAGACAAATTTTGGTTCAAGTTGATTGGAAAAAATGCTCCCAAAATACATACTCGGTTCTGGTGGTACCTCTACATCAATCGTATGTTAGTAAGTAATCGCTGGGAAAAAATGCTAAAGATCACACATTAAATAAAAAGAACAATATTAACGCTAAAGATTTTTCGTAGGGATTGTTCTCTCTTGTGCCATTCAATTAATACATAAGCAACGGTTTCCTTTACTATACAACGAAGCACACAACTTTCATTTGTACATAGAACTTAAAAATATGAGCACACATCACATTCACGGTCTTGCCTAAGGCTCACAATTTTATGCGTATTGGAAAAGTTAATAACACCTTTATTAAAGAGTATGTGCAGAAGTTTTGGATAAACCACTTCCGCTACTCTCTTTGAAAAACGTAAGATACTTTGAGCTAATATTACGTGAAAGCGATCAAATAATATATATATATATATATATATACTAGCCGCCTTTGGCGACCAGCCAGTTCGCCAGTATTACCGCTCGCTACAATTTTCAATTAAATATTTTAAGTAACTGGTCTCTTAATAGATTCTCAAACAAAACATTTTTAATCTTCAAATTTTGATAGTCATACCAAACTTATAATGTTTAAATCGTTTCGTTCAATTTACTATATATATTTTGATAATTTGTTGCCATTTCCGGTAAAACTTCAACTTTAATTAAAAATGTAAATGACGAAATTGCAATTAATATTAAGATATTTTTTATTAAAACCAAGCGTTTTATTTTATTAATCATCTTTATTGTTATTTATTAATTATTATTATTATTGAATATGAGTATTGCAAACAGAATCGCTCGGTATTTAAGTCTTATGTCAACTACAAAATATTTTTCATAGTTTATGTAATATCTCAAACAATAATTAAACAAAAATTTCTGAGATTCAGTATAAAATTCAGTTTTTAGTTTTGCTTTCAAAAGGATTGAAAGGAAATAAATAATAATATTTTGTTCCTGCCTATAAATATATTTCAAAAATTATGAAGTCTAAATTTAATGCAGTAAGGTATCATACTCTGAGAAATATTCTGGACACACCAAATTTTAAATAAATGAATGAATGTTTCTATTTTCCACGATCAACTAAGACTTATTTATGAAGTTTTAAATGTTAAAAATTTAGAAAAACTCAACATTTTCATAATCTTAGTCCAATTAATCTTGAGAAACCTGCGCGCGCTGATTGGCGTATTTTCTTTGAAACGATCGATGGAAAGTTTAAAATTATCGTTTTTTATTGATTAGTGATATTCAAATTTTCATAAATCAGTCAGTTTAAGTGATTTGAAATTAACTCTTAAAAGTCAGTGATTTAGTTGATTGGAAATTAACTCTATGACCACCATAAAATCTGAGCTTTCTCTTGTGGTGTATGCATTCTCCTTAATATCAGCTAGAATAAAACATCACATACAAAAGTACTACATAGAACAAACACATCAAAAGTAAACATAATATTTCAATAGTTGCCAAAAACAAAAGAGAGAAAAATGCAATTAATAAGCAGATGATATTTAGAAAAGTACATATATTTAGACTGGAAAATGAAATTATCTGAAATTAACCACAAGCGCAGACGATATTTACAAAAGTAAAAATATTCAAACCTGAAAAGGAAAATATATGAGTTATTCCATCAATAAATGCCATAAGTTTGTTTATATCTTCATTATTTTATGAGTCATTAAACATCAAAATGGGTCCGGCACTAAATAAACCCCCTGTATAGAGAGTGTAAAAGATCATAAAATAATTTTTCTTGGATTTATTTTTTAGAAAAAATAATATTTCATATTTGTTTCATTTCCTACAAACAAGTGCCAAAAATTATATTTTTGCAAATTTCGTTTCCAAAAAGATTTATTTTATTTTTAATTGGAGCTTTAATCAATGTGAGGGCAACACTTTGAAAAAAGCTTATTTTTTCCCATGAATGCAAAACGTGCTTAATTTTAATTTTAATTTTTTACGAAAAAAATTATTGAAAAATATAGTTAACATATTTATTTGAAAATTCATTAAAAATAGAAATTTAATTTTAAGATTAAAACATTAGTATCATTTAAAAGATAATTTTTTGATCTTTAACTTCATGTAAAAATCTTTTTTGTGCGGTAATATTTACGGAAGTTATAGCAGAAACACGTCAAAATTTCGCTTAATTTTTTTAATAAATAAAATTCTAGTTACAAACTCGAAAAAATAACCCCCAGGTGCACATTTCCGGCCTCCAAGGTATACACGTGCCAAATTTGGTAGCTGTAGGTTGA
>JAPMOR010082187.1:1067933-1190291 GCA_026543865.1 Argiope aurantia | reverse complement strand
CTCTTTCGTTGGAAATAAGAAAGTTTAAGAAATAAAAAATAAAATAGATCCTGAGAGATCAATTTTTAAAAAATCATATATTGGGAAATGCACGCAAATGTAAGATTTAACAAAACTATAAAATTGGGTTGAATTTTATAACAACAATAAAAAACACTGCCTCAAATTATTGTATTTCAATAATTTCTTTCAAAATTAATTCTAAATTTGAGAAAAAATTGTACTGTAGTGAAATTATCAGCATTTAAAAGCTACAATAATTCTTTTAATTTCTAAAATGGCTGATTGAGTTTTTTAATGAAAAATAATAACAAAAATTAAATATTTTTTAAAATTTTAAAATATTATAAAAATGATTTTTGAGCAGCGATAAATTTCGAAGTTATCGAGAAAAATTCTTAAAGTTTCAATTAATTTTTTATTAATCAAAAAGAATAATTAAAATTTTCAAAAACTCTATGAGACAATGTTATTCAAGAAGTAATTACTTGTTTATTACTTCTAAGTCAAATTAAACACTGCATTAAGAGCGTAAAATTTTTTATATCACAGAAAAATGAATTTTTTCGAATATAATATTTGTAAACAATTGACATTACAGTATTTTAAGCAGAAAGATGTCCCCAGTTTAGGCTCAAATACCACATCTTCTCTTTCTTTAATATTTTTCTATATTTGTATGTATAAATAATTAATATAATAAAATAAAAAAAATATTTTAAAAACACACTTTTATTAAGAATTTAAAGTTGAAAATTATTTTTTATTCAAAAATTTGGAAGTGAAAAAAGAAAAATTATCATAAATTATAATTATTATTAACGTAAATACATCAGACGATAATAAAAAAGCAAATTAGAAATTAAATCATATTTATTATATACTTAAATGCTTTTGGAATGTTTAGGAATTTCTTTTCTTTTTTCTTTATTGTGTTTCAACTTCCTTATAGTACTGACTCCAAGATAAACTGAAAATAGAAAAGAAAATTTTTTTCGTTAAGCAAGGCAAACAATTATATGTCATTTAATGATGCTGAACTCTTTGTTCGTCTTCCTCTGTTTGTGAAATCTTTCGACTGTTACGAAAGAATGTTTGCTTTATTGGCTGCTTTCAGCCGATTCATGAATCACTTGCACTGATAGAAAGAATTATTTTCTTCAAAATACGCAACTGTTCCCACCAACTGAATTTAAATTATTCATTTTTTGTTGGAACATTCTTCAAAGGTTTACTTATTAGTTTATTATATTTAAGTGGAAATAAATCAAAATTTAATAGCAATGCTTGTTTTGGAGAACCATTCTTCGTTTTGCTTGTGAAGAGAAATTAAATGGTAAATAACAATTTCTAGAACAAAAAAAAAAATTATTTTTTGTTCAGACTAGAAAAATATGTAGATTTTTATTTTAAATTCCCCTAATTATCTGTATTTTTATATAAGAATAAATAACTAAAATTTTAAAAATATATATATAAAATACTAAAATAAAATATTTGAACATTAAGCTTTTGATAATTCTTTTATTGTTGACCGATTGGCTTCAAAATCAGAAATACACTTAAACTTTTGGCGTTAAAATATTGCATTTGGCGCAAATATCGTTAAATATGGTGCATACTAAATATCATTTATCTATCTCGTTCCTCGTTTCTCATACGGACAAAATATTCTAATCATCAAAAAATTCGAATTCGAGATTTTGACGAATCTCTACGTTTTAGACCTTCCCGAGTTTGAACAGCACATTTTTGGGAAATGTGTCTGTCTGTCTGTCTGTGAAAAAAATAAATCAAAAACGCTTTCAACCAGACGGATGAATTATTGTATAAGGTCTTTATACTAAATTTGTAGATTTCTATCAAATTGTGAATTGAATCCATTCAAAGGCAGACTGTCTGCCCGGCTGTTCCAATATAAATTAACATAGTAACTATAAAATGAAGAGAGTTTAGACAAATAAAATTCGGTACACATATTTAACATCGATATTTTAGACACTTAATAAATTTTGTGCCAAATCCAAGAGATTGGCCGTCTGTCGATCTTTTACTTTCAGAAACATATAAACGTGAATTCAAAAACGCAATGACTTAAAGATATCAAATTTGGTGAGGGAATTTGCTTCTATAAGTGTAGTTTTGGGTAGAATTTTTGTTTCAATCGGTTGGGAAAAATGTGTCAAAAACAATTTCTGTTACCATTAATCACATGCCAAGGATTAATCATCAAAAAACTAGCCAAGGATGACACGATAGATTCAATAAAAATGCTAAATTCATGCTAATGGTTAATATTTCATAGATATTGTATGCAAATTCCATGGGGAGGGGGGCGTTTTCTGGAATAAATACCTTTATTAGAGAACATGCGAGAAAACTTTGGGGAGATCACTTCCGTTGGCTGTTTTCTCGCATATGAAGGATACAAAGAGAAAGCACTGCAATCGTCAAAAAAATTCGATCTCGAGATTTTGATGAATCTCAACATTTCTGACCTTCTTAGGTTCGAAAATTTAATTTTTGTCACTTTGTCTATTTGTGAAAATGAAAACTCAAAAACGCTTTGAACTAGACAAATAATATTTGATATGTGAATTTCATAATAAATTTGAAGATTTTTTTCAGATTATGATCGAAATATATTCAAAAGAAGATTGTTCATCCAACTGTTCAGGTATAAATTAATAGACATGAGAAATTAATTTTTTGACTGTTTAAAATAATATATTCCTGTCTGATAGGTCCAAATGTTCAGAAGCCCCTGGGAGATCTCGGGAGAGCATATAATATGAAAACCGGCTCTGTTTATGATAAAGCAATAATCCTCATGAAACGAGTAAAAAGTACAAGAAATTGATATCGCAAAAATTGTCTTGATAGAGGATTAGTCACACCCACGCGTTCTAGTAAAATTAAAATACGAACGAGTTTTCTGTTGAAATAAAGATTAAATATATGAACCTTCCTGGAATCCAAACAAGTGCTGGCAAATATTTTAAAAGATCAGCAAATTCATATCTTCTTATCGTAAGCCGTTATGTTATTGAGGATCCAACTTAAAAAAATTCTTCATATTTTTATGTGTATTTATTACAGACGACATGGCAGTCCATGATGTAAATAGTAGAGTAATTAGATATATGATAACAAGTTTTAGTTTGCGTAATGAATTGAAACTATTTTTTAAAGCTAAATTTAGAGCTTTAACGTCATACTTTTGATCTTGTCATTACTCCGTGTGGCAGATATCTCGTTAATCAAGTTATTTAAGCCACAGATAGAAGTTATTTTCTAAATACATTGCTAAAATACTGAAAGAGAAACCATTTTAAAATTAAAAAGAAGTAATTTCGTTTTCTGGATTTACACTAAGATTTTTATTTCTGTATTAAAACTGTCGTGTACGCGATTTGATCTAAGCAACTCAACGATTTTTGGGGAAAGTGCAAACGATAATTTAAGAAAATTTTTTCCGAATATTTTTTTGTAAATATTAATTTTATTAAAATTCTTTTCTTGCAACTGTGAGGATTATTTTGTCACACAATCAAATTTGCTTAATTCCATATCATTTTTACGGAATAAAAGAATTTGATGTCCCAGTGTTTAAGTAAGTTTTATTTATAGAATTTTATTGATACTAAATGTTAATGAAGCAATGTTTATGCTTTTTTAAAGTAAATTAAATTAAAAAATTAAAGTACTGGCCTAAGGTATGATAATTTTTTTGCATCGAAACAGTTTTACTTTTTAATATAGTTTCTAGTATATAAAAAATAGAGAAAGTATTGAAATCGTGAGAAAATGCGATTTTTTTTGTCGAGTTTTCACCTTTCAATCTTCTCAGAAATAAAAAAAAAAAACGCCTTTTAAAATTATGCCTATTTGTCTGAGCACCCGATAGTTCCAAAACTTTTTGAGCTGGATGATTGAAATTTGGTATACGGACTTCAGACCAAATTTTAAATGAAAGCCATTCAGAAGAAATTTATCTATCTGGATGTAAGTAAATTCGAAAACTATAAAATGTAAAAAGCTATATAGTTAATACTTGGAACCTAGATTTAACATCTAAAAGGTATATTCTTATCGAATTTTGAAATGTGTCAGAGTTGACCATCTGTAGATTTGTTCTTTTGCATGCATTTAAATGCAATGAACTTAAATCAATGAAATTCAGATGTGATTTTATGAATATAATTGTAATTCTATGTCAAATTTTAATTTCAATTGTTGGAAAAAAAGGCGACCAAAATACACATTCGTATGATAACTTTAATCAAAATTAATTCTTTAAAAAATTTTGTATAAATTTTTAAAAAATATATACATTTGTATGATAAATCTAGTAAAAATAAATTTAGTTCATATGACCACAGATATATATTTCGTAACTATTGTTCGCCAATGCCATGCAAGGTATTTGAAGCTTTATCCAAGGTCCACGAGAGTATGCGATAAAGTTTTGTGGTGACCATTATTTCAAAAAATAATGTCAATAGAACAACAAGTCAGAAACATGAATTATAGTTTGGTTTAACTTTCAATTTTAAGGTGCAAAATTCCATATGTAGATTATATTGCGCTAATGAGTTTTTCCCTAATGCAAAGATTTGAATCGAAAAATAGTTTGAAGTAAAATAATGCAAAATAATCGTTTGAAAAATAACAATAAAATATATAAGATCACAGTTAAAAAACAAAAAGTTGGAATTGAAGAATAAAATCTTATGAAAGTTGAAAATCAAAACGATTATCATTTGAGTGTTTGCCAAGTAATATTGCCGAAGTCTCTGTTGTTGTTTTGAAGTAAAATAAATGCCGAACATCAAAATATGGGTATTCAACAAGGACGTAAAAAACTTCTTTACTGAATGTCCATAAAAATTCCTACATTTATAATATGGATACATATAACGTTTTGAAATTTGAGTCTGAAATATGTTTTTGTTATTAAAACATTATTTACTTTTGCTTTGCTTCCAATTATTGCAATAAATTCCACTGAAAATGTTTTTATTTATTCACAATCTGCAAAAATATAATTTTCGGCAAATGTCTGTAGGAAATGAAACAAATATGAAATATTATTTTTTCTAAAAAACAAATTCAAGAAAAATTATTTTATGATCTTTTACACTCTCTATACAGGGTGTTTATTCAGTCCCGGATCCATTTTGATATTTAATGACTCATAAAATAATGAAGATGTAAACAAACTTATGGCATTTATTGATGGAATAACTCCTATATTTTCCTTTTCAGGTTTGAATGATTTTACTTTTGTAAATATCGTCTGCGCGTGTTTTTAATTTCAGATAATTTCATTTTCCAGTCTAAATATCTGTACTTTTCTTAATATCGTCTGCTTATTAATTGCATTTTTCTCTCTTTTGTTTTTGGCAACTATTGAAATGTTATGTTTACTCTTGATGTGTTTGTTAAATGTAGTACTTTTGTATGTGATGTTTTATTCGATCGGATATTAAGGAGAATGTATACACCACAAGAGAAAGCACAGATTTTATGGTGGTCATAGAGTTAATTTCCAATCAACTAAATCACTGACTTTTAAGAGTTAATTTCAAATCACTTAAACTAAGTGATTTATGAAGATTTGAATATCACTATTCAATAAAAAAATGATAATTTTAGATTTTTCATCGATCGTTTCAAAGAAAATACGCCAATAAGCGCGCAGGTTTCTCAAGATTAATTGGCCTAAGATTATGAAAATGGTGAGTTTTTCTAAATTTTTAACATTTAAAACTTCATAAATAAGTCTTAGTTGATCGTGGAAAATAGAAACATTCATTCATTTATTTAAAATTTGGTGTGTCCAGAATATTTATCAGAATATGATACCTTACTGCATTAAATTTAGACTTCTTAATTTTTGAAATATATTTATAAGCAGGAACAAAATATTATTATTGATTTCATTTCAATCCTTTTGAAAGCAAAACTAAAAACTGAATTTTATACTGAATCTCAGAAATTTTTAATGATTTATTGTTTGAGATATTACATAAACTATGAAAAATATTTTGTAGTTAACATAACACTTAAATACCGAGCAATTCTGTTTGCAATACTCATATTCAATAATAATAATAATTAATAAATAACAATAAAGATGATAAATAAAATAAAACGCTTGGTTTTATTAAAAAATATCTTAATATTAATTGCAATTTCGTCATTTACATTTTTAATTAAAGTTGAAGTTTTACCGGAAATGGCAACAAATTAGCAAAATATATATAGTAAATTGAACGAAACGATCTAAACAATATAAGTTTGGTATGACTATCAAAATTTGAAGATTAAAAATGTTTTGTTTGAGAATCCTTTAAGAGACCAGTTACTTAAAATATTTAATTGAAAATTGTAGCGAGCGGTAATACTGGCGAACAGGCTGGTCGCCAAAGGCGGCTAGTTATAAAATATAATCATTAAGGCAAAAAATATCAAAAACGCTTTCTCTTTGTATATTTTATGCACGAGAAAATAACAAAATTTGATAAAAGGCTTCACATATTAAAACTCCTTGAGTTACATAATTTACACATTTGGAAACTTACGTAATATGAGGAAAATGAGCTGGAAACGATGTAAATGATGTGTATGTACCTAAATGTACATAAATATGTCCTTATTACATAAACGAAGTTAATAATTCATTAAATGAGCTGAATAATATCCAAAAAAGAGTCAGATTTATTTACGGTGAATATCTGATGAAGCTAATGAATATAATTTACAGTTACCACTTAAAAGTAATAAAATGTTTGCGGAAAATAAAACAAAACAACAACCGATTTTTGGAATATGAGATGAAACATTTAGCTGAAAATAGTAATTTAACACTTTAAAAAAATCTTTTTTATTTTAATTGTTTTTTAAACATGCTTCCAATTTTGTTCAGCTTGATGGTAATACGCTCTATTGTTGATACTTTTAAGATTTTTATTAAATCTCTGAAAATTATGTCTCTGAAGTAAGATAATAAAAAATGAAAAAAAAAATGTACCTATTCATTAATTGCTTTGGGGCAGGATATAAAATATTTTATTCATTTTTCCCCCATAGAAATGATTACAAGCTTTTCATATTATAAAGAAATGTTAAACAAATAAATTTAATAAAAAACAGAGTTTTAAAAAAACCCTTTTTATTATAATACTAAAAAGCAGATTTTTTTATTTTAATTATTTATTTAATTTTCAAATTTAATTTATAATTACAAATACTATAGAATCTTAAAATTTTTTTCATCATGTTAAATATTAAATAGCTCCCATCATATAGAATCAAAGTTGAATTAAATCAATCAATTAATTGACAATTAAATTCTGTAAATATTAACATAGTAAACTGGCACCGAGAATACACTAGTGCATAAAATTTCAAAATTTTAGTATGCAACGAAGTGAAAAAAATTGATCTAAGAAATTTCATCTTTACAAACAAACAAGCCACCTTCAGTTAAAATGCAGACAAATTACTGTATCATCAAATTTCTGAAAATATGTTTTAAAGGATTTCGAAGTTATTCATCATCTTAAGACCGAAAAATTTCCGTCTGCATGTGTATTAGTACAGTAATTTAACAACAGAAAGAGAAAGACTGATTGAATTTGTTATATGATCTTAATGAAATTAGAGATCTGTATCATAATCAGCTATGTTCATCTGTATAATCATCTGTATTTGACTATATGAATGTAAACTCAATAATTGAAAAAAAATGTAATCAAATTGATTTTTAATAAATAAAGCTTCAAATTTCGAGTAACTTTCGCGTTAGTATCAAACCTGCAATTTTTTATTTAATTGTTTGATTTATAGATGCACTTTTAGTTTTAATAAGCATAAAAATAAACAAACATTGATAATTTATTGTTAGTAATCTGCTTGCAGATACGCAGGAAATAGTAATTTCGTCCAAGTGAGGAAACTTATCTGTCATTGACAACAAGCATCCGGCTTTCTCTTGCATTCTAGAAACAAGTGTAATTTGTTTGCACAGAAATTTATTTTATTCGAACAGCTGGCAATTCTGAAAAATGCGAACGATTATATGGATTATTTCTTTTTTTTTGTCAATGAGTAATGTGAAGCGCAAAACGTGAAGTTCTAGAAGTATCTTTATCTATGTTACAGAGTCCTGCAAACGATATTTTAAAATAGGTTCATTATTGAATGCAAAAGAAGTAAAAAAATATATATATTATTCAGTAATTAACATATATGTGTAATGAATAAATTTTTCATATTTTTTTATGCTTTTATCATTTTCTAGTGTTTTTATTTATTTAAAATGAAAGTTAAAATGAATTGTAACTTAATAATAATAATTTCAATTTCTTATTGTTAGTTCATTTATAATTCTGTACGAAAAGCGGCATCAGTAAAGAATTCGGAGGAAAATGGGTTATAAAATTCTATAATATTTATTATGATAAAATATAAAATATAGAGATAATAAAGTATCTGTAAATAATAAAAATGAAAATAAAAAAATTAGCTTTCTGAAAATAGCTGAAAGCTATGAATAATAAAAATGAAAAAAGTTTAGCTTTCAAAAAAGTAAAAAATAAATTTGTTTAAAATTTGGATTTGAAGGAAAAAAAATCAGTGAACTGAAAATAATATCAGAAGCTAAAAAACGATTTTTTAATTGGTGAATTAAAAAAAATTGGTTTTTAACTTTTAAACCGCACAGGAACTGTTTTTTTATGAAACATTTAGAATTTGAAAAATCATAAAACCATTAGGAATTGGAAAAAAAAGTCTAAAAAAGTCTTTAAAATTAAATTTCAGAGCAAATATTATATGAACAAGTATTTTTAAACTCATTAAAATTTATTTTAAATTCGAATAAAATTTTGATTTGTTTAGAGTATTTCTATCAGTCTATTTCTTTCACGATAGTCTTTTTTTTACCTACGGATTTTCGAATAAAAATTAATTTAACTTTTTTATACGCTAATAGAAAAACGGCTTCTAAAATCTTTTTTTAAAGTTTTTTTTTGTATTAGTTAATTACAAATAGTGATAAATATTGTCGAGTAAAAGAGTTAATTTAAACAACTCAACTCAACAATTTCTTTTAAAAACAAACAAACTAAAACGATAATTTAAGGAAATTCTTTCAGAACACTTTTTTTGTGAATATTAGTTTCATTAAAATTCTTTTCTTACAATTGTGAGCGTTATTTTGTCATACAAGCAAATTTGCCTAGTTCAATATCAATTTTACGGATTAAAAGAATTTGCTGTTCCAGCATTTTGGTAATTAAAGAATAATATTTTATTAATACTAAGTGCTGATGCAACAAATGTGACGCGTTAGTTAACTGCATAATTTCCTTTCACTTTATTTTATCTTCCGCACAACAGTTTGCTACATGGAAGGTAAATACATTTCCACTCACGTGTAAGAACATGTGTTTTTAGCTGAAAGCTGAAGAACCGGTTGCTTTAAGTTACAAGTAAATTGATTTTTTGAACTTCGGCAAGCATTTGCAGACTATCAAAACTGAAGATTTGGATTAGTTTGCTTATAAGTAAGCAAAATTTAAAATCACGATTTCTAAATTGAATTAACGAAGAAAATTCTTAAAAAATATTAATGGATTGCATTTATGAATACATGAAAATAACACCATTGCAGTTTGCGCATTTGTTTTTAATTGAAGCACTTCAGCTATATCAGTCAAATAATGTAGCATCGCAACTTTTTTTTTTTTTTTTTTTTTTTTTTGTATTTTACATCGTCATCGAAAAGCTAATGAATTTTCGCATTTCAGACTCCCTTGAATCCAAAAAACACATTTTTGGAATTCTGTTCGTCTGTGAACATGATGCCACAGAAAACGCAACATGATAGAAATTTTATGTGCTAACCATGTATCAGAATGGCTGATTTCTGTCGAATATTAGCCACAATTAATTTGCGAAACTTTCTATCCTTTCGTATACAAACTGTATTTATTTGTTTAGTTAATAGTCACAGTCTCTTCTAACTACATGATGTAGCGTCCTGATATGGAAATATACGTGAAATTTCAGCTCAGTGTGCTCTTTATTTTTTGTTGCAAAATAAAATATTCAATAGTAATATATAAATATCATTATTTTTTCATTATTTCCTTGAAATTAAACTAATTTTAATGCGAATTTCAAGGATAAAAATTCGTTGGCAGGAGATAATTATTTACGCAATAGAAAACGATTATTTTTTCTGTTCATAAAGAACTGTTTTATATCGTTACAAAGAACCATTAATATATTTTCAAGCGTAGCGCCACATATTAATTTCTTTTCCATTTTTGAACTTCGAAATTAGCTAATTTTTGTAACATCCTGATATATATTTATTTTAAAAATCATGCTGAACTGTATATAAAATAAAAAAGCATATTTTACTCTCAGATGAAGAAATATCATTTCATTATAAAGAAAATAAAAGTATGCAAGCATGCACTAAAATCTTTTTTGTGAAAACCTGAAGTCGAATCTTTAGACGAAAATAATACTTTTGCTTCTCTACTTCGTATACATGAAAGCAGCGAAGAAAAGAAATAATTTACATTATTAAAGGAACTATCAGAAACCTGGTATTTATTTTAATATTAGTTGTCTTTCTAGACCAGCTGCATTGCCCGAAATAATGGTAGCATTTAATTTCATTTATTCTCTTATGCATATATTGATGTTTATAGTTTCTTCATTTTTAAATTTTAAATTTTAAATAAGGAGAAAGATTAGAATAGTGTTGTTTTAAGTAATTGTAAGTGCTTAAATATTTGTAAATTTAAATAATTGTGTAAGTAATTGTAAAAATCAAAAGAAAAATTGTAAGGAAACTAAATTGGCATCATTAAAAAGATAATTTTCTGAATTTTAAATTTGTTTAAAAGCTATTTTATGCTGCAATGATTTTGGAGGTATGGTGGAAAAATGTCAATATTCTGTTTAAATTTTAATTAATTAAAATTTTTAAAAATCGCTCCGGGAGGCACATTTTGCCCTCCGAAATACAGGGTGGTTATAATTAAAGTTTCACTTTGAAATGGTCCTAAAAGGAAAACTACAGGACCAAATGCTCTCAACTTGGTTTAAAGAAAGTCATAAAAATTTCTTTTCAGCCAAAAAAAAAAAAAAAATGTTCAAAAACTCACCATCAAGGGGGAAATGGCGCTGTATGCAATATTATTAAGCAAAATAGGACAAAATGTGTTAATCGTTTCTGAAACGTGTTACAAAGCATGTTCAATGTGGCCTCCACATTTTTTGAAAGCAAGTAAAATCGCATTACTGCATTCTCAACAATGGCTCTTAGCATATCAGGAGGAATATTACGCACATGGAAAGTTAATGTGTATGTTAATGTAATAAATGTTACGCATAAGGAATGTTATCGCTTTTTTCAGTTCCGCAAAATTGTTTAGATTATCACTATAAACAGAGCTTTTGTGATAACACTCATTGAACATGCTTTGTAACACGTTTCAGAAACGATTAACACATTTTGTCCTATTTTGCTTAACAATATTGCATACAGCGCCATTTTCCCCTTGATGGTAAGTTTTTGAACATTTTTTTTTTGGCGGAAAAGAAATTTTTATGACTTTCTTTAAACTATTGTCAAGTTTGATAACATTTGATCCAATAGTTTTCTTTTTATGACCATTTCAAAGTGGAGCTTTAATTATAGCCACCCTGTACTTTGGACCAAATTTAATCGCTCTAGTGTGCAAATGTTTTGTTCTTAACAGTTTGAACAGCATGTTTCTACCAGCACCTCCTTTATTATTAGTAGATATAGAAAAGAAAACTGCTTGTTTGGTGGTGTTTTCGAGAGGTGGGCACAAGAGCAGATCTTGACTAAACTGTGTACATCACGTGTTAAAATATAATATCTGTGTTATTAAAATAATAAAATTTTAAAGCATAATAAAATTTTTAAGATGATGAAACCAGTGGTACATGCAAAAAAGAAAACAAATGCAAAAAGCGTGGATGCATTCAAGGCATCATTTTCATGCAGGATGGTGCACTACCTCATACTGATCGTCGTGTAAAGCGATTGCTAATACAACATTTCACAGAAAGCATGAGTTATCAGCCATCACTTTCCAATAGCATAGATCACCTCGCTCGCCGGACATCACCCTCTGCGACTTTTGGTTGTGGGGTTATTTGAATGATAATATATACTGTCAAAGGCCATCATCTCTACCAGATCTGTAGGAAAACATTCGGCCCCATATTCTTAATATTCCGGCAGACTCACTCCGGTTATCTATAGAAAATATGGTTCTCCGATTAGAGCGTATTGTTGAAAATGAAGGAGGACATACTGAGAAATTTTAATTTTACCTTATTTAATAATTATAAACCATATTAAATGGTTTTATGTATATTACAACGCCATCTAAATGTAAAGTGCGCCATCTGAATAATCTATAGTTCAGATTTTATCTCATTTAGATCAATAGAACGCGTTTTAGAGCCCTCTGAAGTGGGTAACTTATTTCTTGCTAACCCTGTATTATTATTAAAAAAATTCTTTTTATAAGTTTTATATAAAAGGCATTATTATTATTATTATTATTTGTAAATTGCGGTAATTTAATCATAGAAAATTCCTATGATTAAGTAAAAACTCCTTTTTTATGAATTATTTCATGCCAGTGTAATAAAAACTACCATTTAACTTTATGATCATTGTTCTGAAACTAACATATTTTTTGGAACAAAGAATATGAATATTTCCAGTCGTATTCAAAAAAAGAGAGATCATGAAGTTTTCAAAATTTTTTGACAAGCATGAAGTTTAGAAAATTTTATTCATGCAATTCATGCAATCATTTGCGAATTTTTTGAAAAACTTTTTAATACAAATTTGAATTTCATTTAATATAAAACAGTAGATACAATTTCCTTTTTCAGGATAACTTAAAAAGAAATAGTTTTAAAGGAAAAAAAAATTAAAGTTTTCGTATACTGTCAATGTGCCATTCATTTTACATGCATAAAGATGCGATATTTATTTCTTTGTGTGAATAATCTCTAATATTCAGTGAAAAATCGAGCCGTCTACAAATGAAATACATAGCGACCACTCTAATCGTGGATGAAAAGGCTTATTTTTAAACCGTTAATGGCATTCATATATTTCTAGTTAGAAAAATTCTTTAAATGATGTATATATTTGTAATAATGAAGAATTATCTTTTACTTTATTTCATATTTTTACTTTATAAATTCAATTAAAAAAACCGCTGAAAAAAATTATGTTATATTTTTATACTGTTACGAAGGCCTATCAATATATATAAGCAAGCATCACTGTCTGCAACGCAGGATGGAATTTAAAAATATCCCTGTTCATTATAGCTGCATTATTTTCGTCATGTAAGTACTAAATTCCAACTTTTGTTTGTCGTCAAGCAACTCAATGAGTTTTTTTTATGTTTAAAGTAACAGCTTTATCGGAAATAAGTATAAACCAACGCATGAATCAATACTATTTATGCTGATTCATTTAATTCTCCCTTTACGGACCAAACTGAAGGCTATTGCTAATATCTTTTTTCAGCACTTTTTTGATTTTGTATTCAGCATTACTCTTTTTCAGTTAGTGAATCACTATTTCTTTTAATCCGATTTAAATGATTAGTTTTTATATTAGCCCTTGTGAACAATATGGATAAAAATTCTATTGCAAGGTGAAAAAAATTTTGTTATTATTATTATTATTATATATTTAGATCTAAAGTGTACGGCAATTTTTTTATTTCTTAAGCCTTCAGCCAATGTGCATGAGATTTTCTACTACACTTTTCATTAGGTAATCTCTGACAATTATATCCGGGATATTGTTAATAGAATAGTTGCCCGTCTAGATAGTCATATCCTTAATTCATATTTAATGAAATATTTTTGAAACGATAACGCTTAAAAAAAGTTTAATCATTCTGCACCTAAACTGTCCGAGTTGTGAAACTTTAAATATCACTATTTTAGATCATTTCAATGAATATCACAAGGAAGCTTATGGAGACAAAGAACTCTGTATCCTCTAAACGATTATTGATTAGCCTAAAATAATTATATGCATGCCTCGAAGAAATTAGATGCTTGGACGCGATTAGAATACACATTCTGTATATGTATGTTCAATTAACAAATAGAAGCGTCCTTATTTCAACATCTTATACAAAAAAAAAAGTTTTGATTTTAGCTTCAAACTATACCGAAAACTGCGGTATTAACCTTTAACTGCGTTATTTAACTGCTCTGTTTGGAAGCAACGCTAAGTAATTTTAGGACGAACCTCATAACTTCGAAACGCAGTTAGATGATGAGGAAGATACTTGACCTGGTATTCTTCTTTCCAAACTTTCCTATCGCACCAATGGGAGACCGTTCGGGCCATGTCGTCAGATTTAAACGTGCACCAGACTCACATACACAACAGATCTTTACGGGAATCGGGTTTCGAACCTGTTGTCTTCCAGCCCAGAAGTTGAGGGTTTGCTACAGCACCATATAAAGATTACTTTAGTTGGATTGTTAACTTCGAATTTAGATTTTCACTTCTGCTATTGTTTCTAAGCATACACATTTTTAATTCACACACTCAGTAATTTGAATAAAACTGATTCCATAAAATTCATATTTTCAGTCTTATAAAATAACAAGATGAAAATTTAAATAAAAATATTTCATATTAGTAGTTTACATAGCTGTTAAAAGTAGAACTCGCTGGATGCCAAAAAGCGTTTAGTATTACTATAAAAATGAAATAAAATGCAAAATCAAAAATAAATTCTATAAATGTTCTTACCATAGAGCTGCGATATATCAGCTCTATGGTTCTTACACTATTTCGAATCATTTAACCCTTTTACTAATCTTAAAGTTTTTTTTTTTATAAAAACCTTTTTCTGTGCTAAAGGTTAATTGACGGATTAATCAGCAGATAGTAAGCAAAAATAAAGAAGTGAAGGCGAAATAGATTGGCAACAGCTCCATTAGAACAGTAAAATACACTAATGGAGATAGCCTCGTAGTTTTGAACTATGATCAAACGTCGAGGTCGCAAGCTTTTTTTCTTCATAAATAGGACAGACACGCACTTATTTAGAAGGTTAATGATTTACCCGCATCTTGAAAAATAGCCTTTAGGGAATCGAATTTGATTGTGTAGTTGCTAATTTAGTTATTAAGTCAATTTTTATGCCTTACGCTTTTCAAATGAGTTCAGAAATGCAGTAAATGCTTAATGTTCAAAGAATTGCTACACATGCAGATAACTGAGCCTAAAATTTCAGCAGATAAAAAATTTTGCAAGGTTTTACAACTGTTATTATAGAGTTTTACGGTGGCCGACCTAAAATATTTCTAACAATTAATGCATTCTCGAAACTTATTATTCATGTTTTAAATCAGATGTTAAATGGAATTTATACATATTTGGAGTATCCATATCAATTCTTTGAACACAGCCCTGTTTTGCTAAATTAGAGTTAAAATATCGAATCCTTTTTTTTCATGTATTTCTTTTTCGTATCCGAAATATAGAGAAAACATTGCAATCGTCAAAAAAATTTGATTTTGAGATTTTGACTAATTTCCACATTTTAAACCTCCATAAGTTCGGAAAATGTCTGTCTGTCTGTCTATATGTGACAAAGATAACTCAGAAACGCTTTGAGCTAGACGGATGAAATTTGGTATATGATCTTTACATCAAAATTGTAGTTTTCTATCAAATTTTGAACAAAAACCGTTCAGAGGAAGTCTGTCTGTCAGTCCGGCTATTCGAATATAAATTAATACGATAACCAAAATATGAAATAGAGCTAGATGGATAAAATTAGGTACACAGATTAAACATCTATATTATAGACCTCCATGAAATTTTCAACCAAATCCAACGAGGCATTGAACATTTGTCAATCTGTAATTTCAAAAGTGTACAAATTCAATAACTCAAAAAGACAAATTAAATACATCAAATTTGGTAAGTGGTTTGTAATTACAATTGTAACTCTGTGTCAAATTTTGGCTTCAGTTAGTTGAAAGAAACGTATCTAGAACAGAAAGTTACTTTTATTGAAGAGTATGCGAGAAAGGTTTGAGGAGGCCACTTTCGGTGGTTATACAAGTGCTCAATAAATTCGCAACTGAACGGCATAGGTTTGTTCATTACAGCATAGAATGTTAGTTATTTTTCGTTTCAGAAATCTATGACTGTTACTTTCAGAGAGTTCTATTCCTAAGCGGACAAGATACTGATTTAGATACTTTAAGATCTTAAACAGTACACATTATGGAGTTCGGGTATTTATAATTACCGTAATAAAGTCATATCACTGACTCTCCGACCTGCCTGAAGGCACGCGGATAAATAAAACTGACTGACCGGACCGTCGTTCAACAGCAATACTGGCGGTGGTTGAATCCTAAGACCATCACCGGAAACGATACAACCCTTCCCGAAGGAAGTACGTCCCGTCATCGATGGGAGAAGCCAGAACCCCCACCTTTTTGTATACCCTCCAGGGTGGCGAGATCCAACCACCATACCGGAAGCATCTCATCCTCTTTCCGAGGTACCCCCCTCCGGAGGTATCACCGTAATAAATATAGACATTAACTTCTTAAAATCTAGTTCATAATAAAGAATTAACCTGTTTTCGAAAATTGCATTCCCAGTCGTCTTAATTATAGCAAAATATTTATTTTATTGCAGAAAACGCTGAATGCGAGAATACAAGTAGCGAAGATGGTGAATGTAAAAAACATTATGTGTTGCAGTCGCTGTTAAGCTACTGTTTAAACAGAAATGATAATAATATAGTTAATAATGCAACATTAGTAAAACAAAAATTATATAAAGTTAAATAAATATAGAGTTAATAAAATGAGTTAACAAGAGTACTCCTTGTTGCTGTTAATCTGTTCTAGCATTATGGGACCCCTCCCCCCCACACACACCAATTCCTCTTTTAAAAGGTGGTCAATTTCATTTCGCGTTTCAACACATTTTTAACATGTTAATGACTTGCCTTCTTGCTTGCTTGTTAATACTTTTTATTTTATTACTTTTATGAATATGTAATTGTTTTTATTTATCTATTATAATTCTAGACTTTTGTGCAGAATATTTTTTAAATAGATGTTAGATTTTATAAATATTCTAATAATTAAATGAATATAAGGAAACATACAGGAACCTAACCAGTTATACTAGATAAATGTTAAACATTATCCCAATATTTTATTATTCACAGAATTTTCATTTTTTTTATAAAATCTTATTTATATAGCAGCTAGGAAAATGTTTTAAATTGCTTGCGATGTTCTCAATCGCCTAGTCGTGTAAGTGAGAGTTCTTTGTTCGGAATTCTTTATTATTATTTTTTTCCTTTCTTCACCGATGTTGATTTTTGTTTAGTTTTCTAATTATACTATTTTGTTTTCATTCTAAGCTGTTTAATGTTTTTATATATTGTTCATTGAATAAAAATATGACTTTTCGTCCACCTGTCTTATTCCGAATGACAAAACTGAATAGACATTCACAAAAGCACTTAGTACGTATTTCTAATTTGAAAAGCGGACAGTAATGAAACGAATAAATCGGAAAAAATTATTGATAAACTGACATTTAAATCAAAATTTATGAGCTCTATGAATAAGAGGGGCTATTATGTAGGAAATGAAATTACGCAAATACAGAGGGAAAGGAAAAATTTTTTTATTATTTTGTTAAGAAACATTCACATTTTTAAATTGCATTTCTGAAAAGTATCGAAACAGGAACAATACATCGATTTAAATCATAAATGCTGCCATTAACGATCACTTGATGTTTCAATGGATTTGTAAATAGCAGCCCGAGAATTCACGTAAAATTTCTTTTCAATGAAACAGTTAGTCATCTTTGAATGTCAGTTTATGGATTTGCCTTACTAAAAAATTGAAGATTCATAATTACCAAGAATATATATATTTTTTTATTTGTCCTTCATACAATTTGTTTTCCTTGCCTTTACTTCCTTATTATCTTTCCTAGTTTACTTGTTGGGGCTGATTATATTGTCATGATAAATCAAGAATAATTAAATTTATAAATTTTATTTCTCTCTATTACTGATTATTTGCAAGATTTTTTTTGATTAAAAAAATCTTCCAAAATAGTAAAATAGTTAGTGTTTCTTGAGGTGTTAGTTTAGTGCTAAATAAAAGTTTAACTAACACATACTAGCGTTTAACTAGTGTTAGTTAAAAGTTTAACTAACATTTAATAGTTAGTGTAAGTGTTAGTAAAATCTTTTTGTTAGGTTTTCTTAAAATATTATTTTATTTGATGATAGACGTATTTTATTTGATGCATGCTAAAAAATTAAATAAATAATTTAATGAATATCGCAATTGTCAAAGCAATTCGTGAGGCTCCACGTTTTAAATCACGTAAATCCTAAGGACGAAAGATTGTTTGGATTTATGTCTGTTGGTTTTTGAAAATGATAAAAGAAACATAGTGAGTTAAACCAAGTTTTCCCTAATTATGGGGCAAAAGTTGAATTTTGGTGGATTGTGACAAGATCTGGATATATATATATATATTCCACAATTTACAAAAATATCATGTGTTTTTAAAATTTTTATTAAGTCCTTTGGCAATTTTTATTATTTTTTACTATTAATACAATGATTTTCATTAAGCAATACGAATAGTAATTTTCACTAAGCAATACGGTAAAAAAGCGCAATATGCAAACACGCAATTCGTGTCAATTCAGATTCTGTTCAACTAACCAGAAGCTTCTTTTCTCTTTAAATATTCAATCCAGTTTCCGCATGTATTAATTTGAAAGCAGTTTTTACAAACCATTTCAAAATTAATTGCTGATTACTAAATTACTAGACATTTTTGCAAGCTTTTATTATATTTAATAATTATTTCCTTTAAAAAATGTCTTCTTCTTATTTATGAAAGCTCTTTGCGGAACAATGCATGTTGTTCTTCTGAAAAAAAAAACTTATTTCGCAGAGAATGAAGTGGATTGCTGTAGTTTCGGCATCTAAAAATGGCTAGCAATGTTTAAATGTTTATTATTCAAGAGATAGACTAATAATATTTAGAATATGATCTTTTTAAAACTGAAGATATGTGTAGAATTTTAGACGACATCCATCAAAAGTAAATCTATCTATCCCTGAATGTGTATACGAATATAATAATTCCAAAGCGTTATTTAGCTCATGGTTTTATGATAAGAAATACAAAAATATGCCTTAGAGTTGATTGTTTCTCGATCTGTTTCTTTTTGCTCATGTTGATGTTAAAGAGATGAATAAAAAAGTAAAAATTAGAGCGAAGAATTTGGATGACCAATTTTGATTCCAAAATCGTAAATCTGATGAAGTTTTCAAGCAAATACATTAAACGGTTGATTGTCTATTAGTCTGTTTATTCATTAATTTGTAAACAGAATAACTAAAAAAAAACGCAATAAGCTAAATAAATGAAGTTTGGCATGTGATCTTTATACTAAATTTGTAGATCTATCTATGGTTAGAACCCAATCAATCAAAGAGAAGGCGTTAAAATGCAAACTCTATTCATTTCAGAATATAACGAAACTGAGCATAAAATATATCATGTTGTGAAAGTATATGAGAAATCGCAGAAAAATTTGGTTAACGATCACGGAACAATCTTCTTGAACTTTCTTCAGTAAAGATATTATTTTCCATTAAAGGGGCTAACTTTCTACCACTTTGCATTACTTGGTCTACAATTTATGAACCTTGAGCAAAGGCACTGGAGGGGCTTCGGGCATGGCCACCAAGCTTTGCATGGCATTGGTGAACATGATTTACGAAACATAGATCTTTGGCGAGAATCCAGAATTATTCCTGACAGGTGGCTAATGCATCGAATTCATGTTTCTGACGCCTTTTTCCAGACCGATTGAAACGAATTATGAAGAAGAATTGCAATTGTTGTAACTAGCTCACATAACAGCTTTCATGCATTTAAACTATTGAATTTTTAAACTAAAGCATTTATATGCATCCGAAAGCACACAGGGATTTGGTGTTAAATTTGTTATGAATCTACATTTTAGATGCTTAACTTATAAGTCAAATTATATTTATCTAGCTCTTTATGTTTTGTAAGTATGTTCATTTGTACTCTGACAGCCGGACAGACAAACTTCCTTGGAATAGATTTCTCACAAAATTTGATAGGAAACTTCGAATATGATGTGAAGTCTGTGTATTAAATTTCATCCGCCAGCACAAAGCATTTTTGAATTATCATGTTCACAGACAAAAAAACATTTTTCAAAAAAAAAAAAAAAAAAAAAAAAACTTGTTTATCGAAGTATGAAGCGTGGAGATTCGTCGAGTTCGAATTTTGGTGATAGCGATGCTTTCTGTTTGTATATTGAATATACGAGAGAGTAAACATAAAAAATTAAAAAAGTTAAGGAGATTCCAGCCGTTTGTCTGAAGTTGTATGAAACTGAATTTCAGATTGTAGTTTAGAATGCAGTTTGTATTTATTTATGCATTTTAAATGCACTATGGTTATGGCAGTAATTACGTAATATAAATATATTTGTTATATACATTTGTAAAAATTGGTAATAATTTTTTTAAATGTAGTTAGTATAAATTTAAAGAAGTGTAGTTATAAATATTATCATGCTGGTAACTATTTTTACTAGTTTATAAAATACTAAATTCTTTCTGAATTATATTTAATGCTTCATTTAGAAATGGCCTTAATGAAAGGCCATTTTTGTATTTTCATTTTTATTTGGAACTGCAAGTCTTTTAAATATAAATTAAAGTATCACGAAATCTCAACTGCCAATAATTATTTATGGATTACAGTTTTTCAGATAAGGAAGAAAAGTCTACGATCATGTAATAACGACCAATGTTTTATTAATCAATTGTTTAATGGGAATGCACTGAATTCCTTGTTTTTAGCGCATAAGAATTGAAGGTAAGTTCACCAGTGATTGCAAAACTACGGTGAAATTGCTTAAATGTTATTCTCAAAGCAATATTCTTTACAATAACTGTGTAGTGAATAGCTTATAAACCAGTTAACAGCTACGTTGCCCGAGCAATTGCTTTTGTATTGTGGTCATGTTACTGGACTGCGAACCAGTAGGTTCCAGGTTCTATTCTCGCTCAACTCAATCCGTCACATTGGTGACCTCGGACGATGAACCTTCAATCTTCGTACAGCTCTTGTGGCGCCATCTACCCGCAGCAACGCATAGTCGTCAGACTCATTTGACGCAGCAACTACAACCGTACACGCTAGCCATAACGCTTGGCGCTACTCAAATAGGTACAGGCTCATTAGAATCAACAGCCATATCGTGCGTCTCACCTCCAACTCACTGGAGGGAGAGTCTGTAGTGAATAGCTTATAAGCCAGTTAATAGCTACGCTACCCGAGCAATTTTTTTGTATTGTGGTCATGTTACTCGACTGTGAACCATAAGGTCCCAGGTTCTATCCTCGCTCATACCAACACGCCACAACCGTATAAAAATAAAACTTAATACTAATTTTTACTTTCTTGTATGCGAAGTATAGAGTAAGCATAGTAAATCGTTAAAAAAATTCGAACTTGAGATTTGGACGAATCTACGTTTTAGACTTCCCTGAGTTCGAAAAACACGTTTTTGGAAAATGTCCGTCTGTTTGTCTGTGACAAAGGTAACTTAAAAACGCTTTGAACTAGACAAATGAAATTTGGTATATGCTCTTTACATCAAATGTATCGATTTCCATCAATTTTGTGTAAAATCTGTTTAAAGGAAGTGCGTCTGTATGGCAAAATTTTGAGCTAACGAAGAGTTAATTGTCTTTCTGTCTGTACTTTCAGAAACATGTAAATGCGATAATTAAAAAAAAAAGGCAATGACTTAAATATATCAAATCTGGTATGGGATTTTGTGGCTACAAAAGCAGTTTTGTGTCAAATTTTTAATTCAATCGGTTGCGAAAAACGTGTCTAAAACATAAATTCGATTTTTGGATACAATTAACTGCATACCAGGGCTTAATCGCCAAAAAATTCGCCAAAGATGACACGATAGAATTACTAAAGATACTGAATTCGCGTTAAAGTATTTCTTAACTATTGTACGCCTATGCGATGCAAAGATTTCTCTGTTATGACAAGTTTATTAGAGAATGTGCGTGAAGATTTTGAGGAGACCACTTCCACTGATTTTATATATATGTAAAACATTATTTTACTTGAAGAGAAGGAGGCTTGTTTCTCTTTAACGATTTTTATTCTTCATGATATTAAATAAATAGTTTAAATTTTATTTATCATTAAGATTATTTTTTAAAAGCCATGACAAGTGTAGTTCCAGTATACCAGCTAGGAAAAAAGAAAGCCGGAACAATAGAGAGTGAAAAAGCATTTTGAACTTATACTGCCTCAGAACACCACATTAGTTTCGACACGTGTTCAAAAGTCACTATGGAAGAATAAAAGCTCACGTATCTCAGAAGTTAAAATTAAAGAAACACCGGAGTTCGAGTGAATTGGAAATAATTTTTGGGACATAGATAATCGAAAATTATTGTAAATATATTAAATAAAAATAAAAAAGAATTAATTGGTTCAAACTGGTTCTCAATTTTATTAGACTTATTTGCATGGTTATAAAAGGCTTAAATAAATTTGTTCGAATTTCCAAGAGTGAAAATAAGCATATACTCTCAGTAATTCGGCTCTTCCAATTTCAATGCGTATTTCAGTGAACTTGACATGGCGTAAACAATCGTATATTTAAAAATATCGTTTTGTTATATTTATTTTAGCTATATTTATAAAAGGAAGTATTTGTGCATATGTTTAGATTCTCTACAATGCTGATCATTAGACTAGAATTACCTAATTCGGCACAGATAACTTTAAAAGGTGGAATGTGCAATTTGAAGTGATTTTATTTTTGAAATATTAATTAGAGTTTTAATAAATTAGAAATTAAGTAAAATTTTTACATGATTCCATCATAATTTTCAATGATATTATAGCACAAATTTAATTTTGACATCAATTTAAAATTTAAAAAAAATGTTTGTTAATGTTACCAATTTAATTGCCATGTAATATGTAATATATTTTTTTACATAATTTTCGACAACCGTTTCCATTATTGCAATTAAATTTTAAACCGTTTTCATTGTTTCATTAAAAATTTAATGTTTTCCCACCGTTGTATACTAAGGAAGAAAGATTTTGTTTATTATTTTTTGTCATGAAATTTGAATGAGGTTGAATTACATTACAGCAAAAGACTTTGGGTAATTTGAAATAGATCACTCAGATATTTAAGTTTTTAATATCATTATGATGTATCACGGGATTCGACTTCATCTGGCAGATCCTTTCTTTGCTGAAAGATCAAATCTAAATTAACGCGAGTAGTGCAAATATCGCTCTTATTACTTATCATCGAATGGCAGCAGTCAAATGTAAATACAGCTTCATATAATAGTTTCAGACTGCTTAATTGAACAGTTCTGCAGCTGCACTTGATCCAACACTTAGCTTAAGGGAACTGCAAAATATTATTCGAATTTCTCCGATATAAACACGTTCAGCGTCACCAAAAATTCCATTCAGCCATATGTAAAAGAATATGTCAAAAAATGTTGGCATTATAGAAAAAGTCATCAAATTAAATTTAATCGAACGCGAAAATAGGCTTAACCGTCATCAAATGGATAATTGCTATAACATGCCTATGCAAATTGTTGTTCATATGTTCCGATACTATTATCTAAAAAAATGGGTCTTATATTAAAAAATTTAAACAATTCTTTTTTTTAACGTTATCTATTTCATTTCTGTACAATTATTTTCAATAAACATACTTTTATTTAAAAAAAATTACTTAGATTTCAATTTGAATCAATGCTATGATGAAATTCCAACAAAACATTTAATTTCGTGCTTTTGCCAGTGCTAAAATTAAGATTAAAAAATTGTCTTCTTTGGAAATAACTTCCGAAGTAAGATTTTCACTTTCGCTTTTATTTCGTAGTATATATATTTTTTCATTTGCACTCCAGTAATTCCAGTAATTTGATTCAATTAAATTCATGCTTTTCTCTCGTATCAAATAACATGTTAAATTATAAAAATATATATATATATTCCATATAAATCGTTTTACTGCCTGAAAAAATCAATAATCTGGGCGAACCAGTTGATTGCCAAAGGCGGCTAATTATGTATAAAAAATTTAATTATAATAAAATAATCACCATTCCCAGCAAGCCAACAGATCGTCAGAAGAGTCTAGAATTCTGTAAACTTAAGCATAATTTAGAACATTTTTTAATATTTTAGGCAATGAGGAAATTTTACTTTTGAACTGCGTTTCTAAATGAGATTTCTACTACTAATCTGGCACTTTCATTAAAGCGGTAATCCTTTGGTTGGATATCTGCTATGAATATATTACTTCGTTTCTAGTAAAACCCTAGTTTCAGCATACAGAGGAGAAATTTATAAAGAAATGTGTAAAAATAATCACAAAACAGTTTTCAAAATTTTTATGAAATAAGCGTTTAAGAGCTCCCTGAGTTCGAAGAAACACTTTTTGGAATTGTGTTTTTCTGTTTGTCTTCCCTTTGACAAATGATTTTATTTCGATAACTAAAATAGAAACAAATAAACGATTGAAATTAGTGATGTGGTATTTAAATCAAAAACATAATTTTTTATGAAATTGTGATCAAAATTCGCCTAAGCAAATACTATTCCCTTCATATGTGTACCTGAGTACATGTGAATTGGGCACCTTACAAATATAATGAGCAAAATTAATGAAATTTGGAATGGGATATTGACGCCAAAATTATAGATTTTTTTTCAAGTTTTGATTACAATTGGTCAAATAAAAAAGAAAATCAAAATACATTCTAAATTCTACTCCTATTACGAATGATATCACGAGAAATTTATCTATTGATTACAGACTTAAATTATAATTAGATAGAATTTGGATATGCTTTTTTATTAAAATTGTAGATCGTATTAAATTTGTAATCAATTCCATCTCCTTCAATTCTAGTAAAATCATTATCTGTCGATCTGTATATCATGGTATTCTAGCCGCCTCTGGCGACCAGCTGGTTAATCTGGAATATTGATTGTGTTTATTTTTAATTAAATATCTTACGTATAACTTAATATTCATCATTTCTCCAAAAAAATATTTCTAAGTATCAAATTAGAACATACATAAAGCCATTTTATTTTAATAGCTTTATATTTGTTTTTTACATCACATATATGAACCAAACTAAAAGACCCGACTTATATAACATCATAGAGTTATTAAAAACTATAACTGCCCCCGAAAAATCCAATTTCTAACCTTCGAGGCACTGTAACTTCATTTTCTTATTCGCCATGTAACTTATACAGATACTACACAGAATCCTCCTCCCTTAGTTTTCAACAACAACAAAAAAAATCATGCTATTAAACTCCGAATGAAACAATGAAAACACTTTGAATTTCAGTGCAATATTGTAATCTATCATTGTAAACAAGGCAAAAAAAATGTCAGAATTCTCGAAGAATTTCAAACTACGCAACGTTTAAATTGGCATTATTAAAAGCATCTTTTAAATTTTAAAATAGTACCAAAATTAGTTTTATGAAATAATATTTTCGGTTGCTATCAAGAAAAAGCGCCAAAATCCCCCTTAATTTTTAATTAATTAAAATTCTAGTTACAATTTTTAAAAAACTCTATTCCAAGGTACACATTCCAGCCTTTCCAAATATATCTATAGATGCCAAATTTGGTGGCTCTAAATCAAACTATCAGACCTGTGGAGCGCTGAAACACACGCACTCGCATTCATCTTAACTATTAATTGAAATAAAGATTGAGCACCAATACCCCCTCATTACTCCCCTACACATTCTTATTTATAATAGTAGAAATGTGCGTATGATAAATCAAAAGCACGAGCAGAAATATAATCTAAATTTGATGAGTGGTTTTTTAAGATTGTGTTATCCAGTAGGCATGATAGGTTATATAGAGGCGGATTTAGATTTTTTGCGGCCCTAGGCAGTATACATTATGAATCCCTATTTCGAAGAAATGGTAAATTTATTTCACATTTCAACACATTTTTAATGCGTTAATGATTTATTTTAGATTACTACATTTTGTGTTTTATTACTTTTAAAATACATATTTGTTTTTATATATCTATTTTGATTAATGAAAACGTTTGAACACAATATTATTGAAATAGATATTTGGTTTTGTAAAAATTTTAATAACGGAATGCAGATAATGAAATATACAGAAACATGAAGAATTGTATTTGATAAATAGTTAATTTTATCCCAACAATTTATCATTCATTGAATTTTTATTTTTTTACAAACTTATTTATTTGCAAGTAGGAAAATAAAGTTTTTCAATCAACCTGCTTGCAGCCCCCCTCTCAGTCTTGCGGCCTTAGACAGTTTCCTAGTTGGAACTCCACCGCTGAGGCTCTAGCTTGGGGAAGTTATTGGAAACACCTAAAAATTTATTTTATTAATTTTTTTAATTCTAAAACAAAAATTCATTTAATTATAATTTAGATTTTTAAAAGTGAAAATATGATTACGGTCTTCTATTAAACCAGATTTTGCCTATTAAGCCAGATTTTGTAACGTCAAATAGATATGCATGTAAGTTCAAAAACCTTCAGATAATCAGCAAGGAAATCCCAAGTTTTACTATATGGTTATACTATAGTATACTAGTATTATAAGTAGAAGTTACTTGCATTATCATTGACAAAATATGTAACTGAGCACTTATATTTTATATTATAGTATTACTTCAGGTTGTTTAATTATACTACAGAACAGTGTAATTAGGCTACAGTTCTTTAATTACTTATTTAACACTCTATAATTATCCAAATGAATACAAAATGTCGACAATTTTCGACATTGTAGCTTTCAGTGTGTTAAAGAATATTGGATATTCTATTACAAATCGCTAAGTTTACTAATTTTATATTAGCCGCTTTAGTTCGCCAGCTGCTATTGCCATGAATATTGGCTAATTACATTTAATCCTTTATGCATAACTTGATGTTAATGATTACCTTAACAAAATATTAATAACAACACGTTGTGACAGCTATTAGAAAAGGTTATTTTAATCTAATACATCTGTTTAAATTGTTGTGTACATGGATCTTACTAATGCTGTCCCATGACTTCATATCGGCTTAAGAAGGTAAATGTAATCAGGAAAAATGTAACTTTCTATGTAATCTTATCTTTTAGTAACACATCGTATTTCACGGTACTGCAACTTCAGTTTCTTATTCCCCATTCAAAGTATGCTGAGTAAACCATATATATATTTTTAATCTTTCAAAAAACAGAAGAAACTCACACTATTGAATATTTGACTGAACAACGAAAACGGCCCAAATTTTGTCGCAGAATGAAATCAATTGTTGAAAATTATGCAAAAATATTTTTTCAAAAAAAAAAAAAAAGCAGGAATTCGGGAAAAAATCACAAAGGTAACTTTTTAAAAATCGGTTTTGTGCAATTATATTTTTAGGAATTATTCCGGAAAAAACACCAAAATCTCTCTTACATTTTAATTAAATTTCAAAGAAATCGCTTTGAGGTACGCAACACACTTTCTAAAGAATAGTTAGGGCAAATTTCGCACAAAAATGTGAACAAATTCATACTATATAATTATATTTAAAGTAATCAGTGATTTTAATAATTCAGTGGGTGCACATATTATAGTTATAATAATATATAATCAAAACCTGTGAAATGGTCTCCCCAAAATTTTCTCGCATACTCTCTAATAAGCTTATTATACCAAAGAACATCTTACATGGCATCGGCCTACAATAATTACGAAATATAAACCTTTGGCTTGAATTTAGCATTTTTACAGAATTTATTGTGTCATCTTTGGCGAGTTATTTGTCAATCAATTCCTAGCATGTGTTAATAGTATCCAAAAATCAAATTTGTCTTTAGATACGTTTTTCGCAAGCGATTAAAACAATAATTTGACATAAAACTGCAAAATGTGACACAAAATTCCATATCAAATTGGACGAATTTGTCATTGTGTTTTTGAAATTTCGCGTTTACATATTCCTAAAAGTGCAGACCGACAGACAGTCAATCTATAATTGCAATAGGCTCAAAGTTTGACAGAAATCTACCCCATATATGTTAAATCTGTATACTAAATTTTATCTATTTTTCTTCGTTTATAATTATCATGTTTATTCATATTCAAACAGTCGAGCAGACGGACTTATTCCAAGCACATTTTGCTCTAAATTTGATAGAAATAAGCACATTTGGTATAAAGACATTATACCAATTTTTAACCGTCTAGCTCAAAAAGTTTTTGAGTTATCTTTGTCAAAAGAAAGACGGGCATTTTCCAGAATTATGCTCTGCGAACTCAGGGAGGTCTAACACGTGGTGATACGCCAAAATCTCGCGTTCGAATTTGTTTGACGATTAGTATACTTTCTCTATACTACGTATAGGTGAAAGTAAAAATTTAGAAAATTTTTAATAATGTCAAATACATAAATTTTTACAAACTTATTAATTCATAGCTAGGCTCACTGATCTACATGTCCAATCCAGAGGCACAAGGCAACTAGGCAGCTGCACACACGCACGCACACACACACCTCCTATATCCTCGTTATTACTTTTGTTTTAAAGGTGGAGGAGCGATCTTTCCCACTGTTTGATTAAATGTACAAGTAGTAATTTACAGTAATAAAAAAAACAGAAAACATTTACCACGGATTGGAAAATAAGGGCATGCAGCGAGTGGGATAGTGACGACGAACAAGTGAACCATTCGAAAGAAAAGAAAACAATCGACGATGAAAGTGAGTTTTTTTCTTTGTTTTCTTGACCTAGTTGCTATTTTTATTTTTGAAACGATGAATGGAATTCTTTTTTTTTAAGTAGGTAGTGCCATGAACTACGAGCAGAGTTCACTGAGTCAGATTTTTTTTTTGAAAAGCGCTGACTGTTGATACGTGTTAGAAAAATTCAATCCTGAAGTTTTGGAACGATTGCAATAAAAGCAATCACTTTCTGGACTGGTTTTAATCTTTCAAGCATATGTGACTTACAATTTTTATTTTTAAGCTACGGCTGTTTAATTTAAATTTCAATTCAGATTAAAATGTAGAATAAAATTTTGAAGTTGGATTACAGTATTTCAAAACACTGCTGGTTATTGCGTATTTATTGATGAAACCCTTAAAATTAAAAATATAGAACGATCACGTTAACAATTTTTTTAGTTAAAATTTTACAAGGAAACGGGGGTGTAACAAATTGTAGACGAAATTCAAATATTGCTTTCAAAAGAGTTGCTAATCTTATGACAAACGATGTAAAAAAATAAAGTAATTGGTCATTTTATATACAGAATGTCATCTACAATAGTAGTCATATATAGAAACTTTCTATGCGCTTAGAAGCAGGCAAACTCTTCAAACTGGAAAATTTTCTAAATGACATAAAGAATTATGTTTTATTAGGAGACATGTCCGTCTAGACCATAGGTTCCCAAAGTGGTCCAGGTGGACCCCCAGGGGTCCATAGGAGACCACACGGGGGTCCACGCAGACGTGAAAAGAAAACAGAGGTTCACAAGTTGTAAGTGGGGGTCCACGAAAAAATTTCTGGTTTTCATAATAAAGAAGAAAAATTTGGCTTGGATTTACCTATCAACGTAGACAGGTAGCATCATTCACTAGGTAGGTACTCAAAATTATTCGAGACTCAGTTCAAACACAGAATTGAATAGAACAATAGATAATAGTACAAGTGTACTATTATCTATTGTTCAAATATTCAGAATACGCTCAACATTTAAATACCCTGCATGATGTCTTCAAAAATAGATTTAAAGATATTCTGACGATGGAAATACCACCATGGATCATAACCCCATTTGATGAAACGGAAGAGGCGAATGTGGTATTACAAGAGGAGCTACTTGAGCTCAGCACCAACGAGTAACTGAAGGTGAAATTTAAAAAAGGCTATCAAACATTTTGGCTGCAGGCAGAAATCCCCGAAAAATATCCTGGGCTGTGGGAAATTGCGAGAAAATTTTTGATAGCGTTTCCCTCGTCATTTCTTGTCGAAAGAAGTTTTAGTGCCGTTACCAACCTGCTAACAAAAAAAAAAGAAAAGAAAAAAAAAGGAGCAGATTGAACATAACATAACGGGAAGATTTGAGATTACTTCTTACAAAACTGAAGGCAGATATTGATAACTTGCTGTCAATTCATCAAGTACATCCGTCTCATTAAAAGTATGACTTTTTTTTTATTGTTGATTTACATTTCAGAGTTCATTGTTGATTTTTTGTAATAATAAATGTTTATAATTTTGTATAACCACAAGAATTATTTTAATAAATAGGACACAAGAAAATGTGCTACTTTTTTTTTCCCTTCATAACACCCCCAATTTAGGGTGAAATTTTTTAGGAGTTTTGGGAATACAGTAGAAATGTAGCAGTAGGGGGTCTACCAAAAATAGTAAAACTTTGAAAGTGGTCCACGAGAAAAAAAAGTTTGGGAACCTCTGGTCTAGACGGACTGTTATCCGTCTAACAATATGTCAAATATGATTGTCTTTGCTATGATATGATGAATCTTTGCGAGTATTCAAATCATGAACTATTCTTGCGAATACTGAAATTACGAACTGTTCTTACGAACACTCAAATCACGAACTATTCTTTCGAACACTCAAATCGCGAACTATTCTTACAAACACTCACAATAAAATCTACACAAATCACTATAAGGGATATTTCAGACTGCTTCAATAAACGTTTTACAGCTGTACTTGATACGATTCGTAAATAAGACAAATACTACACATTTTTATCTGAAATATTCAGGAGTGGGCTCATCTTGAAATCGAAAATTCGTTATTATCGAAAATTCCATTCAGCCAGGGGAAATAAGAAACAAAAGGAACAAGAAACAGGCGTCAAACAGAAAGTCTAATCGAGCTTGATCAAAATTAGCTTAACTATTATCAGACGGGTAATCGCTATGCTTTACCTGTGTTAATTAATGGCTGAAAATTCCAAAACTATTATCTTACAAAAATGATTGTTGCATTCTTTAAGCCTCAGAAAATGACTTTTTTAATTATATCATTTTTATTTTACAACTTTTTTCTTTTTTTAATGATTTTTTTTAATATTTAATTTAATATACAATCTGTTACAACTTTATTTTAATGCAATGATGAAATTGAAAACTCATTCAATCGCATCTTTTGTCAGTGTTAAAATTGAGATTAAGAAAAATTGCTATCATTGGACATTAACTCCGAAATACAATTTTTACTTCCGCCTTTATTTCGCAGAATATATCTGCACTCACTTTAATATCTGTAGCAGATTGATTTAAATAATTTTTTTCAATTGTATCAAATAATTTGAAATTTTAAAAACATGAAGTCCATATTAATCTCTTAACACTCTAAAACGTCAATAATATAAATGAACAAGCTTGTCTCCGAAGATGGTAAATTCTCCTTTATTATTAGAAGAGATATATAATTAAAATTATTTTTGATCTTATAAATAACCATCTAAAGCAGAAGTATTTGAGAAAATAATCATTTCCCCCTATTCTTTTGCTGATCATTAAGCAGATGTGTTGTGATATACTTTGTTTGGAGTAACCATGGTTCTATTCAGTTGCACGAGTAATGCACATGTGCACACTCATCTGAAAAAACACCTGCCTTCCAAAAGAAAATAAGTATCCAAGTGGATATCATAAACAGTGTTTATATTGCAAAAAGTAAAACTCTCGAAATTTCGATTTGTTTGTTTATTTCTTAACAACTGGAATAAATATTTTTAAATCACAGAATAACATAGTTTGTTTTGTGAAAGTGGACATTTCATGGGGAGCAAATAGACGAAACGATTACTGCCATATCATAAATTTGCAATGACTCATTTTATATAGCAAGGTTAGAGTGTTTAGTGAAAAATGGATATTAATTTCTACTAATAATAACGGAAAATATGCGTATGTGTGTAAATACTGGAATTCTCATGTAAAACCGTTTAAACTAAAGCTATCAAATTTGGCACAGATATACTTTGAAGAATAGGAATAAACAATTTAGAAAAAAAAATTGTTGAAATTTTTATTAGAATTTTAATTAATTAAAAATCAAGCGAGATTTTGTAATTTTTGATGACAATTTTCGAAAATATTATTAAACAAAGATTAGTTTTTATACCATTTTAAAACATAAAAGAAATGTATTTTCATTTACATCACTTTAATTGCCGTTTATTTATTGCCTGATTTTTGATAAATTAAAAAAATATTATTTTAAACTTTCTTCAATAACAAATTTTATTGCTTCATCGAGATTCAAACTGTTCGCTTCATTATTTCATGAACTATTTTATTGCTCTATTTCTTTCCATTTCTGAAAGATGAAAAAGTAACAATTTTACTTATTATTTATAAGACAATGATAGCTTACATGAAGAATCAGAAATTGGAAATGCATAGTCCAAAAAGTCAAAACGCAGTTTGAATTAGATAATCCAGACATTTAAGCTTGTAATGACTCTGTGAATCCGGCAGAATAGACTCTTTTAGGAAGGTTCATGTACCCAATAAATAGGCATAGATGGAAGGCTATTAAGATAACATGGCTTTAATATCCATCTAAGGCTGATGTCTAAAAATACATATCTTAGCCATTCATGAAGATCAAATTATGCATAAGAGATTTAACTGAAAGTAAACACGACTTGCACCACAGCTAGTTGTCAAAGGCAGCTAGTATATATAGCATGCAAGGGGAGAATACTTCTTTGGTTTCCTTTTGGAGACATCAGAATATTTTTTGTTATTATTCAAATCATTATAAAATTTTAAATGATTAATAAAATTTTATTAAAATCTTAAAGTCTAAAAGATTAATTTAGAAACCTAATTTCCCAAGTTTCTTTCAAACATGGTACGACGTATAACAGCAATTATGTGAAGCAATTCTTCACAAAATAAAAACAAATAACCCTTTTGTTGAAATATATTTAATTACTTCCTTTTTCTTTTTATTTCTGCAACCGTAATTCATGACTTTGAAAACAAAATTGATGTTTCTTACTTGATTATCTCACAAATAAAAATACCATTAAGACGTGTGTTTTTTTCATAGACACACTTCACACGTGGGAGACTCAATAATGCTTATTTAAATGACATAATTCCATAATTGATGTCCAATTTACCATTCATGCAAAGCTTTAATTGGCAGTTAGAAGCGGAAAAGTGCTGTTGATTTCACTAAACACATACGTCTACATATTCGTGCTAAGAACAGAATACGGCGGAGCGTTTTCATCTTCATACAAGGAAGAAATTTTCTTCTGAAACTAGGTTTGTTTCCTTCAGTTTCGTAAACATGAAAAAGAAAGTATCGCACTGATTAATTAAAATCAAGAAAGGAAGTCTTCTCAATACTTTCTCGCATATTCTCTAATAACGGTGTTGTCCCAGGAAATCCCTTGCATGGAACTGGCGTACAATAGTTACGAAATATTAGCTTTTGGAATAAATTAGACGTTTTTATAGAATTTATAGGTCAACGGCGACAAATTCCTGGTATGCAACTAAAAATACCAAAAAAATCGAATTTGTATTTTAGACGCGTTTTTCTCAACTGATTGAAATAAAAATTTGACACAAAAATACAATTGTAGTCACAAATTCTCATACCAAATTTGATATATTTAAGTTATTGCATCTTTGAGTTATAGCGTTTACATGCTTCTAAATGTACAAACCAACAGACGGTCAATCTCTGTTGTTGGAGTAGATATTGGATTTAGCTCAACATTTGATAGGTGTTTAGATTACAATTTCTGTTAGTTTTTCATTTTAATATGGTAATTTTTAAATATTCAAACGATAACTCTAGAAACTATTTTCTGTAAAGAAAAATATTTTTGCACATTAGAAGATGAAAATTATCTATTCAATGCTGTGCTAGTTTGATTATCATCTTTTTTTTTTTGAATGACACCAAATTTTAATAATAACTTACTTTATAATAACTTGATTATTATAACTTTAATAATAACGTGATTATAATAGCTTACATCCAAATAACATTGTTTCTATTATGAACTGTCATGTAAATAAAAGCAATGAATAACAAAATATCTAGAACTAGCTGCCTTTGGCGACCAGTTTGTTCGCATAAATTGTTGACTTTTTAGACAGTTAAATGATTAACATGGAATACATTTTTAAAAAATTTCATCATGCTAATTGATACTGCTGAAACATAAGAATTTAATTGAACCAATCCACCACAAATTACTGAAATACAAATTAAAAAGATAAATAAAGCGAAGGTGAAAATCCTACTTCAGACGTAATGTAAAAATAAGAATTTTTTTTATATCAGTTTTAATAATGACAAAAGTTTAGGGTTGAGTGTTTTGATGAACAAGTTTCAATTTCATCATAACATTATTTCGGAGTGAAATCAAAGTAAATTTTGAAAAATGATGAAAATAAAAAAAGTACGGAAATGAAATTGATATCATTAAAAAAAATTTATTTGAATTTTAAGATAATGCAAAAATCATTTATGTGAGATAAGAGTTTTGAAAGTTACATGAGTTTACATAGATAAGTCATAGTGATTATCAATCTAGCGACAATTAAACATATTTTCGCACTCGATTACACTTTATTTGATGCTTGTTTCTAACATCTTGATTTATTTTATATGTCTTATCATCTGATTGAAGGGAGTTTTTGAAATTCAGTGCAAACGTAAAAATGTTTAACAAAGCAGGCTGAAACTTTTGTATGACACTTTGTTTACATTTGACTGCTGCCATTCTACAATAATTATTAAGAGCTATTTCTGTACCACATATGTTTGCGTTTTATTACTTTCTCGTATACATTATACAGAGAAAGTATAGTAATCGTCAAAAAATTCGAACTCGAGATTTCAATGAATCTCTTCATTTTAGACCTTTCTGAGTTCGAAAAACATATTTCTCGAAAATCTCTATCCGTCTGTCTGTGACAAAGATAACTCAAAAACGCTTTGAGCTAGATAAAAATTTGTATACGATCTTTACATAGAATTTGTAGATTTTTATAAAAATTTGAGCAAAATCCAACCAAAGGAAGTCTGCCCTGCTATTCGAATATAAGCAAACACGTTAAGTCCAAATTAGAGATAGCTAGATAAATAAAATTCAGTACACTTATTTAACATCCATAGTGTCATCTATTAAATTTTGATAAAAATCTACATCTGTAAAATTTTGAGTGAAATTCAACATAGGATTGACCATCTCTTTGTCTGTACTTTCATGTAAATGTGAAAACTCAAAAATAGAATGACTTTATGAAATCAAATTCGGTATGCAATTTTATCAATACTAGAGTAGCTTTGTGTCAAAATTTTGTTTTAATCGGTTGGGAAAAAAATTTTTAAAAACACAAATTCGATTTTTGGGTACTATTAACCGCATACCAGAGATTAACTCTCGCCAAAGACCACATGATATATTCTGTAAAAATAATAAATTCACCCCAAAGATTTTAGATTCGTATTTTGTATGCCAATGCCAAGTATGGCGCTTTTCGAAATAACACTTAATTAGAGAGTATGCAAGAAAGAGGTGTGGAAATTTGGAGAGTGTGTGTGTGTGGGGGGGGGAGTGCCATAACGTGTCGCCCTCGTCATCTGGTTCAAATTTACATGGTCAGTCCCAAAATAGCCCTAGTGTTGCTTTAAAACGGGACGTTAATGCAACTACGCTAAACCATGACGATTAATATTAATGCAGACAAAATCACAATAACATAAAATAAAGCTATAAAAACGAAATCATAAAGTTAATATTGATTTCTGGATATTTATATTTCTTCTTGAAAATTCTGCCGGTTTGTGAACGGCAGACGATAGAAATAGAAACAAACAATTGAAAAGAATGACACTAAAAGAGAGAGAGAGAGAGAAATGCAATTAGAAAGCTGATAAGCTATTAGATTGTTAATTTTATTAAAATAATTCGAATTATACGCCGAATTTTCATATTTAAAATAGATCCAGATCAATAATTTAGACAAAAGAACTTCATGTTAAATATCATTCATCTGGCTCAATGTATTATTATCGTATTCACACATACAAGGCCTGGAATTTTTATAAATATTTGAGATTCAAGTACGTTCATAAACCTGAGCTTCATAGAAATCTCAGAGTTGAATGTGCCGGTGATTGCAATACTTCTACGCTTATTTCGTATTCGAGAAAATAAAAAGAAATCCATGTTGGTAATGGAGCAGAAAGCCCCTAGCGTCCCTTTTGCCTAGTACCCTTCTTTTATTTAATCAGTTGAGTGGACACGGATTGAATAGAGCGGAAAAATAAACAAACAAACGCAAGAATCCTCCATAGCTGAATCTACTCTTAGCTTTTTTCTTAATTGTTCTTGGATTCGCTGATAGGGGTTGAATAGACTAAGAAATAAACAGATAAGAATACCAAAACAAAAGCCACTAATGGAAAAAAATCATTCTATAATAATAATTAAAAAAATATCTAACGAATGTCGAGACGAGTGACATAATTTGTAAAAGATGTCACTTGTGTGTGTATATATATATATATATACACACACACACACACGTGTGCAAAACTTAAGCAACAATGCAAATTTTAAGCAGATAGCCATGAAATTGCAGAAAAGGAGTTCTTGCGATCAGTACAATGAACACGTAATTCAAGAGAAAGGTCATGCATATGCAAATATCAGGAACAAAACGTCACAGGCGACGTGACCGTACGCAAAACACTACAATAAAAGGAAGGACGGAGACGCAATTAAAGACATTCGCTACAAGTGCACGTGAGTTAATTCGTGAAATATGGCTAGCAGAAATCACCTGGACGATTTCACACTTGGAAGAATGATCGGAAAGCTGTAGGAGGGGCGTAGTGTGACCAGTGTAGCTGAAGAGTTCGGAATCAACAAAAGTGTCGTTTCGCGCGCTTGGAAAGCCTTCCAAACCACAGGTACAGCTGTGAGAAAGGTTGATGGTGGCCGCTCGAGGAAAACAACTGCAGTGGATGACCGACATATCGTCCTGCAAGCGAAAAGAACCCGAAACCAGTCAGCAAGCGCCATTGCTCAGCAACTGTGTGCAGCAACGGGGCGACAAGTGTCGCGTTTTACTGTGTCCAGACGCCTTCACGAAGTTGGCCTATTCGCCAGCCGTCCTGAACGCTGCATCCCTTTGACAGTTTCCCACCGGCGGCACCGTTTAGAGTGATGCAGGGATCACAAAAACTGGACATCTCATCAATGGAGTCGTGTCCTCTTTACAGATGAGAGTCGTTTTAGTGCCACAAGCAATTCCCAACGCCAGTTGATTTGGAGAGAGGTCGGGACACAGTTTCATCCCAGTAACATCACGGAAAGAGACCGTTTCGGTGGTCCTGGAGTTGTCGTCTGGGGAGGCATTATGATGAACGGGCGGACCGAGCTCCACGTTTTCGACAGAGGTTCTGTAATTGGAGATCGCTATTGTCAGGAGGTGATCCTTTCCCATGTGCGTCTGTTCCGAGGTGCCATTGGATCAGACTTCGTTTTTATGGATGACAATGCACAGCCACACTGGACTCATGCTGTTGAGGAGCTCCTGGAAAGTGAAGATATCACTCGAATGGATTGGCCGGCTTGCTCCCCTGATTTAAATCCGATAGAACATGTATGGGATGCTTTGGGGAGACGCCTTGCGGCACCATTACATCCACCTGGGAACACCTGACAACTTAAACAGATGCTGATTGAGGAATGGGCAATCTTACCTCAAGAACTGTTGGACAATCTGGTGCTGAGTATGGGAAGACGGTGCGAAGCAACCATTGCAGTAAGGGGAGGGCATATCCCATACTAAGGAACATCTGCTTGCTGTTCTTCCTCTTGGACAGACAATCATGTGTAACGATACTATGAGTTCAATAAAGCCTTTTTTTGTTTGATTTCATACTGTATGCATTGTATTCATTTCTGCGCAACTATGCTTTCGTCATTCTTTCAGAACAAAATGCTGTATCTCATTTCTGAATTTCATGTCTCTCAGATGATTTCTCGTGAAGTTATGGCAAAAAACATACCTGTTGCTTAAGTTTTGCATACCAGTATATATATATATATTGAATGAATCTATATATATATAATAATTTTCATACTGACTAATTTTAAAATCTTTAATCTCTTAATAATAGTCACAAATATTTAATTTTTTAGTCTCCTATAAAAACACCGGCTTTTCGAGAATTTCTTGCTACTTATCTGTCAATATCAACTGCATTGTTTTAGCCTCCACTTTTTATTTGACTTTCCCCATAACTACTTTTGAGTGTAGCCATTTCTGAATTAGTCCAACCCTGCCTAAGCCTCCGAGCAATCTGAATGGTCGTCGTCGCTATAGCACAGAGGCAAATGTTGAGTCCTGATGGCTGCACCCGTAATGGTATAATACCTCCTTTACGTTCCATTATGGAAGTGCATCTAACTCGACCCTACAGTTAGAATAGAGAGGATCAAATGCCAAGTTTCTCATCTCTATATTTGTATATATTCTTACTATGAGAATCATAGCCGTGTATCAAATTTTTGTTTCACTCAATTGGAAAAAAATCGTTGAAATGAAACTACTTTAAAAAGTACAAAACACTCATATGCGAATTTTGAAAAAGATCTGAGCTCTCGTAGTTTTTCCAATTTGAAAAACTTTTTGCTGTATTACTACACCTTTTTTTAAGGAGTATGTGAGAAAGTTTTGCGAGAATACTTCCGTTGATTTTTCTGACTGAAAAGTGGGTTTGAATTGCATGCTTTTGGCTTACATTACACATCTGAGGAAACAATCTACAATGAAAATCGAAAGTTCGGTTGTATCATTCTTACCTCACGTGAACACAATTTATACATCACACACGCTATTACCTGTTGCGCCATCACTGCAGACAAAATTACTTGTAAAATTACCCCATTGCTGAAACTATATCGTTCTTTTTCCAATTTAAAGCACTAACTAATACAAAAAGCCAGAAAGCTTTTTTCTGCGCGATTGCGATAGATATTGGATTCTAGTTAATTCTGTAAATAATTGTTAAAAGTAAAAGAATATTTGCTTCGCTACTCGCTCTATTAGTCACGTGGCTTAACATACAAAAGAATTATACTAGATGTAATATATCTGACCTTGAAGAAACTACTTCGTTACTAGGAATAGACATCGAAGCTTAATTTTTTTTTCTTTTTTCAAAACTTTGAATGAAAAAAAAATATTGAACAGGCAGATTCAAAAGAGCAATATAAGAAAGATTAAAATCCACTTGACCTTTAAAATAACCATATAATTCATTATAATCCTAAATTATATGGTTTATAAACGTGGAGGTACTTCCCTATATTAGTAAATGAATTATAATCTTCTTTGCATAAATTATCAATATTTGTATAATATTATGAATTTCAGTAGAAACCAGCGGGAATGACCTCTCGCAAACTTCCCCGCAATAAAGGTGTTACCCCGAGAACGCTTTGCATAGTATTGGCATATAACAGCAACGAAGCATTAACCTTTGGTGTGAATTTGGCAATTTTACTGAATCTATCATGTTATTCCTGGTGAGTTTTTTGGTGATTAATCCCTGGCGTATGGCTAATACTATCTGAAAATAAAATTTTTGTTTTAGATGCGTTTTGTCACTTGATTCAAACAAAAATTTGACCCAAAACTACACTGGTTGTCACAAAATTCTATACCAAATTTTATAAATTTAAATAATTCCGATTTTGAGTAATTACGTTTACATGTTTCTGAAAGTACAGACAGAGAGACAATCAATCCCTTGATGGATTTGGCTCAAAATTTGAAAGATGTCTACACTATAGATGTTAAATGTACATACCGAATTTTATACATCTAGCTCTCTTCGTTTTATATGTATCGTATTAACTTATATTGGAACAGACGGACAGACAGACTTCATTTGAACAGATTTTGCTCAAAAGTTGTTAGAAATCTACAATATTGGTGTAAAAACCCGTTTACCAATGTCATCCGTCTGTCTCAAAACGAGTTTGAATGATCTTTATCACAGACAGATGGAAATTTTCCAAGAACTTGTTTTTCGAACTCAAAGAGCTCTAAAACGTGAAGATAAAACGTCAAAATCTCAAGTACGAATTTTTTTGACGATTACTATACTCCCTCTATTCTACGTATACGAGAAAGTAAAAAAGAGTGAAAGGAATTCTAGAAATTCAAATCGTTTGACAAAAATAATACATTTTTTCTTTCTTTTGTAAGAAATAAACAAAAAGATATTTTTGTAATCATCCAAAAAGTTGATCTCCATATTTTTGTGTCCCCTCCCCAAGTCCAAAAATAGCATTTTAACCCGATATCTGTCTGTATCTAAATATACTTAAAATTCAAAATGAAATAGACTATTGAAATTAGGTACATAGTACATTCACACCAGAATCGTATATATGTATAAATTTTATGTGAAACTGCATATGTCTTTCCATCCACGCACCCATGAGCATGATAATTCAGAATCGCAACGAGCTAGATCGATGAATCTTAGCTCGAGATTTACCAATCAGAATCCTAAATTCAAAATTATTTAATGTAACTATATTCCCGCCTCTTGCCGAAGCATTCATAATGTTTATTTGGGAGGAAGTCTTCAATATTTTAAACCATAATCAGGTAACGAGAGCGATACTTCAGCCGGCATCCCATCACCAAACTTCCATATCAGCGGGAGGGTTGTCTCAGAGTGATTTAACATATGTTAAAATTATCCATACTACATTTTTTTGGTAGAACCGAGTTCCGAACTTAGAACTTTCCGGTCTATGAATTTCGATTGCTTATCCTACTTAGTCCTCGAACCCTTATTAAAATTGTAGATACTTCTCAATGATGATATAAATATATTATCTGAATGATTATTGGTATGCTTATGAAATGATCTATTCAAAAATGTAGCAAACTAGATAGGTGGAATCTGTTATGTGGTTTTGACACAAAAATTAGTTAAAATCGAGAAGATAGAAAATGATGGATTTCGCCCAAACGGATTTTGTTCAATTTTTTTTTAATTTTTAAATTTTAAAAACCAAGACCATACTAAATTTCATTTTACGTGAGATAAATTGTATGTGGTTGTAGTTGACAAACAAAATATCATTTCCTGAAACTCATTTGTGATTTTTAACTGTCTTTGACATGGAACATATTGTTTATGAATGGATAGAAAATGAATTATTTATTTATTATTTGATGTACCCAGCATTGCCCGAGAATAAAATCCTTCCATGTAAACTATCCTTAAAGTAAATAATATTTTTGTATAAAATGTTATGATGTATAAAATCCTTTCATCGTCTGAAATATCTTTTAATTAAAAGCAAAGTATCAATTTAACCAGACGATTTTTAAAAACCGCCAATAACTCACTTTTTCCATTAGTTAATGCTGTTTATAATATTAATATTGCAAATTTTGTTCATTAATGTGGAAGCCTAAGAAAGGTTGAGCAATTGATTTAAGCGTAGTTTTAAAAATCAGTTAAATCCATACTTTAAAACCAGTGAAAGCTTATCAAAAGTTGTATTAAAATAAAAATATATTTAAAACCAGATGGAGTAGTCTTCTCAAAACTTTCTCGTCTACCCTCTGTTAAAGGTGTCATCCTAAAGAATACCTTGAATGGCACTGGCGTACAATAGTTACGAAATATTAACCCTTGACATGAATTTAACATTTTTACTGAATCTATGGTGCGATCCATTGTGATTTTTTGGCGGTTTATCCCTGGTATGCGATCAAAAGTAAACAACAATCGAATTTGTGTTTCTAATGCGTTCTTCCCAACCGAGTGAAACAAAAATTTAACACAGAACTATATTTGTAGTCACAAAACTACATGCCAAATTTGATATATTTATGTCACTGCGTTTTAGAGTTATCGTAATCACGTATTTCTGAAAGTACAGACCCACAGACGGTCAATACTTTGTTGGATTTCGCTCAAAATTTATACTACAGATATTAAATCTCTGTACAGAATTTCATACTTCTAGCTTTCTTCATTTTTAGTTATATTCTGATAGCTGGACACACAGACTTCTACAAATTTAATTTTAAATGTTATACCAAATTTCATCCACCTAGCTCAAAATTTGAATTATCTTTGTCTCACACAGATGGACATTTCCCAAAAATATGTCTTTCGAACTCAGGAAGTCATCAAAATCTCGAGTATAATTTTTTTTGATTACTATATTTGCTGTATTTGGTATACACGAAAGTGTTTTTTTAAATCAGTGTTTCTTTTTCTTTTAATTAAGGATTCATTTTATAAATTGAATAAGTTGCTTACATATTTTGAAACTATGGCGTAACTGTTTTGAAATATTTATGTGTCATATGAATTTATCAATTTTATAAATGATCCAATTATTTGAAAATATTTTTCTGTACTAAACTATTGGTATTTTAAATTATATGATTTTTACCTTCATCAATAGAGAGAGAAATGATGAGTGTATTTATTACATATGTGGTCTCTTGACTATTTCCATGTAAATTCAAGAATAGGTTTTTCAATTTGTCATTCATTTTTAAACTACAAATTGATTTTAATCTGCAAAAAGTTAGAATTCACGGAAAAAGTTAAATATTAACAGAAATTAGAATATTTAATAAACGCACAAAATTATTTTTTCCTAAAAAGAAAAAAAAAAATCAGGATTTTTTTTCTCTATTTTTTTAATTAATTGTACCAATATAATTGTTCGTTTAGAAAATTTAAGTCCAATGAAAAAGATGCCATTTAAAAGAAACAAAACTTTTCAAATATCCGAAGGTAATCTCAAAAATAATATACAGTATTTTAAATTTCGTTTTAAGAACCAAGTTTAAAATGCCTATATAATTTTTATTTAAAAAAAAAAATGGATCAAGGGACTCAATCAAAAAACAACTCTTTCACATCACCACTCAAATAAAAAAATTTCATAATAAGGTGCAAGTCCAAGAAATAACGCAAAAACTTTTCGACGCAACATTATCATTTCATCACAGTAATAAGCTCTTAAAGTCGTTCTTTTAAGTGTCTCTACAGAATAGATCACGGGTTTTTTGACATATTCCCGCAGATTCAGTGAGATCAAGGTTCCTTCAACGCACATTGCACTCTGTAAACACTTTTCGTTTTCTGCCTCGGTTCCCTTGAAGCAGATGTTTACTCTCGTTTTCGGAATTGTGTCAGCCACTGCCGAAAGTTCTAGAATGAAAATGAATGAACGGGTGAAGTGCGTTGCGCCCTTCTGTAACCGAAGCGACGCCCCCTCTCAGAGTAATCGTTAAATAAAGCGGATTGCTTATGGTAGCACAATGCGTAGATATATAAGAATGTTTATAAAACACATACACGCATAAAAAAATTGTGATAATAGAATGTAGATGAAATTTCTTTTGAACTTGAATTGGACTGCAAGCAGGTTGATTAAAAAGATATTATTAGGCTCATAAGCTAATAAATTAATTTGTAAAAAATAATAATTCTTTGAATTATAAAATAAAGTGCCGTCTTTATAATATTTTACTAATGTCCCTTTCTATTTCAATACATTTACTTTATTATTAGAGAATTCATAAACACCCAGCGTTTGCTTAAATAATATTGCATACAAAAGTAGATGCCAGTCAGTTATAAATCTCTACCAATGTTAAAAAAGAATGTATGTGTGTTGATGCTTTATAAGCCAAACCATTTGACCAAGTTACCAAATTTGGCACTAAATACTTTGGGTGGTAGAAACATTCAACTCTGAATATTTTTTTGGAAGTTTAAGTATAACATTAATTAATTAAAAAGCAAGTGAGAACTTGAAGATTTTCACAATAATTTTAGAAAATTGCATAAAAATAATTTTTATAACTTCTAAAAATTCAAAAAATTTTCTTATCAATGATACCAGTTTTGTGCCATATAATGTTTTTTGTTTTTAATTAAAATAATATATATATATTATTATATTTTAAATAATATATTTAATTGCTGAAATCTATTATTTAATTTTTATTATATATATCTGAAATCTATTATTTTATCTATTATTAAATTTAATTTTTGAATTGACCTTTTTTCATTGTTGCCATTAATGTCCCCCCCCCCCCAGTTTTTTTTTTTCGTTTTTTTTTAATTTTTGATTATCAAGTTACGAAGATTTGGCCTATTTTTCCAGGCTGAATAGGCTTTAGTATAAAGTTTTCTATTAAAAAAGGCTTTAACATTTTGTTGTGTTTAAAATTTAACTGAAGAATCAAATTTTTCAAAGGGTGCCCATTTTTAAATGCTGCTTTTTCCTTTAATACCGGTGAATGCATAAAGATATTGACAGAAAATTAGTAAAATGAATTACACAATTAATAGAGAGACAAAAAGCTTCTAAAATAGAGTAAATTATAAGCCTATCAAAATTTGAAGATCGGAAATTTTTGCTGAATAAATCAAAAAGATAATTTACACAAAATATTTAATTGAAATTTTTAACGATCATTAATTTTGGCGAAACAGCTGACTGTTAAAGACGTTGCGTTTTAATAAATTGAATATAACGTTGTGTCATAATAATTTGGTTTTTAACTACAATTATTGAAAAAGGTACATCCTAACATGCACTGTATAGGGCTAAATCCGCCATTGCACCCTTAACGCACCCAATTCCTGGCTTTCATTATAACAATTTTCTTAATTTTTATTTTATATAAATAGAGAAAGTATAGTGACTGTCAAAAAATTCAAACTAGAGATTTTGACGCATCTCCATGTTTTAAAACTCCTTGAAATAATAAATAAATAATAAATAAAAAAAACGACACATTTTTCGAAAACGTCCTTTTGTCTGTCTCTCTTTATGTGATAAAGATAATTCAGAACGCTTTGAGCTACACAGATGAAATTTGGTATGTGGTCTTTATAGCAAATGTGTAGATTTCTATTAAATTTTAGTAAAATATGTTCAAAGGAAGCTGCTTGTTCGGTTGCTCTAATATAAGTTAATACGATAGTTACAAAATGTAGAGAGCTTGATAGATAAAATTCAATACACAGATGATTTAACATCTATAGTGTAGACACTGTCAAATTTTGAGCCATATCAAATCACGGTTTGATTATCTATCAGTCTGTATTTATCGAAACAGGAAAACGAGATAATTCAAAAGTGCAGTGACTTAAATATATCAAATTTGGTATGTGATTACACGCCTAGTTCTTTATCGTATTCTTATTCCAATCGGTTGAGAAAAATGCATCTGAAACAGAAATTCGCCGGCGTCCTGGCATAGGGGTAGTGCGTCTTCCCCGTGATCTGAGTTTCCGGTTTGAGTCCCAGTTCGGGCATGGTTGTTCTTCTGTGAGGTGTGTGAATGTGCCGCCCTGTAAAAAGGGGGTGTGCAAGCGAATGTGATGCATGAAGTAGCTAAGTCGTACGCTTGGCCCTAATTGGCGCAACTGAAAAAGCAAGGGACGCCCACTCGGGTTAAATAGCTGACAAATCTGTCAGCTGGCTTGTAAATTTCCATAAGTGACAACAAAACAGGAATTCGATTTTCGAATGCTGTTAACCGCATGCCAAGAATTAATCGTCAAAATTTTAGCCAAGGATCGCCTGCTATATTCAGAAAAAATGCTAAATTCACACCAAAGATTAATATTTCGTAACTATTGTACACCAGTGACATGCAAGGCATTCTCTGGTATAACAGCTTTATTAGAGAGTATGTAAGAAAGTTTTGGTAAGACCGCTCTCTCTGACTATATTATGGACTCTTTCGTATATTTTTGTGCTGAAAAAGTTTCGAGTTTTAGAAATTAAAAAAATTTAATCTCTTAGTCCGTACGGATGTTTCTGTTAGCGAAATCGGCTAAATGTTTTTTGCTAACTATTTTCATCATCTGAAGTCCGTTATCATTTCTTTTCAAACATTTCTCAAACCGGATGAGAAAGTGAAAAAGGTAGTTTGAGCAGTGAAGAGCGAGGGTGTAGCTTGAGCAACTGATACTACATTTTATACTAATATTACAATAAGAGTCTACAGTCACATGCTGTTGCTAATGCAAATGAATAGATTCTATCGTAAATTGTTTGAACGGTGGCAGCTGTCTCTATGGCTATTAAAATATTTTAGTGCATTTCTGCTTAACTGTAGAAGGCCAGGCTGATCAATTATTATGACTTCATGAAAGTTTTCACATCTTCTATGCACACTTGGATGATTTAATCAAGGATTTAATGATTATTAATATTAAAAACAAAAAGTTTCCACGCTCAGTGAAGAAATTTTTCTTTACCTGATTCATCTGATTCTTAATTTGACTTATATAACAGCGATGCAATTTTTCTTTTGTGATTTGAGAGGAGTTTTGAACTCGAAGTTCTTAACCCTTTGACTACGTAATTTTTTAAAATCACTATTTAAATGCGATATTTCCAAATAAGTTCAAATATTTTTCAAACAAAGTGAACTGATACTATATGTTACCCGATAATGATATGATATAATAAAAATCTGTAATCGTAAAAATAAACACACTAAACTGCGAAAAACGCAGGATACAATAGAAAATGGACTGATTGCCAACCCGCGGAAATCGCAGGTTAACTTCCGGATGTAACAGGTGATTAGAGAAATGATATGACAATAAGATTTCTTAGTAAATGGTTATGGAAGAAAAACTGAGGGCTTACTTAAAATATGACAATTAATATCATTATTCTAGAGAAAAAAATGAAGATGATTTTACATTAATAAATTTTTACAAACTCGGTCCAAAGTTATGACAAAGCTAAGGTGACGTCCTTCCTAGACATGAAGGAGGTGGCGAGGTCACTTAGCATTCTTTGGAAGTGCTAGATCACACATTTCAATTTCCTTAAATGAGATGTTATTGCTATTGTTGATTTTTTCGAAGAAGCACTGTGAGAGTTTGTTATGGAAGTCTTGTACGGTTGTGAAATTCACATTGTCTTGTTTGTCTCAACCACGGCCTGTTGCTACTTTACCTAACCGACATATTTTGATGTCTTTCTAATGATGCTATGTCCCACGAGGGGGGGGGGGACAACTTGTAACTGAGGATGAGAAGCTTCCGGTATGGTGGTTGGTTCTCACCACTCTTGTGGGTATACAAAAAGGTAGGTCTTGCTCCTCCAATCGATGACGGGACGTACTTTCTTAGGGAAGGGTTGTACCGTGACCGGTGATGGTCCTTAGGACTTAAGACAGTTCCCACCAGTGTTGCTGTCATTTCAGTACCTGTCATTCAAGTTTTTCCGTGTGCCTTCTTCGGGTCAGAGTAGCCAGTTTGTGGTTCTAATGATATTATATGACTCTTAGCGGCGGTCGCTCAGGCGTGAGGTGCATAAAAGATGAGAGGTCTGAGCATAGTCTTATAGATGAGTAGCTTATTCTTTTGCAAGAGCTTGGATTTGAGATTAAGCATGGGATATAGTTTTTTCTTTATTCATTACTACGAGCCAATCATCTGTTTATTGCCAGTGCATATTTTTATCCCCATGTCTATTCCAGAATATTATTAAATGAACATGGAATGGAAATTAGAATCGGCGTGTAAACAAGCCAAACTCTTTGTTTGGGCAGAGAGGATGCACATTTCCAGAGGTTATGTATTTACTTGGTAAATTTTATGTTTTATACAACACTCGACCAATGACCTTCATCAAACTGACCAAGACTGATCAGGTGTTAGCTAAAAAATGCACGTTCCCAGTTTCTCTGAGAGCATATCCCGTGCTCTTAGAGACAGGATGAGGTAGGCTGAATTTTTTGATTCAAGAAAAAGGACAGCTAGTCGAGGAAACTTTAAAAGGCCTGTTTTATTACATTGATCTGTTTAATAAACTTAATTTATGGGTAAAAAAATTTAGTGGAAAGTATAACGATTGGATTTTTTTATTTTCTCGTATATGTAGTATAGAGAAAGTATAGTAATTGTCAAAAAAATTCGAACTCGAGATTTTGACGAATCTCCACGTCTTAGGCCACCTGAGTTCAAAAAAACACAAATGTCCGTCTGTTTGTCTGTCTACGAATACGGTAACTCAAAAATGGTTTGAGCTAGATGGATGAAATTTGGTTTGCGACTTTACATCAAATTTGCAGATCTCTATAAAATTTTGAGTAAAATCTGTTCAGAGGAAGTCCAGCTGTTCGAATATAAGTTAACACGACAATAACAAAATGAAGAGAGCTAGATAGATAAAATTCGGGGCACAGATTCAACATTTTAGAGATTAATCGCCAAATAACTCGCCAAATATGACACGATATATCCAGTAAACATACTAAATCCGCGCCAAAGTTGATATTTCGCAGCTATTGTAAGCTGATGTCATGTGAGGCATTTTCTGCTATTAACACCTTTATCAGAGAATAAGCGAGAAAGTTTGGTTTCTTTTAATCTCAGAACAATGTAAAGAGCTTATTCTCAAATTTAAAAGACATTCAAAGAATACTTAATAAATAATATGATTAGAAGAACATTCTAAAGAAAGATTCTCCTTTCGTCTGAAGAGTTGTTTGCAAACAAGCTTGTTTGTATAAACATTTATGACTCCACTTTTACAGTAAAGATCGTATGACCTTGGGCTTTCATCCTCGCACGTTTTTAAATTACTTAACACCTTTGACACTTTATACCTTCGTGTCCTTGAATTGATATGACTTTAATAGTTCAACGAATTTCTCTTTTGTCCATTCTAGGAAAATAATATTTCTATACATGACAATACCGAAAAAGAAGGATTGCCTGTTACTACCCCGACAAGAAATGTCATCCTATTACTTCTACAATATCAGCACCTCTTTTCTGGAGAGCACTCAAATCGAAAGATGCACGTTTATCAATAATTCATAAGTAGTTTTGATTTTCGGATTATAAATGACCTTGCAGTAAGTTGCACTGTAGCATGGTTTTTTTCCCTTCTTCTTTTGTAGGTAAAGCATTGTAATGATTTTTTTTCAAGTCATGTTGTCCTTTCTGACTGTCAGTTAATAAATATTACTTGTTAAATGTATTGATCAATCATGAATAAGTGTTCACTGTTATTTGAAATTGATGCAAGCTTGAATTGGGGGTTGCAATATAATTCTGTCAACAATATTTAAATCCTTGATATTAATTAAAACATAGTAATGGTACATGACTTATTTAAAAACCATTTTTAATTAAATATGATATTTGCTAATTAATCACAAATGATAAAATTGTAATATAAATATTATAATAAAATTATAATAATAAATATTATAAATTAAATTTTAAATAAATATTAATAATTAAAGTAATAATAAATAAAAGTATTAAATTAAATAATGTATAAATATTATAAATTAAAATTACAGGTAAAAACCTGGATGAAAATTTCGGAAAATCGTTCTATCAAAAGAAACATCAACATATTCGTATATACATTCAAATGATATATTTATTTCCTTCAGAAGAAAATTATTGCATGACTTTTATAAGAGAACGAAAAGTTGAAAAATTCAATGTATCCCATGGTGTATTTAATACCAATCACCTTTACCGATAAGCTGAATCATTGAGAATATAGGTTATGTTTAATTTCACCTATTATCATTAAAATATCAACACAATTTTAACCTAATTAGTATACTTATTATTTATTTTGCGTTATTTTTTATTTCAGTAACTTTGCAAAATTGCAAATGTTTTTATTTGCTTACTACTCGCTGGAGGATTAGTTATATTTATTTTCAGTCAAATCTTTTAAATATTAAAGACATGTCCATGATTCCATCAAAGTATAAGACATTAAAACTGTATTATTTTAATTGTCTTACACATGTTCTTTCTTTCCTTTGTGTACATGATGGATTCTAGTGCCCTAATATCATAGTCCAATTAAAATCATAATTATCCTGTTCATTTACCTTCAAACTTTCACAATGTTGAGACTTCCTTTGTTTATTCTCTTTATAAACTACAAGATATTAGACAGAATCATGCTTTAACATTCAGGAAATAAAAAGTTACACGATTAAATATTTAACAAAACGATGATAATGGTTTGAATTTCAAGGCAACTATATAATCTATTGTTGGAAATCAAAGATTTTTTTAAATTGCCGAAATCCGAAAAAAAATTAAATTAGTATCATTGAAAAGATTTTTTTTTCATTTAAGTGGCATAAAAATAATTTTTGTATTGAAATTTTGGAAAAATGTCAAAATTTCACTTAATTTTTACCTAATATTTTTTAAATTTCTCTCCGAGGAGCATATTTTCATTCTCCAGTACATATATATACCGAATTTGGTAGATTTAGATAAAATAATCTGGTAATCTGAACGTCGACGCACACACGTTCATTTTTATTATTAATAGATATAAAGATGCCTCAAAATTCAGCAGCATTCGCATTTATACTCAGCATTATTTAAACCTGTAATATTCTATGTTAAATATTGTAATAAGTGAATGGATTGAGATTGGAACGAATAATTTATAGAATTCATATTTTTAGAGTTTCGCATTTGTATTTTTTACAAATTTATTTATTTTGTAACTGGGCCCAATTTATTTACTAGGCAAGGGGTGTAGAGGCTGTGGGCACAAGTCTGAGATGCAGTTTTGGTGGCAAAACATTATGTCATTTTTATAGCATTAATCAAATAAAATATTTATGTCAACTTTAAAAAAATTATGATGAGACGGCGAATTATATTGATATCTTGCCCAATTTCCTATTTATACTTTCTAAGTCACTGACGACAGAAAATAATATCATGTCCGAAGTGCCACTTATCCACGTTACGCTACAGCCTACCTGTGTTAAAAGGTATTTTTATGCGACGACTCCCATTTTTTATAGTTCTATTTTACTTCAGCAGTTGAGATGAATTCAATTAATATAATAGTTTGAAACAAAAAATGGGCAATTTTGAAAGGTTTTCTTATCCTGAACCTTTATTGCTATTGCCCATTAACTGACATCTCATTCTTAAAATCTCCACACCACACTAACGAGGTATACGTACATAAGGCCCACCTACATAGCAGATCTTTGGTAGACTTCCAAACATGCGCAATCAAAGTATTCTTAAAGAAACGTAGATCAGTGGCGTAATGATGAGAGAGGGAAAAGAATATGCATACACCGGACATCAGTTGTAGGGTGCGGCCTGTAGTCGATATATTAGAGCACTTTCTAAAAGCCGATTCTATTAAAAAGAAGAAAAAATATAACCACCAATTACGCTTGCTAAGTAAGTGATGATAAGTAGGGGGACGAAAAAATTATATTCTCCTTGACACTCTCGCTACATCACTGATAAGAATTGCTTCAATTAAAATGAACTTTTTAGAAATATACTATTGTTAGTTGATGTTAATAATTTTGCACATGAAAAATAAACTTGGAAGCGTATCAAAAATTTGTTTATATTTTACTTAGGAGACAGATTGGATTATTAAATAGCAACTGACCAAAGGCCCCGCAATTTTAAGATGCTTCCGGATTTTTTTTTCAGTATTTTCAAGGCAATTTTATATTATGCTTTCATTTGATATTTACGCAAGCAGTGTACACATTTTTATTTAAATTAAAAACAAGAACTATTTTGAATATAGAACTTAATTCTCAGAAGTTTTTTCTTTTTTCATATTTCCAAATTTATCAACAGATAATTTTTCTCTAATTTATTTACAAGTTAAGGACCCTGGTAAACTTTGTGTTAGATCATTTTAAATGTATAAAAAAGGTTTTATAATTTTTTTACAAATAGCAATTTTTTGCTTAAAATTATTTTTAAATATAAAACCAAAAATAAATTATATGTAATATATTGGAAACAACTCTTCTGAAGGCGACGCTCAATTAAATCTTTTATTATGTCAATTTATCATAGTATTTGTTATTTTTATAAAAAAAACTGTTTAACGAAGGTTGAATTACAATATGTGAAAAACATCTGGTTTTGTAAATTGAGTGAAAGTAAAGAGGAGCTTATACTGCATAAGAATCCCATGAGTGCATTTGGTTCAATGTGAAAATAAACTAAACGCAATTTCTATTATAGCAACCTTTTTGTTTAATTTATTTGCGTATGTATTAAATTTTTTTTTGCATTGAATAAAAGTCACATAACAAATGATAATAATTCCTTGAGGATTTAGAAATAAGAATCTGGAATTTGAGTCAAATCAATTAAAATGTTTTGAAAAATTTATTTTACTTTCTTTTATGTAATTTAGATTTTTAATTTTTTTGTGTTTTTTTTTGTTTCGAGATAAAATATGGAAAAAGTAAGAATACTAACTCGGAATATCATTTCATTTATCATACTCGGAATATTATTTCATTCAACATCTTTCAATCTTTTTTTATTACCAATAGATGTCCCTAGCATTCAACTGAACGGATTTCAAAAAAAAAAAAAAGCCTTACCATTTTATTTGTCATTTAATTTAATTTACTTATTTATTTATTTATTTATTACTGATGCAGAAAATGAGGGCACCAATCAACAGAATTTAGTTTTCCAAATGTTTAAATTAGTTTTATAAACAGCGCATTTTTTGAAAAATTATTATTATTATCGAAAAATAAAAATACTCCTTCGGAATAAATTAGTGTGCATGAAAATTTATTACCTGAAACAGAATTGTATTCATTGAACAATGAAACTCATGTATAATATCAATCAATATGATTTTTAACTATATTCATTTTCATGCATTTATTGATTTTATTGATTTATTTGATTATGCGCTTACACATAATTTTGTACAAATCTTGAGGAAAGCGGAAAGATACTCTAGATTATAGCCGCGATTTCTATATTTATAATTCTTTAAATCATCGATTGTTATTTATTTTATTCCGTAAAACTTGACAGATTAAAAAAAACCCATACATATTAGTATCTGCTTTACTACTGATGATGTGAAATATAAATATTGTTAGAAAAAGGGTAAATTAAAACAATTTTTTTGTTGAAAAGTATTAAACATGAGTTGAAAATATAATTAAACATGAGGAGTATTTTGAACAATTTAAATATATTACGTAATGATTATTTATTTCAGTTGCATACTTCATGAGGAACAAAATTCCTTTGTGATTCATTTATGCTTCGACTTAATGTTGTCACTTGTCAGTTTATTTTGGCAACTCTACTGAACAAAACCATCATGGCAGTCCCTATGGATACACCAGAAAATACCGTTATTTATAAATTATTTTGTCCTAATGATGATGGGGATTATAATTCAATCAGTGCGGAAGCATTAGCATTAACAGCAGAAAAGTATTTATCTCAAATCACTGGATTTCTACGCCGTTATATTTGGCAAAATGATCCTTTTAATCTGCGAGTTGTGGATTCTTCAACAACAGGTTTTACTTCTTCTTTTTTTAAATTATTCTTTATCAAGAATACTGTTGTAATAGTTCTGTTTAGAATCTTATTTTATATTTTACGTGTTTTTTTTTTCGAGATTTGTTTGAATGTTTTTTCATTTGTTGCAGGTTTCCCGCCACATTTAGAAGGAATAACATGTTACGAAGATAACGATGAAGACGAATGGTTTATTGTTTATCTTTTGTATTACCTTTCCGAGAAGAATAAGAATCTCATTATTCAGTAAGACTTGCAGAAATTCTTTCAAATTCTTTAGAATAAACTTTTATGAAGATTTAGCAATGAATAATTATATTAATTTTTTTCTGCATTTCGCCTCTTTAGGATACAAGATGAGGACGGCGAATTCTTGCTAATAGAAGCTGCTGATCATATACCGAAATGGTTGAATCCTGATACCAGTGAAAATAGAGTAAGTGAAAATTTAAAAAAAAATTATGCTTTTTATAAATATAATCTTTATGATTCTGATAATTGCATGTTATATTTATTGTTTACTAAACAATCTTTATGATTCTAATAATTGTATGCTACATTTATTGTTTACTGATCAATATTCAAAAATTGATATTTAATTATAGTTTTTATTTCTAGTGGTGCTTTTTTTCTGAATTTTATTTACATAACAAAGTAATGTGCAAGTAATTTTTATAGTTCTGATGAACCAATCTTATTATTATTTTTTTTATAATGTCATGTTTTAAAACCTTTCTTGATTATTATATGACTTGTGTAAAAATTGTTACTGATTTTACTGCTGATAATATATCTTACACTGCATTGAAATAAAAGCTCTAATTCTAAAGTTGCATGAAGTCAATAATAAATATATTTGAAACGCAGTAAATAAAAGGATATGTCGCATAATTACTTAAAAAAGTTTGTAGCTTAATTTTTAAAATTCATAATTATAGTTAATAATTATTTTTATATTTTGTAAATAGTTATTTAAAAATGATTTTTTTTAATCCTCATGATTTTTTCTATAAGTATCGACGATTTTGTATCTATCAGTACTTCATCATACATGAATGAAAATAATCTAATATTAATGCTAATTTAGATCTGTAAATGGCTATTCTTGGAAGTTAGGATGACTGAACTTTTCAAATATATTTTAGACAGGCTATTAATTGTTTCCTTCTTTTGAATTTCTTATTGATGCAAGCAATTGTATTATTTATAAAAGAAAATACGGCTCCTGTCAGATCCAGAATTGATGCAATTGACATTGGATGAGTTTCAAATCATTATTTAAAAGTAGAAGCAATGGCATCTGATGAGTGATGCTGCATGTCAAAAAGAAATATTTTCAAGCATTGTTTTTTATTTTTTGTATACTGTGATTTCAAGATTAAAAAAAAAAAAAAACTTGCAAAAACATAGATTTATGATCATATAAATCTTGACATTGTTCATTTGATTTTTGCTGACATTTGTAAATGATACTCTTGATTATACACTTTTTTATAAAGCTGTTGAAATGCACTTCAATTAATGAGAGTTCTAAAACTATGAATTGTGATTTTGAATTTGGTTGTAAAACTGTTGATAACTTCTGTGAGATTATATGGAGTCAACAAAAGAAAATAAAAAAAGAAAGTCATCTTCAGCAGCAAAATTCCTTCAAAAATTTCCAAGTTGATAAATTGAAATAATTTCGTTTATCAGAAATAATGCTTTGTTTTTTTTTTATTTTATGCACTTGCTTATGTGCATATTGGGTCTCGAAAATATGTTTTTTGCAGATTGGGGTGCAGAATAAATTTGAAATCAAAGTGGAGTCTCAAAGTTTTCTGTAAATAGGTAAAGCATAGTAGAATTTAATTTCTTGCTTTGAAATCACAAAGTAGTTTAATTTTTCTTTGTTCATGAAGAAAATATCTAAAAATTAAAATCTTATCAAGATTTTTTATTGTACTTATATGTAGAGCAATTATTAAATTCATTTTAAATCCTTTAAATTCAAAATGGTGTGTCACTAGCCAGAAAAATGGTCAAGAAATACCTATTGTAAATTGATTATCCTAAAGTTATAAAGATAAGATTGCATCCGTACTGGTAAATAAGAAAATTACAAAAAGTAACAAAAAATAAAAGGAGATTGATTAGAAACTCCATTTAGAAAAGTGTTTGCTATACCATAATAAAACATGAGAAAAGGTTTTGTAGTGCTATAGATAAAATCAGCTTAGATATATTACAATTAAAATAATGAACTTTCTGTGACTTGAAAAGTGTTAATCCTTAAATTGAAAAAAAAAAAAATCTATTTTCTAGTATTATCGTAAAACTTTTAAGTTACAGTAAAATGAAATTTTAGCAGTGAAAAATAAACATATTGTAGCATGCATATTTTTAATTAGACTCTTTGGCTAATCTCCTGCATTTTTTATAATTACTTATTTTACTGCTAGCAGCACTGTTACCTGTATCAAAAAATTTAGTATAGTCACTTTGCTACAGGTAAGTACACATTACTTCCTTAACCATATGAGACACTGTTTTGAAATTAAAAGATTTAAAAAGACTTTACCAATCACTGTGTATATTCATAAATAAATCATTGTGAAATATTTCACCAATACTCTGAGTATTCTTAAGTAATTAATGTGGGATATTTATCCTGTTATTGTCTTTAAGCTAGATTAGTTATAGAAAGGACTTGATAATAGTAAAGTAGATAATAGCAAATAATTATGCCAATGTTATGACATAATGTTAAAAATCTTAACTTTTTCCAATTTCTTGGTTCAAATCATTTTTATTCAGCTACAAACAGTTTTCTTCTTATTCATGAAAGATGCATTTTGAAACAAGAAAAGTTGTGTATTTTTTCTAAATCTATACTTATATAAAGCTCAATGCGTGTATGTATGTTGGCGCTCTACAGGCCAGACCGTTTGACCTACAGCTACCAAATTTGGCACATGCATACCTTGGAGGTCGGGAATGTGCACCTGGGGTCCCCTTTTTTGAATTTTTGATTAGAATTTTAATTATTAATTAAAAACTAACTTTCCAGCCAAAAAAATCTTTTGTTTTCCCACCGCCAAATGAGTAAGGCTTCCGTTTTTTTTCCCACGCTAAAGAGGATAGGCTTAAGAAATTTTTGGCAGATTATTTCAAAGAATTCTGTTTATTTTCTTAATGTTTGATGCATTTAAAATTAAACATTGTTAATTCATTGATCTTTCAGATTCATTTTGAAGTACTTTTGAATTAAAATAAAACAGAATAAAGGAAATTAAAAATTTCTAATCTGCATAGCGTTACCCCAACTGGAATGGAAAATTCACGCATTTGCATTACCATAATTGGCGTTGAAAATTCACACATGTGCATTGCGTTCTGATTGTTGACAGCTATTTCAACGGAAGGTTTAATATGTTTTCGACAGATTATTTCAAACAATTTCATTTATTTTTTTAGTATTAGATGTATTTAAAACTAAACATAGTTAATTAATCGATCTGTTCACGATGAATCTTAGAAAATGTTGAAAACTTCTTGAGATATATAAATTAAGAAAAATATTCTTTAGTGCCCATAAAGTTTAAATACCCTCTGTTTTCAGTACTCATATTTTTTAAAAAAATGCTTCATTTCAGTAAAAAAAATATTATATTTATTTCAGTTTAATCATTTCCATTTTAATTTAAAGCATAAACTCTACGGGAGCTAACAGAAAATTAGAGAGATACATTACGTTATGACTGAAGGCCTTTATAATATTATGAGCGAATTATATGACTATTAAAATTTGAAGTTTTAAAATATTTTAATGAATAAGCAATTAAAATGGGTGTTCCATAAAATTTTTAATTATTAAAATTTTAACATGCATTAAGATTGGCGAACCGGCTGGTTGCTGAAGGCAGCTAGTATTATAATAAAAGTTTTAAAATCCATAAATATAATAATTAATCAAATGAATTCTTCCAGATTTTCATTCATCAGGGAGCACTTCATATAATCCCAATATCCTGTAACCGTAGTGAAGTGATTCCGTTACCAAATGGCGTTCCTTCACTTTCAAATGCCATCTCAATTGTTCGTCAGTTTCCTTCCATTACAAAAGCCTCCTCATCTGTGCAAGAGATGATAAAAGATCGAATTAAAGAGTAAGCACTTTTTGTGTTAATTAATTAAACTGATATAGTTTTTTGTGCCCATCCATTATAGTTCAGTATGTATAATAATTGTCTAATGTTAAAAAAATTAATTTATATTTGTATTATTCTTTGCAGATAATATGAAATTTTTTGTTTTTGTTTGGAAAACTTCTAAGTCGCATACGTTTTTCCAAAACGTGATGCCATTTTCTTTTTGCAACTAGTGGTCATGTTATCTAATTGGAAATAGGCAAATTTTAAAGACTTCAATAATAAACTTTTTCATTTTAGGTTCATCTTGTTCCTTGTGATGACATGATAATAGTACTCTAATATTTATTTTTATTCATTTCTGTTCAGTTGTTTATCTTCTAATCATTTTTAAAGTACCTAATCATTTTTAAGTTAATCCTCACCTAACAAGCATTTCACATAAAAAATAAAATAAAATATAATAAGAGTGTCTTAGTTAGTGAGTAATGTTTTGCACAATGGGAGGCAAAGAAATGCTGTGACATTACGTGTTGGATTGCCTGTATCAGTTTATGGTGAATGCTTCTTGAAGAGAAACCTCATATCTACATGGAACACTGTCGAATGCAACTCCAAGGAATTTGAGCAAATGCATATGGAGCTTGAATCAATAGTATTGTGTGTCTGAGAAAGATTATCGGATTAGAGGCGGATGGTCTTCACCAGATACGCAATACCACTGATCTTAGAATGACATTGATGAGCTGACGGAAGAGCATAGGCAGAAGAACTAATGGAGCTGCATTCCACCTCAAATAAGTTTGCTTGGGAGAGGAAGAATTAATGGATATAATAGAGCAACAGCCTTCCAGTGAAGTAAAGGAAATGCTGAAAACATGGGAAATCGTTGCATTGTAAATTAAGAAGCATCATCTTGATAAGACTGTAGCTATGTGTGCTACAAACTCGTTTAACAATAATACTGTGTCTCATTTATGACAAATTTTGAAGCATAGCCAAAAACAAATATCATTAAACAATTTTGTGAAGAAAAGCATGCATCTTAAATAATAAATTTTATTATTGTAAATTTGTGCGAATACTTTTTACTGTAGTGGAATGCATTATACTATTTTACATGAATTCCTATGGAAAAAAATTGTTTCAAGTAATGAGTGTTTCACATTACAAGTAAGATTCATGTTAAGCAAAGTTCCCAAAGTTACATAGAACTAATTCTATTAATTCAATACAGGGAACGTAAATAAAAACTAAGATAAAGTTATTGCATCGTAGAACAGAAGTTAACTAATTTCTTTTTAATTTGTGTTCATTTCCTTTTGTCTACCATTTCAATTATAAGATATTTTATAATGTATCTTTTAGTTTAAGTAATGCTTTTTGGCTTTTTTACAATGTGAAGCAAATATCTGCTATTTTAAAATTGTTCAAGCAAGGAAAATGGCAGCATGAAATCATTAGTTAGCTTAATGTGTCTTGGCAAATGGTGTCTGGTGTATTCTGTTGCTTCGAAGAGTTGGGCATTGATGGTTGGCTTCCTGGAAATGAATGAAAGCGTACACTGAATACTTTTAATAGCTGTAAGACCATCAAAAAGGGATTCAATGAAATCCGAGGGTTTCCATGAGAAAGATCGCTCGTGAAATAGGAATAAGTGACCAATCAATGTGACGAATGGCACAAACAGAGCTTGAACTGAAGCCTTACAAGTTCCAAAAAGTTCAGTTTCTCACTGAAGAAAACAAACTCATGTGGCTCCAAAGATGCAGAAAACTTTTGAGATGGGCTGCAAGTCAGAGCTGGGAGAGATTCTTTTTCGCTAATGAGAGGCTCGTTACCATTCAATGAGTTCATAACACCCAGATTGATAGGATCTGGTCTGTAGATGCTCTAGGCACCTCAGCAATTGTTGAACATCATCAACATCTGAAGTTGGCCATGGTCAGTGGCAGAATTTGCACAAGTGGCATAACACCTCTGGTTTTGGGGAATGAAGACTAAAATAAATAAAGTGTACCAGCGAGACATTTTAGAAGCTGTTGTACTTCTGTGTACTAAAAAGCACTTCGGCAATGTTAACTGGATTTTCAAAAAGATTTTCACCAGCTCACATGGCCGAAAAGACACAAGAGTGGTGTATGGCACATTTTCTGGACATATCATTTGGAGAGTGGGCACAAAACTCACCGAATCTCGGTTCCATGGATTACAGTGTATGGCCCATTTTGGAGTCTAGAGTTTGCACTAATCCACACAAAAGTTTGGAATTTTTAAAGCAGTAGTTTCGGTGGGAATGAGATAAATTAAAAGTAGAAGACTTGCGGTCCATTGCTGAAAGTTTCAATAAGCAATTTGCGCCTCTACATCGCTGCAAAAGGCGGTCACTTTGAAACCAATTAAATTTATTTATCAGTAAATCTCTACTCTTATTATTATTTGTTATATTTTTTATTTATTAATTTTTTATAAAATTATATTAAAAATTGTTTGTTCGGAGTTTTCTGCCACACCTTGTAGGATTATTTATTTCATAAAACAAAGTAATCTTTCTTGATTACAAACTTTGAATATTTGGTACTTTGTTTCAATTATCTGAAAGCATTATATGTTTTTGTTTTAAATTCACCCAATGTGGGCCAATGAAGGTGGTGAGAAATTTTCTGAATATATTCTATTGAGTTGTTCCTTATAGGACTGTATTAGAAAAAGATTTCTTATCTCATGGACTGGTAGAAACCTTTTGAAATTTGTCTTTCCTTTTTTAAATAATTCTGTACTGAAATTTTACTGCTGATGTTTTCATCTAGCTCTTTAAATGGATTTTAATATAGTTGAATTATTATTGTATTAATAAAATAATGACATAATAAATTTGTATTCTGAATACGAATATGATATTTTTTTTTATTGTAATGTTATAATTATGCTACAATGAATTTATAAATGTATTATTATATTATTTTCAAATGGAAAACAATGGTATTGACATTCTTTTGGTGATGTGGACCTAAATGGGTAACATAATGTTAAAGCACTCTGCAACTTATACACAACAGATAGTGCCGTATTTAGATAGTCTGGTGTTAGTCTACAAGTGGTGCCTGTGCTTCTCAATTGCTAAGGGTGGAGTCACTTTATATTGCCACATTACTGTTCTGTAAAAGTGGATCTAAAGCTAGCATGCATTGAAAAATGGATTACATTTGCCAAAATACCAACATGTATTTTTTCTAAAAATATGTATGTAAAATTTAATGTAAAAAATATGTTTATATGATGCAATACACAAAATCTTCTTAGCATCTTGAGCTTTACTTTTAATTGAAATTTGAGTATCAACAGTAGCAAATGATTTTTAAAAACTGCCCAAAACTAAACATTTTAAAAATATAAAGAATGATTCAAAATTAAATATTGTGAAGGCAAGAGAAAATTTATTCAGCAGTTTAAATTTCTTTATCATGTAAATTATTTATGTATTTTCAGTTTATTATTATTATTATTATTTTTATTAATAGGTACCCAATGAGGATTGATGAATATAAGCATAGAGCTCATTGCTGTGTTCCATGCCCTGTTACTGCTATCTTGAAGGAGGACCCAAGCTTGTTGTCTCATGCTGTTAAGGCATTCTACTTAAGAGATCCTATAGACTTGAAAGTATGTATAAGTCTTTTATAATTGGAGGGGAAAGGGAATTTGTGTAGGATTTTCTAATGTTTTATTTGATTTTCAGGCCTGTCGTGCTATGAGATATTTTGCACCAGAAACTAAAGTTATGTCAGAGGTAAAAAAGTTTTCTATTTCTTTTATTTACTTTCTATTGCTTGTGTATTTATAAGTATAAAAAAATACTTACTTGTGATACATTTCTTTGAAATTTAATATGAGAGATCCCACAAAATGTTTTAAAGTTTTAGTATTTAATTAACACAAAAGCATAGACAAATATGTGATTTAAATTTCAGATTCAGAAGTAGTTAGTGAATTCTTCTTACAATCTAATATGCCTTCATGAGAATTTAATTAGAAGCACAAAAGATATCAAAACAGTTCTAGATTTCATGTTAGTACCATAGTGTCTTCATAAAGGTTAAATGAAGTAAAGTTTTAATTTAAAATATTTTTTTTTGCTTTAAATCATTAATTTATACACATGTGACAATACATATTTTCATAAGGAGTAACTAATTTTAAGAATTTTTTCAACAATCTTCTTTTCCCTCTGGGAGGAAAACGAAGATTGTTGAAAATCTTTTCCTTCCTTACCTATATAAAAGTAATTTGATAATAGACTTTTCATGGAACAAATTTGATTAATGCATCTCATCAGTTATGTAGTTTTGAAATTGTAGAGATAGTTTGAGGGCACCATGTATTATAATTTTCTGGTTTTGATAATATTAATAATTGTATTATCATTGGTCATGTAAGAGTAATAATTTGATTAGATGTTTTCTTCTACTTTTATATGGCTGAAAGTTTTATAAGAATATTCTTTTAATTATTATCTTGAATCTAATGTTATAATTCATTTTGAATCATTTTTCGTTTTCAGTTTCAGTTGTGTAATTATTTGTCTGTCACGTCTTTTTTTTTAAAGGTTACTTTTACACGTTGTCTGTATGCACAATTATCTAGTCAAAAGTATGAACCAGATAAAATGACAGGGTGGAATTTGCCTCCAGTCAACCATCCTGATAGAAAAGCACATGAGCTAGGCATGAAATTGGTAATTATTTATTTATTGCTTGTTTTATGTATATGGGAAAGAGAGATTGCTAAATTTTATGAATATGGGCTCATATTTGTATTTAAAAATAAAATGTTAAAATTGAAGTACATATTCTGAAGAATATATAACTGTTTGAAGTATTAATAAATATATTTTTACGGATGCATCCGGAGTTCTTTCAAGATTTGTTGGTCAATGAAGAACAGTCTTTCAGTAACAGATGACTTTTATTACACACGAAGAAACAAATACACAGAGATGACAAACATATAGCCGAGACAAACACAGGCAACACACAGCAGCACACTACAACAAACAGTAGCCCACAAGTAATAATTGATACTTAAAACTACCACAGCTCACAGACAGAATTCAGCAGGATGAGGAAATCTGCGTAGCTTCACTCTATGGTCTCTCCAAACATCTGCAATTCTCCACTGTCTCCTTGCTTTAGCTGTATCCAACTGCCAATTCACTACTATTTAACTGAATATTCCACACGACTTCTCTTCTACAATAAACACCAGGACTCGGCATGCAGCTCAATCCAGTAATCGCTTGAGCTCCAGACAACGCTTGCATTTCGCGGACTGATCCAACTGTTCCGCCGTCTCTTTCCATGACTCAATATACGATTGACTTCAGTTTGAGACTGCCAACCTTTTATAATTCCTGGAGGTGGGCAGAGAAGGTTCTGGAACAATCAGACATATCTCAGTTCTTATTAGCTCAATCACTAAAATTCTGGAAGTTTCTAGTATTATCTATTTTGTCGCCAAGTTCTGGGATTACTGAAAGCTGATAGGAAAACGGTCTTTCCAGTGAGTGATTGAACTAACTGTGCCGTGAAGCAAAATATTTGTAACAATATGTTAATGATTAATTGTTTAATCATTATTTTAATAACCTGGAACCATTTAAAGTGCTGATGAATTATTAGTATAATAATGATAAATTTGCTTTTATTCAAAAGTTGTTATTTATTTCTAGCATTTAAATTATTTTACAAAGCATTTAGAAGTTAAAATACTGTTATTTTAAATGAAAACTGATTTAAAATTATGTGAAATTTATTTTTAAGTAAAATTGAACTTGATTAGAGTGGCTATAGTTTGTTTAGTGTTTAAGATTTATAAATTAAATTTATAATTATCATTACTTATGTAGTTTTAGCTTTATTTTATTTAAATTTTGAATATCTTTAGTTTGGATTATCTGGATTTTTTCTGGCTCAAGAGCCATGGTTTTGTGTATGCTGCGCAAAACCAGAATTAAAGCAATGTAAAATAATAAAAACCGAGTTGTGTACAAGAATACTTAAAATTGCAAACAATATGTGAATGAGTGGAGAAAATTTTATAGACTTTAAAAAAGTTGAGTCTGATGTGTCTTGTCAACTAAGAAAGATAATGGAATGTTAAGTTTTTGAAAAGAATTAGAAATATTGGGTTTTGAATTTTAGACTCTTTGACATGGTGAGTTGAACAAATATTTGATAATCATAGTGCAAACACAATGGTGGTTGTTCACCCAGCAACAATTAAAGATGAGTGAATCTGGTATGCAGAATGCATAAACAAGTTAATACTGTATCTACTTTTCGGTTCAATAATGAAGGTGAAGGCTTTACAAGAGGTATGATAACATGGTTAGTTAGTTAGGATTTTGTGGTACAAGAGCCATATCTGGCTATGCCGTGCCAAACATTTGGTTGAAGATAAAAAATATACAGTGAAGTTCTAAAAAGTTAAAGTAAAATTTGCAAAAACCAAGTAATGTGGAGGTGAAATTGTTTCTAGTTAAATAAAATGGGAAATACCAATTTCTTTCAAGAAGGTAAAAATATTTGAATGGGGAATGATAACATGAAGTTTGTTGTTAGTTTCAAGGTCCCACTGAGTCTGCCATTTAGAATAAAGAAACATTTTTATGTACTTCTTTCTGTCGCTCACAGGGATAGAAATAGTCCTTGGAATATTCATCTATTTGGTAGCTTTGTCTACCTCCTCATTGTCTACAATGAGATGGTATCCAACACAAAAAAAAAGTAATAAAATCATGTAAAGTCAATTTGGTAAAAAGATCAAGAACCTTTAAAATCAAAGGATGGCTATGAGGATGAAAATAAAATGATTTTAGAGATTGCAAAATACTTAAAGAGTCTGTATAAATAATAAACTTTTTCCTTGGTCTGTCAGAAATTTCTTCTGAATATCTTTAACTTATGTACAAATCTCATATAATATATTCCTTTGAGATGTTTTATTTATTCTAATGTTTACTCTTTTTTTGAATTTTCGAATAGGCATGTGGTTTCGAAATTCTTGCTTCCAATGCTGAGAAAAAAATGCAAGTTGGAAAAGATGATGCAGAACATGATTTCTGCAATGATGTTCGATGGAAACGATTTGCAAAAAGCTTGAAAGACAAAGGCTATTTTAGGGTAAGAATAAAAGTGCATATTTAATTTGATGATATTGAAAATTGAATTTAAAAGTACAGTTACTTTGCATGTATCAATGATTTGAAGAAAATCTGTATGAATCTTAAGAATTATTTTTTTTCAGTGCTTTTGCATTTTAATATTTGAGTTTATTTTATATGGAATCTTTTATTGGATGTGTTAAATCATTTTTTAATATTTCATCATTAGTTTGAAATCATAAAGAATATTTTGCAACTTTTTTTTATTTATTTATGCTTAATGATGATTTTGTCCTTTGTAATATAATGAAGAAACTAAGTATTCATTTTGGACCCATTTCCTTGAAATGATTTGCCTTAAACAACTTAGGCACACAACTACACTTTTGTTGATATGATCATATGTAGAATTTCATTTTCTTGTTTTGTTTATTTGAGTCATGACATTCATATGCATGCGAATAAAGAATAGAGCAGATTGTCAGATCATTGATTATTTAAATCCAAACTTAGATGATCTTTTTTTCTTCTTTTTTTTTTTTTTTTTTTTTTTTTGTCGTCGTGTGTATGACATAGCCGAATCAAATGTATCCATGAGTCCTGATTACTCCTTCTGCAATTTGCGTAATGTTATCGTCATACAGATCTATCAATGACGGCAAGACTCCCATTTTTCCCAGATTAACACTCATAGCTGGATACTCAAAGATGTGGCATGGTGTCAGCTGCGTATCTGGGCAGTTATCATAGTTCCTATAGACTCTCCTGCCCTCTCTGTCGATCTTCATGCCTCTGTGGTGGTTGGTTCTCAGCCTGGCTATAGTTTTTGTAGTGGATCTATCTGCATTTATATTACAAATCAAGTTTTTTTGTTGGTATTGATTTTTCTCTTAGTTTAAATTTGGCTATATCATTTGCATCTTGGATGGAAATGTTATAGTCGTTAATGTTGAGATATCTGGCTTCCTTGGCTAATTTATCTGCATTTTCATTGCCTGCAATGGCAACGTGTGCAGGTATCCACTGAAGAGTGCAGGTTTTGTTTAAATCCTGAAGATCATGAAGATTTTAGATGATTTCTTGGGTGATAGAAGAGTCCCCTTTAAAAATTGCTTTGAAGATCTATTATTTTTATGATTAAACCTTGTAATAAATCTTTCATTGTAATTTTTAATGCTTTTGAATTATTGTATTCTCATGTACATTGATGGGCAGACATATTTCTCTTTTACATATTTCATTCAAAATTTGATAAATTCACATCTTTGGTGTAAATATCACATAGCAAATTTCATTTGTCTTACTCGTTATGTTTTCAAATTTTTTATATTATTGACAGGCATTATTCTAAAACTGAGTTTTTATAGACTTGAAAAGCTCTGAAAAGAGTAGATTCTTCTAAATCACAAAATCAATTTTTTTTAATGATAACAATCTATGTATATGAAAATGTGTAAAACTTACATAAAATATTATTTTTTGGCATTTTATTTTCATATTTTTATTATTCCTGATAGGATGAAGTAGAAGGCTCCAAGATGTATAATACACTGATGTTTCAAGCCAAAGAATTCTACTTATCATCTTTAAATCGTGGGACAACTGCAAGTTCCGGGACAACTGCAAGTTCCTCTCCCGGAGTTCGTGTTTTGAAACTTTTGAAAACTGTCAACAATAATTATGAAGAAATGAAAGAAGCAGAAAAGTCTTTAAGGCCTCCAGATGGTATGATGTCATCAATGAATCATGTTTTAAATTTTTCATTTGTTAAAGATATGTTTTCTTTCTTAATTGTTTGAATTTAACAATTTTAAAAGGGAGGGGGTCATAATTAAATTTATACTCACTTATTATACTAAAATTCAGAAATTTCACACACCTGTGTTTTCCCAGTGACATGATTTCTTAATATAAATAAAGGTCATTATAACTGTATATTTATGTGTGTTTCCTACATCTTCTAAACAATCAGATGGAATTCATCCAAATTTCACACACTTGTTGCTTAACCCCTTCCTTCTCGCTCCCTTGAAAATGACGAGGTTGGGATTCGACCTCCATTTTTCGCTCCCATGATATTTCCGGACTGTGATGTTCAATAGTAACGCGACAAAAAGATTAAAACCAATTCATTTCTTTTGCCCGGAAAACATTTATTTCTCATTTTACACACCAGGTGGCAGTTCCAGGGTATTTTAAATGTACTTGCAGATAGTTAGTTAATCTTAAACTAGATGCCAGCACTAATCGAATATGCATCCTTGTTCTTAAATAAAAAAAATAGACACTTTTATGACCGTTTTCTTGAAAATAAACCGATTGTTAAGGGGTTAAAACAAGAAAAAAGAACACTGTCAACTTTCCAGAAATAAAAAAATTAATTGAAATTTTTTTTTTTTTTTTTTTTTTTTTTTTTTTTTTACAATAACAGGTATAAATCATCTCCTCGGACTATTCTTTCACCATTTTGAAATTCAAATGGCAGAGGTACTTAAAATATAAATATTAAATGATTTAATGATACTTTTTCCAGCTCATTTGTATAAATGTAAATAAGTTTTATTAATTTGTATCTGCATCTTGCATTTGCCTCCTTCATTCTGACTAGCATTGATCAAAAGTAGGGTTAGAGATTTTTCTGGATTAGTGTTCTTTTAATGATTTTTGTTTCAACTAAAATGTGAAATGTGTTTGTGAAATAACCATGCATTGGCTAACAATGATGATGCTTGTTTTGTGATCCCAAAAACTTTTTTAAATGGTAAGTTTTATTTTATTAATTGCAAGATGAATATAACTGGTGTTTTTAGTAATCATCTCTTAAACATGTCAAAAAAGCAAGCAAGAAATAATGGGGCATTTAAAAGTTAATGGGAAAAATATTTGATTTAAATTTATCATTCTTATATTTGAAATGTAAAATTTTAAAGCCCTTGAATTTTCTAGAAAAACTCTTTGTAAGTCCTTGATTTAAAAAAAAAACAAAATAAGAATAATAATCCTGTAACAACATATTTTTTAATTGATTTTTCAACTCAATTACTTATGTACTACAGTTTTGTTATTTTGTGCACTTGCATGCTTCTGTTGACCAAACAATTTTTATTATATTTAGAACCTAATTATCAATTAATTGATAGATTAAAAGAATTTTAATCACCTGATAGTAAATTTAAAAAATGGATTTCAGAATTCCATAATATATATAATAACTAGCTGACTTGGTGAACTTCGTATTGCCCAACAATCAATGAACAGTTTAGTTACACCATTTATAACTCAAGAAAGGCTATTCTGATTTTAATCATATTTTACTTGTTTTAATAATATAAGGGAAAAAAATTCAATAAAACTACAAAAATAAGTATTACAATAACTTGTCAGAAAGACATTTGACAGATGTATAGTTGGTAACCTTGTCTTCATTTGTTACACAGTCAGATTGTTGATTTTGAATTACAAAGTTTAAGTCATCCACATCTTTGTTCTAAGCCGCAAAAATTGCTAAGTTAACCATTTGTGATTATGGAAAATTTTTGCCCTAAAATTACTTTTAGAAGATATATTTAAATGCATATTCATTTTTTCATATTGGAATTTATTTAATTCGAATATTTTTAATTTGAATTTATCACGAATTAGAATTTTTACTCCTTTTCCTTTAATTTCATATTAACATAAATTCTTGTAATAATAAAGGAATATGTGTATTTGTGTGAGTGTTGAGCTCTACACTCCACACTATTTGACTTAAAGGTACCAAATCAGTTACATGTATGATTTGGAAAGTGGTAATGTGTAACTGAGAACAATATTTTTGTAATTTTAATTAAATATTAAGTAGAATTTTGGCTTGTTTTTTTGAAAACATTTGTAAAAAGATTTTTGCACTAAAATAAATTTTACATTGTCTTAAAGTTCAAAATATTTTCTTTTTAATAATACCAGTTTAATTGTTATACAAATGTTCTGGCATTTTTGGAAGTTTTTATTTAGGAGTCAAGAACTTTCATTTGAATTAAAAGTTTTTTCAATTTGGAGAAGAACAAAAAATACAAAGTTTTTGAGGTAGTGTTTTTTTTTATTATTTTTTTTTTTATTTCTCCCGAAAATGGAAATGGAACACGAAATGGACTGACCATTGATAACTTGAGCTTTCGTATGAAATAAGAATTTTCGTATTCTATGATGAATACTATTGTAGATCTCCTCCCTGATATTGTGCAATGATGCTGTTGTGGAACAAGGGTGTTGATCAATGATAATGTATCTAAGTGACGCAAGCTTTCATATGCAATTAAATTTTTGAAATCCTGTCAATGGCTACTAGAGAGCTCATTTGACATTTTGTACATATAGATTGGACTGTAAAATAATTTTTTTTAAACTTCTTACAAACATAGAGAGTGTAGGAAGGCTGATGACATTAATGATTTATCTAAAGGTCATAAACTTTTGTATGAATTAAAAATTAGCGAGATCAGACCAGTGTTTGGAGCTGAGTGACTAGTTCATTAGTTTTGATTATTACTAATAATATATTGATTTATTAAAATTGTTAAATATTATAAATCATTATCTTATCTTGTAATTTTAAAATTTTAATTTTTCTTTTGTTCATTCTTAAACTTGTTATTTGTAATTCAAATAAATTACATTTTTACTGTACTCATGTCCAATTTTTATTAGTAATATAGTTTTTCTTTTCTATTTTTAAAGCAAGCACTTGTTTATCTTTACAGATGACAGTTGGATGGACATCACTTCCAAAGTTTTAGATTCTATGCTGGAAAAGATGTCACGTAAACCAATGGAAGCAACTGTTGCTAAAAATTTAACAAGTGGAATAAAATCTTTTGTACACAGTTACTCAGATATTGAAGGTGTTGAGCCACCTAACCGCAACTCGCAGAGCAAGAAACAAAAGATAAATTTTGATCCAGATGCTTTTACAGATGCAGTTAATAAAATTCTAGGTAGGAATTGTAAATCCTTTTTATAAATATACTGTTAATCATTAGGGATTTGTTTATATATACTACAAGAGTTTTTACTTCCACTTTTTATTCCATAAATTCAATCATTTATTTAACATTTGACTGTGTTATCTAAACCCAGGAACTAATCTTTTTATTTGCTAGCCAAAGAACAAGAAACAGAAAATAATTTTTGTTCCTATACTTTTTAAGAACAATTGCTCAGATAAGAATTGTATATTTTTCAAAAATATAGTTATAACCAAAGGTGATTAATGTATTGGTACAGCAGAACTGCAGCTCCCTTCTCTTTTTCCAGTGCATAAACTTATTTATTTAGCTTTTGCATGTACTATCAAATCATGCAATAATCCAATCTTTATATCCATCTATCTTCCATTGAATTGTAGGAAGAATTACTTGAAGGAATTTTCCTTTTCTATTGTCTCAGAAAGGCTTTATCCTCTGCATACTAAGATTTTCCTTGATCTTAATTCTTTCTGTTGAGCATGGACCTTATTAATGCAGTACAATCTTGTTCCCAGTAAGGTATTTTAACTAAGAAAAGTATTGCAAGTCTAGTAACAGCCACTACAGAAAAATTGATTTTTTTTATTGTGAAATTTTTTTTTTTAAATGAAATTTGAAAATAAATAATAAAGGGAAAAGAAGAAATAATTAATAAATTAAACAAAAAAATGCATCAAAAATTATTGTAGACAAATTTTAGTAGTCCCTCTCTCTTTCTTTTTTCACTTTTCTTTTTGCATTCAAACAATTTTTTACAGCATTTTATTTAGAAATGTTGAAATATCGGAAAGAATTTGCAAAATTTCAAAAACTCCAATATTATTCTGTATGATCCTATTTAAATTTGGAAAGAAAATACTGTGACTTGGGCTGAGAAAAAAAAAAGAGATGGGAAACTTCAGGGAATACAACTTTTTAAAGAATAACAAATACTACAGTTATAATGCCATATATTTATATACTGAGAATAAAATGTAGTAAGTCTGAATGCATGCAACTAATTAAAGAGAATGAGTAAATGTATTTTCTTTGGGCAGCATCAGAGTGCACATCTTGATAGATATAATACCATAATATCACTTTATTTATAGAATTTGTTGTATTCTAGAATTGTCAATGTTCAATCTTGAGATTTGGAGATACCTCCACATTTTAGAACTCCTGGAATCCATCCCCTCAAGTAAAAGATTAGAATTATGTCAGTATGCCCATATGTATGGGAACATGATAATGCTACAATTAAACTAGTTAGAAAAATAAAATTAAGCTAGTTATAATAGCTTTGCTGTCCATTTAAGCCCATCCTGATTGTTCTTGTCTATATTTAAAAATGTGAACCTCATCACATGGGACAAATACACTTCAGATGTTTTCTTACCAGGACGGCAAAAAATTTCATAGACATCAATCATTAATACTGTTTGAAAATGGATTTGCTATTATCTGTTTCAAATCTGTTGACATTAAACGATGTAGTGATATACCAAACACAAATTTTTGAGTGCATTTGAATATGGTGATTTGGGACAAGAAGATTTTAATAATCTAAAGTAGCAATAATCTTAACTCAATCACTAAGCATCATAATTATGCATTAAAATTCTAGGTATGGCTGATGCAGTAATTTAATGACGTTATGTGTGCATTTCTTTAGATTTCCAGATACCACACTCTGATGACGATGAATCTAGTTCATCCATGAGTGGCTATTCTGATGATGACAATGATGATGTTGTTTTAGGAGAAGGAAGTAAAGGTATTTTTCAACATCTGTTTTTTAACTTTTCCTGTTTGTGAAAGAGGAAGTATTTTTTAATCAATTTTTTAAAACTTTCTTTCTGTTAAACTAAGTTTGAAATTTTCTGCATTAGCTTATTCTTGTTGGCAATGCATGTTTTAATATTTCCAAAACCTAATTAGCAGTTATTGGATTCATTTAACTGAATTTTGAGTCTGTGAATATAGACACTTTGTAGTGAATTTGAGAAAAGATTGATTTCAATAATTTTCCATAATTTTGTATTAATTGTGATTATATATTGATAACAGATATAATTTCAAAATTATGAGTTAACAAAATTGTGATTCCAATATTAGAATATAATTATGGACTTCTATCCATATCTTTAGAATTAGTATAGTTATTGACATGAAATCTGTTTATTTTAAAAATATAATTTTTTTACAGATTTCCTTTTGTTCTTTCAATTTAGAAGTAATTTTTAACAATAGATTAGCAAATTTTTAAGTTTTAATTTTGAAAATTAAAGATTAAGAATTTTTTAAATGTAACAAACTAAATTTTGAAAGATATCAATGGTGATGGCTATTTTATGTAACTATACATAACTTTTAGTTCATTTTGATGAAAGGATTTTCTAGTACATTAAATTTTCTTTATTTCTTCAAAAAGATTGCACTTAGAAAAGCATTAATAAATTCAAAAATACTTGCAGCTTCTTTTTATGTTTGGTGTTTTGGTGGTGCAGCTTCTTTGGTGTTTGGTGCATATTGAGCATTCATTTTCTTGTATTAAACATTGCTTTCTTCGCCAGTTTCATTCAAGAATATGTAAAACTAGAAGCATTGTACAGTATTAAATTTTGAGCATAATAAAAGATCATTTTCAGCATTTTTATTTCTTGAGGGGTAGAGGGAATAAAAACTTTCAATAAAAGTCTTCCAGGGGATTATGTTTTATTAATAATCTCTTCTTTCCAATCTTATCTGGAGTCATTCTTATAACAAAAATGAATATTTGTTTGCCGGCTCATAAAATGTACTGTTCGTTTCAGTATTCTGAGATGACCACTTTTCAACAATTCTATCTCATTAAGGGAAGAGACACAGAAGGATGAGCACATTTCCAGAAATCCTCATCATTCTTTGATTTTGAGTTTCGCCCTATTAGATATTTTTTTGTTCAAATTTTTTTCATGTGTCTGTGAATATTGTGTCGTTTCTGACTGTATTATTTTAATTCAGTCTGCAAGTAATCTGAGTTTATTTTTATTGTTAAATGTAAACATCCCCTCCTTTCAACTTTCCTCTCATCCCTATTTTGATTAATTAAAACCATCCTAATGCATGCTCAAAAGCGCTGAGAGTTTTAGAATCTATTGTCAAACAATAACTCATAGAATGAAGATATACAAAAAAAAAATTCAGTACATTAATGAAAATGTGTCTCCAAAACTATTTTTATTTAATTTATTTTTATCATTTTAAAATGCTTTAAATCTGTGCCTTGACATTTGAAGATAAACTTTCATTTTCTTGAATTTGTTTAGTTGGATGGAATTTCTTTTGAAGTAACCTGTAAGATAAAAGAAATTAGGTTTAAAATCATTTGTTTAAGAAAAAAAAGTATTTTTTAAAACCATTATTTACTTGGCTCATGGATCTGTGAATGTAATTATTAGCAGCAGAAATTTTTATTTATTATTACTTCTTTGTGTATATAACTAATTAAAGAATTTTAAATTGATTGTTAATGCAAAGTATTTCTTTTTAAAATTGAAAAAAAAAATCAAAATTTTAATAGTTTTTTTAAAACACAGTTGTAGTAAACTATATTTTATTTGAATTGTTAACTAATATTTCATCTTAATATCTATCTGATACAAAAATAATTAATAATAAGTGTAATCTTAAATCTTAACACAATCTTAAATTTTTTATCCTTCCTTTATCCCCCCCACCAAATTATCAAAAAAAATTTAATACTACCAATTTAATTAATTTATTTATTTGTAACCCCAAATACTTAGAATACATAATATTTGTTTGCTAATATTAAACCATTTTACTTAATTGAAAATTTTTGATACCTCAAAATTCAATGACAGGATCCCATTTGAAATTTGAAGAGAACCTTGGTATAAATATTACTTTAAAAAAGAGGGGGGGGAGATAATTAATAATTTTAAGTTTGTAGTATAATAAATATAAATTTTTAAAAATCAATCTGTTTTTAATTTTTTAATTAAAACAGATTATTGTTATAATTAATAATTGTTTTTAATTAATGACTTGTTTTATTTACAAACTATCACCTAATGATCTGTAATTATAGTTCAGTTGATTTTTATATGCACATGCATGAAATTTTTCCTTTTGTATTCTTTAGGTAAATATAATAGAGGTGGCTCAAAAGTAAAAGTTTTAAACGGGATGGATGAGTACATGGATCAAATGGATCGAGAACTTGCAAAAACCAACATTGGTCTCAGTTTTGAAAAAAGGCTACCTCCGAAAGCTTCCATAGAAGAAGAAGCGGTGAGTGCTTTGCTTCTTTTTTAATAGGAACGAAATTGATTTCTCTTCACTCAAGTGGAATTTCATTCAAATATTTGTATGCTACTTGCTAGTATACCAATTATGATTTGGGATGAAGAAAATTTCGTTTGCAATATGTTCAGAGTAAAAAAAATATTTCATACTAGCTATTACTCGTGACTTTGTTCGCATGGAAATTTTGATGTATATGCATGAGAACTGACCTAGGCATCTTGTGCCTCAATCAATATCTAAGCTCTGTTAATGATTAAATCATTGTGAGTGCCATCCAGCCTATGCAGATATCTTCCGATAAAGTGTCCTTGCATTTATCCCACTGCTGGAGGGCTTTTGATAGTCTGAAAGTGCTCACTAAAATTGCAAACAGGTCATTGTGAGCAATAAGACAACGCCGCCCATAACCACCTGGTTACCGCTTATGTCCTGCAGCCTGCAGTTTAATGGCTCTAATGCATGCTTGTGTGATGTTGTGCATTTGCCCCATAATATTAACTTGCACTGCTGCAAAAGGACTCCCTGGCTATTGTTTTCAGTGATGTTGCATGTTGGGATATGTTTACTTGCAAGATTAAGTTTGAAAACAGAATGTGCTGTCCAGCCACCATTAAGTAAAGTTGCAGCAATGCCCGAGGCAGCTACAGCCTGAGCTATATTGTGTATTGGGATTTCAGAAGATTCAGTACAAACATCTTACCCGTATCCCTTTTGCATCAAGAAAGAATAAACCCACCTCTCCATTATTTACTAACCTAAAAAACAATGTACTTGAAACTATAAGCATATACAGAAAATATATAACTGACAAAATTGCAATTTAATTACAAAAGCATTCAACTATCCTAAAACAATTTATTTACATTGTGTATCTAGAATAAAACAAAACGGCAAATCATCCATATTTTTTATAAATTATTTTATTTATCGATTGAGATTGAGATAGCTACAACAATATAATACACATATTTTTTAACTTTTAATTTAAATAAAAATACAGTTGTTAACAATAAGAACAAACTGCATGCGTGAATTTTCAGCGCCAGTTACGGTAACGTAAATGCATGAGTTTCTCTACATCAGTTGGGGTAACACAATGCAGATTAGAATTTTTTAATTTCCTTTATTCTGTTTTATTTTAATTTAAAAGTGCTTTAGAATGAATCTGAATGATCAATTAATTAACAATGTTTAATTTTAAATACACCAAACACTATGAAAATAAATAGAATCATTTGAAATAATGGTTTGCAAATATGTTAAGCCTGACCTCATTAGCGTGAGGGAAAAAAGACTGAACCCTTACTCATTTGGCGGTGGGGAAATAAAAAGATTTGTGGCAAAAAAGTTACTTTTTAATTAATAAAAAATTAACTACTCAATTAACTGGAATAAATAGTAGTCTATTCCTATTCCAAACTATAATCTATCTCTGTGCTAAATTTCATCCAATTCCGTTTAGCCGTGATTGACTAACAAACTGAGGTAAGCATAGAAATGTATCGCGTATGCATACCACAGCTCTTGCTATTTGCCCATGTACAATTTGAAGTTTTCGCACATGCGCAAATCGTAGTGTGAAAATAATTGAGATCGCAATTATTAAACCCCTTTTTTAATTTTGATATGATTTCAATATATTAAAACCTTCTCCAGTAAATGCTGTACAAAATGGTACAAATATCTCCAATATCAGTTTAATATTTCATGAGTTTTTTTAGTTCAAACATACAGATACTTTCAGGAGACTTCATTTTATACTATGTATTTTGTATAAATAGATAAAACTAGCTACCTTTGGCAATTAGATGATTTGTTGGGACTATTGGTTGTATTTAATTTAATTTATTTCTTATACACATAATTTAATGTTTATGATTCCTTCAATGAAGTATTTTCGAGCATCAAATTGCAATAGACATCAAAATCATATTTTTATGGTATTGCTGTTTTTCCTTTCATGACACAGTGTTCTACTACATGGAACACCTAACTTCGCTCATTTCTAAAATCATTAAATTAAACTATAAATGAAAAAAATATGTTTACAAATCATTTGAACCTTCTTTTTAAATAATAGATGACAATTTAAATGAAGCTGATCCATGATTTTGAAATATGGCATGCTATGTAAAAGCCTATCTTTTTTCAAGAAATTTTGTTGATTTTTTTCTGGTTAAAAATAATTGTTAGAAAAATAATTACAATGTTATTTTGTTGGTTGTACTTTAAATTATTGATTCTATATATTTTTTAATTTCTCATGGAGAAAGAATACATAATGGTCCAAATGTTTCTGTTTGGTCCCTGTAAATGTCTAGTGAATATGCAAGATCAATTCTGGAAACCAGACCATAGTTACTTTTTTGCCACTTATTTTTTTCCCCGCCCTTCTTTTATTATTTTAATTATAGAAATACTCGTTTATTAATGAAATTATATATTTCTATACAATTATTTAAATATATTCTATTGTTTATTAGTTTTCTGCAATTAATTTATAAAATTAATATTGACATAACAAAGATTAATAACAAATTATTATTACTCAATTTTATTTTATACATATGATCATCTCATTTGTCCAGAATATGTTTTCTTATTTATTAATTTGGAATGTACGTATATTTAAAATTATATCTTTGTTGTGTGACAAGCTTAAAAAATATGAAATTAACTTTGTTTAGGTGAGAATGAAATACATTTTTCTGTATTTGATTTTGAAATATGGCATTTTACTAAGTTTTTTTTTTAACTAATTATCAGTGTATAGCAAAATTGTACAGCAAGAAATTAGCAGGTTTGAAAAGCTCGATATAACCTGGGTGGGAGATGACAGGCCAAAAAAAGAATAACAAGAAAATATTTAAAGATAACTAATAAAATTTTCTAATTAATTTATTTTCTTAAGTATATATCTATATATAAAAGTTACTTAATTGGTGATGATTGAGAATCCAAACTTAAACTTAACATCTGTAGTATGTTTGTTATCAAATTATAACAAAAGATACTTTTGAAATTTGTGTAAGGGAATATTTAACTATATGAAACGTATCGAAATAAATTAAAATTCATTCGTGTAACATCAAACTGCAGGTATGTGAAAATTTGCTATGGTTAGTGCAATCAACAAATGAAAACAAATAATATTAATCATAGCTTTACTAATAGGAAAAAATAATTTGAGTAAAAATTTAATAAAAACTTAAAATAGTTTGATGTTTATATAAAATGAAAAATATTGTTGCTAATCTTAAAAGTTTGTTGAAATTATAGACAAAATTATCTGTAATTATGGTGTAATAATTATATTTTTGAGTTAATATTTTTGAAAAATATTGTAGAATTGAATGCTTTTCATTCCTAAATACATAATAGACAGAGTTCACACACTTGACGACTAATGAATTAATTGTTTGCTCCTTTCCTTTTGTTCATAGTGAAAATAATTTGAGCAAGCAGCTCACAAGAGATTTCCAAACACCTCTATTTTTCATTGTGTGCTTTTTACATAATGAATGTTACTAATAAAATCTTTGAAATTTTTTGTTAAAAATAATTTTAAGTAAACAAATAAATTTAAAGAAAATCTTCAACTTCCCTTACGATAAGTAATCTTCAATTCAATTTTCTCTCAGGTCTTTCAACTTAAAAAACTTTTATTAAAGATTTGCCATAACTTTGTAGCCACAATTGTTACTCCCATTGTTTTTATGATACTTAAAATAAATTGGTTAAAAATAATTTTTTGGAATTTGTCTGTTTAATTATTTTTTTCTTTTTTATATAACAACTGAAATTTATGAACATATATATGAGATTTTATTTATAAATATTCATTAGTTTCAACCCCTTCTCAAGCATAATTTCAAGTACTTGTTTATTTGTATGGCCCCCAAAGCTTTAATGCCAAGCAACCAAGATATGTATAAAGAAACTTGGAATAATGTGAAAATTACCAAGTAAAGCCAGGAACCATAAAAATAAACGAACACGCTATTTTGCAGGTTTCAATTTAGATTAAGATTCATTACTATAATTTCCTTAGTAACTAAGTCTTTACTTGATGTTTCCAAAATTCAATTAGAATTTTATCTTATAAGCATTTATTATTATTATGTGGAATGATTTGGCATATTCCTCAATTTTTATTTGCATGTTAAATTGAAATTCTGTTCCTTCTTTTATAGGGTCCATCATCTGACATCAATGATGAGGATGACAACTTCCAGCCAGTTGATGTGAATCTTACTGCTTTGAAAAATCTTTTAGAATCTTTTTCCAGTCAACAAGGACTTCCTGGACCTGTCGGTAATATCTTCTCTTCCATGGGCATGGAAGTTCCAGAGAATTTGGATCCTTGAATCTCCAGCCATGAGGATATCGCTTATTTCAACTTCATTTCTTTTATACGTAGAATAAAGTACCTACTTTTGCACAGTTTACAAATTCTTTGCGGCCATCCTATTTCTTTCTTGGCTCAGATTGAGAAATTTACAAGCATTCTTTACTTCCAAATTTTCTGGCTGCTGGTTTATTTTGGGAAATGTAAGGTATCCTTTCCAGGCAGGTCGGTATATATCAGCAGTTTTTACAATTGATGTATGTAGGGTTCCTGTCTTGTTCTTGATTAGATAATCTTTGGTGGTGTGAAATTCTCTGCATCTTGTATTTGGTAACAGTTCTTTTGCAAAGCGTGAAATTTACCCAGTTGTAGCAGATGCTGGGAGAATATTTTCTTCTAGGAGATTCAATTTTATTTTTCAGGCAGGAAAGGTAGTTGAAAATATTTTGAGAGTACTAAATCTCCAATGGCAGCTGACTTTTTGTATTCTCAGCAGAGTGCAAAATTTTCTCGAAGCTTGTCAAAGATTCATTTTGCCAGATTTGATGCCAAAAGCCTCACCAAAAAGTTTTTTTTTACTTGCAGATTGTAATATTTTTTTTTCCATATCATGATATTGAAATTTCCTTTCATAGCTATAAGTATTGTTTTGATTTATTCAGATATAGATAACTTGTCAATATATGTGCAAATTGGAATTATTTTAATGCTTGGCTCTCATTTTAAAGCGCTTATATTGTTTTTTGATAGACAGTTATGTGGTGCAACTTTTTGTATATTAAGGTCCTAAGCAAAAGTATGAAATTGCACCCTTCGATAAAAACTGAATAAATAAAATATTTATAATTTTTCTTGTAAATACCCTAGTCAAAATGAATAGGTTTGCTCTTTTTTTGCAATCAGGATGTTTTAAACGACTCTGTATATAATGCAACATTTTTCATGTTAAATTTTATTGCAGTAATAACTTAACATTTACTTTTAATATATTAAGTTATTATGTTTGCTTCTGATACTATATAGAGAAAAAAAAGTGGCTAGTACAGTAGTAACCACTTTTTATAGCACATACCTTTTATAGCACGTAACCACCATTGTTATAGCACGTAACCACCTTTGTTATAGCACGTACACAAGTAGTTATAACAGTTTTTGGTCTGTGCATGTGGTAACGTAGTTTAAAAACTGTGCTGGGATCACTTACATATACTCAAATGATCAATTAACTGCGACACATTTGTGTGTGTGTTTAAGATCTGAGTTTATTATAACAGGAAAAGAATGAGAAGTATAATTTCACTGTTGAATTAAGTTGCAGAAATTTTATTTTAATGATAGTGCAAACACCTTTCAATTGAACTGAAGAATAAATTATCAAAATGATTGATAATTATTTTTTCTCCATTTAATTTGTAATATAGATTAACAAAAAGTAATTCCAATTTATTCAAATGGTGCAACAAAAACTATTGCATTTTTATTTAAAAATTATCTGTATATGTGTTGTAATTGAAAATATTTTGTTTTTTAATGTCGAGAGCTTTAATCAAATCACATTACTCATGTAAATGCTTATGAAAAATCCAAGACTGATATTTAAAAAAATATTAACTAGTCTTTTTCAGTTATAATTCGGTTAGTATTTTTCTTAATAATGAAGATATCTATAGTCTTGTTAGTGCCAAAAAAAAAAAAAAAATGCTCATTTTTGATGAAATTATTCCTAGTCAATGAGACAGTATTCCTCAGGTCTCTGAATTGATTTAATGAAATTAAAGTGAGTTAATTAGATGGGGGACTAAGCTGTAATAAATCAGGCTTTCATACTGAGTGACTAAAGAAAATAAAGATCACGAAATTTAACATTATTGTATAACGCAAATGATCATTCATATAATCAAAATTATATAACAAATAGTCCCCTCATAATATTTAGTTTAATTACCTTTGACACACTTTAATGTTAAACTCAAAGTTCATCCTTGAACTAATAATTAAAAAAATTAAAGGTACAAAAACCAATGACTTCATCTGTAATGCCAATATGTACTTAAATGTATTCTGAAATAATTTTTAGAATTAGTAGATACATGACAAATTTTATTTTATTAGTACCAGTTCATAATTAATGCATGTTTATAGCGGACAATTTTTTTTGTATATCATTTATTTTATATTGGTATTTGTGATATTTGACAATTTTGACGACTTTATTTTACTGTATAAGTGTGAGACTTTTCTTAGTGTGTCAGTATTAGTATGTCACAATGTATCACTGTTTTCATTTTTTTTTTAATCTTATGTATTCTATTTGTCTTTCTAATGAATAAAGCTGTTATGAACAAAATCTATATTGTGACTTACTTTCAAAGTGAAAAAAAGTATCTAACAGAATATTTTACAAGTTACAGAAGCTTTCTAATTAAGACTGATAATAAATAAAATGCTATATTGGAATTTTAAAAAAAAAATTCAAAATGAACTAAAGACTAGCAAGTTATAGAAATGAATTCAATTTAAAATTTATACAAAACATAATTAACTTACACTTGAATCACTTATTATATAGAATAATTTCAAGCAGTCAAGTGTTCTTAAATTTGAAATTTTTTTTAGTACAAAATAAACATTATTCAAAATTTATGGGTGGAAAATTATATCATCCACTCTCACATCTTGGTGATAATGTTCCAATTTTCAGAACATTGACATTTTTAAAATGATAATTATTGGGATTAATTCCCCTTCCTAACCCCAGATGGCATGTTTGTCTTGAAAGTTATGCAGAAAAGATTTCTTGTTTTGCTTGTCAATCAAGTACTAGACGTTCACCAGGAATGGGAGCGACGAGTAGCTCTCGAAGAAAAGCAGACCAAATTTATTTTACTGATCTTGTGGAAACCCAGCAAGTTTCTCATGAAATTAGTAATTTATAAAGAAAATAATTTTTATTGTATTTAAGAAACATTCAGAACTGTGATATGGAATTGCTTATTGGAAATTGTATAAAAATAAGGTGTGGTGGCTCAGTGTGAATAAATGGATGGTTTTAAATGTTTTAAAAACTTTTATCAGAAATTTTCAATACGCTGCACTGATACAAATAAAGTGAAATTGTATAAAAATAAGGTGTGGTGGCTCGATGTGAATAAATGGATGACTAATAAAAAAAAAACTTTCCTGATTTTTCTTGCATAGAATCTTCTATTTTTTGCAAATAGTACAAGGTATGTGCTCACGAACAGCGCAGATATACTTTGTTTGGGAAATGTCCCCTATATTCAACAATGTTTTAAAAACTTTTATCAGAAACTTTCAATACGCTGCACTGATAGAAATGCAGTTGAAGTGGAAATATTTAATGAAGTAAATGACTTTTTTTGGGGAAGGTAAAGGGATTAAAATAAATAATTTATTGGCATCATAATTCTTCATGGGGTAATGGTGTAGTTAGTAATTGATGTTGAGGTTTATCGATCTGCATATGGCTGTCTTCTCCAGCAGGACTTTGTATGGAAGAAAACCCCTTCTCTGCAGCTTTTTGTAATTGTTCATTGGCATCATCAACAGAAAAGCCATGAGGTTTCATCTGCAATGAAATATATTGAAAACAAATATTATGATTTCCATTACTATATATATGCAAATTACTTTTTATGACATAATTTCAAATCCCATAGTTTGAAATTAAAATGATAATTAAGCATTTAATTTGCTAACAAAGATAAATGCATATGTTTCAGTGCTCTACAAGCCAGATCATTTGACCTACAGACACGAAATTTGGCACATATGTACCTTGAAGAGTAGGAATGTGCACTATTTTGCGATTTATAAAAAAATAAATTAAGCTGAATTTTGATGTTTTTTTTTCAGGTTAACTTCCATAAATATTATTTCACAAAAATTAATTTTAAATCATTTCAAAGTTTAAAAAAATTTCCATTTTATGATATCAATTTAATAGTTACGAATTTTCCCTGAATTTTGCCAATTTATTAAAAATGTCTTTTACAACCCAATTTCAAAATATATATTATATTGTTCTGAAATTCAAACCATTTTCATTGTTTCATCAAACATTTCATCACTGATTTTTTTTTCATTGTTAAAAGCTACAGAAGAAGGATTCTGTTTCATATTTGTTTAATTTCCAAGAGAAATGGAAAATGAAGTCACAATACTGCAAAAGTTAGAAGATAGGTGAACAGCACATTTATGTTTTTAATAGCACTGCGATGTAATGGAACTGTTCTTCATTAGGGGTCATCATTTAGGGCTATTCTTAATTTAGATTGATAATTTTTAATTGTTTAAAAAGTATTCTCTGAACAATTATCTATACAATTTTTTTAAAACTTATGAATAAAATTTTAAATTTAAAAGCAAATGCAGAAATTATACCTACATCCTTCAAAGTTTAAAAATATTACTGTTTTCTTTGACAAATATATATGACTGATGCATTTTTATGCATTATTCCAGTTTATACATTTAGTTGACAAATGTTTTTTTTATGTCTCTCAGTTTTATTATATTTATATTTAGAATAGTTCAATTAGAATTTTTCAGTTAATGAGTATAGGAACGAAACAAACAAATGTGTTTTTCAAGCAGATGAATCTTTGTGACAAAATTTTCCTTTTCACACGTTTTGAATGATTTTCTTCTGTGAGCCTAGATCATGATGCTGCATGCATTTCTGTTATATTCAAAATTCTGAGTTTTATTTTATGCATTCTTAATGCAATATATTTGCTGTCTTCAGGAACTCTGCTCAACATTTTTATTTAAAAATAACAAATGATAGCAGAATTTGGTTTCTGGTTTGTTAAAATTTTGTATGAAAGACCTGTGTAAATTGAAACAAACTTTCAAAACCGATATGTTAAAATGGACAAGATAAATGTGCCAGAATTAAATGGAATAAACCATTTTAATTGGGAATCAAAATCTGTGCTGCCCTGATCTTAATACTGAACTTTCTGATATCACAGATGAAATCAGAAAATCTGATGAACAAATTCTATAGATAAGATTACAAATATCTATTAAAATATAACTTTTTCAAAAAAAAAAAATCCCAAGTAAGATAGAAATCTGTCAAGTTGATGCTGGTAATGAATTAAAAAAAAAAAAATCAGCAAATGAATCTATTTCTAGAGCTAGAGGAACAGAGACCAAGTGTCACTATCTTGCATTTTAGAAAGATCATGTACTATACAGTATATGGTTTAAAAGGAAAAATTTTCAAATTGTCAGATATTCTAAAAAGTCAATGTGACAAATCAAAGAATGAATGATTAGAAATTCTCCATAAGGTAAAATATATACAGTAATTTCCTAATAAATGCTTGAATTGATAATAATAATAATCACTTGCAATAATGTTATATTTAAAGAATAATGAAAGTCCAGATGTAAGACATTGTTGTAGTAGCAGACAAATTACATGGCTAAAGATTACTTTTATGGAAATAAAAATGGAGAAATAAATACAAATTCAGATTTTATAGCTTCTTTCGCAAAAATTAGCTGCTGTCAGATTTCTTGTCATGTCGTCAAGGATAGTACGTGGTTTTGAAAAAGGAAGACTTCAGATAAAATATATTTATTTAGCAGATGCAATTAACTATGTTCCTCAATTAAGATATAATTTAATGGACAAGGATTGAAAAATTAAAACAGATAATAGCTGTCTTGTGACATCTGATGTAGATAATAAGTTAGTTTCTAAAATATATAAAAATAGCAATAGATTATTTTACTTTTTTAATCATTCTAATAGTAATTATGAAATTTCGCATAACTTAAATAAATCCTAAGTATATGCAGAAGATGAAAGATTACATTTATGTTGTTGATATTAATGATTTTAAATATGAAAACAGTAAAATAACTGGAAAAACCCATCATTATATTAACATAAATAAAAAATTCTTGAATTGCTTTGGATTGACATGTATGGTTCTATTCAAACTGAATCATTGGGTGCTGAAAAATATTTTGTGGTACTGATGAATGATTTTTATGGTATGTATTTTATCTTATTTCTTTAAAAAATTTAAATAAAGTATTTATTTTCTCAATTCAAAGCTTAAAATGAAAATCTAACTGATAATAGAATTAAAAAATTCACAATGACTTAAAATTTGTTAATGAGCAATTCATCTTGCCAACACATATTTCATGAAAAAAATCCCATTCCATATCATATTGAGCTTACTTTTTAAACTTCAGTCCAAACCTATTGATTATAAGAATCAGGTGTCCAAAGGGTAAAATACCCTTGAAATTTAGATAAATAAAAAAAGATCAGGATTAGGCTTTTCATTTCTAATATTTAATAATTGATATAAAATTATCAATGTTTTTTTAGAGTTATATTTTGACTTTTTGAAAGTTTAATAAATTTAAACAGCAATGTTTATTTTTTAAATATAAGAAAAATTGCTTATTAAAAGTAAACTTTCTATAATACCTCCTTTCTGTAATGAAATAATTCGTTATAATACTGAATATGGAAAAGATACTTAAATATGAAGAATAATGACAAATTGCTTAACATTTATGTTTAGGGGAGTAGAGAGAAATAATTTCAAATTTCAAATACAGCTGTATTTCAGAGCTTTAGAAGCAAATATTTAAGTTCATGAAAATGTATTTTTGGCTATTAGTTTTGCAGAAGCATAGCATTATAAAATTAGCAAGAAGCATTTGCAAATATTAAATCTTTAACTATTGTTAGCATATTTTACAAAAATTCAGTCTCCAATGAATATTTTAAATTCTTATGAAAAAAAACAATAAATGATCAAAAGTGATCAATTTACTCTTGATGTATATAGAGTCAATATTTAAAATCAAATTTATTACAAATAAAAGAATCCATTGCAAATGCAAAAAATCCTCCACCCAATAAAATAGATGATTTTAATATCCCCATTTGCAAGAAAATCTTAATTAAAATTTGATTGTTACTTTTATTCAATTAAATAATATAGCATTTCTAATTTCAGACAATTATATTAATTGGTTTAATAAAATTCTAAAGAATTATAAAAAACAAGGCTACAAATGAGAGGGTTAGATAAAAAATGCAGCTACTTGTATACATTATTGGTTTTTAAAACATAAAACCATCTTTTAGTATTAAGCATCAAAATTACCTCACTATCTTTGGTAGGTCTTCTTACACCTTCACAAGCATTAATTACTTGATCACAAAACTTTTCCTGTAGAGGTAAGTTTTCTGCAGTCTTGAACTTCCGGTAGTACTCAATCAAGTTTTCTGCAAGCTCTTGTCTGTGTGTTTCTGAAGAAAAAAATAATAAATAAATAAATAAAATAAAGGCAATTTAAAATTTTAATTGGAAAACCACAGTATTTGATTTATCTTTTGTTTTCTGGTTTGATTACATCTGTTGTATTTTATGTAGTAATTTTTACATCACAAAATTAAAAGAAAAAATGCCAGCTTAAAAATATCACATTGAAGAAGCATCTAATATTTTGAAATATGTTAAACTAAATAATCTAATAGTAGTTTTTATATAGTGCATGAATGTCATTAAATTATTCATATAACTAATAGCCTTGCTATTTTTTGCATGAAACATACAAAAGGAAAGCACTGTTACAAAATGGTATTTTAAACTAATTTTGAAAATTTTGCTAAATATTTTTTAAAAATGCAGATAGGGTTAGCTAATAAAAAAAGAATGATGAGCTTAATGAAAAGCTAATTTTTAAATGGTATCCTAATGCTAATATTCTATGTTTTAAATTGTGTTAATCTAAGGTTATGAATATATCTAATGTTTTGAAATAAATGAAGAATATATAAAAAATTAATAAAAAGAAAGAAAAGAGCTATTTTCTTATAAAATTCAAATATCTATAATGAATTGCATTTTTAGCATTTAACCCTTTAAAGGGCCATTTTTTTTCTAATCATATTATGTTAAAATATTTTTAGGCTTGAAATTAAAATAAGAAAAAGGATTCATTTAGCTTATTAGATAAATGTAATTTGATTAATTAATAATTAAGTAACAAATCAGGACACATCATTTTGTCTGAGATAAAGAACTGAAGCATCTAAGTTTCTGACTTACTAAAAAAAATTGTCAGAACTTATGCCAACCTACATAATTTCCTACAAAGATTGATAAATTTGGTGGGAAGCATACTGCCCACGGCCCTAGAAAGGGCCACTTTATAATAGAATATAAATTTAGATTCACAATTTAATTTTATAATTTGATGCCACCTCAATACTTTGAAATCAAAGCTTAACTTTAACAAAAACAGTTTTAAAACATTCAGTTCACCTTATTTTTTATATATTATAAATATCTCAATACTATAAACAAGCCATGAAAAAAATGCAAGTCGACCAATTAAGGGTGAGAGGGAGGAAAAAATTGAATCTTTCTACAAACAAAGTAAAGGACTTTTTTGGAAGGAAAATATTTTCCAAATATTTATAGAAACCGATTAATCAAATTCACTAAATAATTAAAAGAAATATACTCACCAACAATGTAATTACAGGCTTTAATCATTTTTGGTGGGCTGAAGGTATATGAAACAAAATTATTTATTTCGCACAGTCTTCCAAGACTTTGATTCACTAATTTTTTACGCCCAGATGAATCTCTAAGCATTTTGTGCAGTTCTGGGAGAAAAAAAAAAAAAAAAATGCAGGTTAATCAATATAGCACATATTTAATATCACAAAAATCACAAGTTCCAATTTCAGCTTATAATGTAAACACTTTCAACACAATATTAAAGTCAAAATTACTAATTTATTTCTGATTACTATAAATGATGCAAATGTTAACCATTTCTTTTTTTATTTATTCAGTAAAGTTTTTGTTTTTGAATTATTAGTAGATAACAATCATTTCAGTATTAACATATGTACGAGTCTAAAAGTAAAGAAGCTGATCATTCTTGAATGCATTCAAATATTTGTAACTGAAAATACTAACCTAAAATTTCCCTGTAATGAAAAGAACTAAAAACATTAAATAAAAGGATAAAGAGTTACTACATCTTATACTTTTTAATACAGTAATTTTCCTTTGACATAAAACTGTTTCTTCAATAATTTTTAATGCAGTAAAAACCATTTCCTAGATTTCGAATGAAGTTATTTAGTTGGCAAATAAAGTTTGCAGTTCTGTAAACAATATGTGATAAAAAAATGTTAATAAATATTTCACAGCTTAATTTTTTAAGTCTATAATAATGTATATAAGTTTTCATCTAATTTCCCACAGATTTCAAATCAGTACGCAACCATGTATAAATGGATGGAACTGAGAACTAGCACAGTTTATATTTAATGGTGTAATTCACCAAAGTTAGGATACCTGATATATTACAAATATTTTATAACCAGGTTCAAAAATACTTGAAAACTGTTGTTCTTGTATTTATTTACATGTACTTGTAAATACAATCAATTATTTTTAAAAGAAAATAAGTCACAAGAGATCCAAAATTAATATCATTTGCTGCAAATAAAATTGAAAATAGTCACAATAAATAAGACAAGTCTTGAAGTTGAAAAGATATAATAGAGAAAATATATCATATAAGAAACCATGATTTCCTTGATTTTATTCATATGGTATTTTTGAATTAAATTTGCAATTATTCAAGAATTAAATTTTTTACAGCTTATATTTTTAGACATAATTTATTTAAATCATACTGACATTTGAATTAGACATACTTGGTTCAGAATGTCTTTTCCTTTTTGGTAAGATAAATTATTTTAACATTATGCATCCTTTCCTATAGAATGAAATACTATTTAAGCTAAATATTAAATGAAAAGAACAAAATAGGCCTTTGTCAAAATATAAGCATCTCATAAATTTACAATTGGGCAATCAAATAGTAAGTCAACCATCTAACTCTCCGACCCGTCTGAAGGCACACGGATTTAAACCATAAAACTGAATGACTGGACCGCTGCAGCAGCAATTGGCGGGAACTGTGGTTGAGTCCTAAGGGCCATCACCTGCCACAACACAACCCTTCCCAAATGAAGTATGTCCCATCATAGATGGAAGGAGTCAGATCCTCCACCTATTAGTGTTCTCTCCAGGGTGGCGAGATCCAACCACCATGCTGGAAGCATCTCATCCTCATTTCGAGGTGCCCCCCGGGGGGTGAAATTAAATAGTAAGTAAAACATTTTTCAAATAAAAATTTAAATACAAAGTATGAATTCCTAATTTAAGATTAGTATTAAAAATCATGTGTCATATAATGCAACATTAGAAAAGGCATTAACAGGAATGCTGAATGCTTTGTAGGTTTGAAATATAAATCATTTTGTATTTTGCCACAAAAAAAAAGCTAAATTTTAAAAAAATGTATGCTTTTCATACTTTGTTGGTGAGACAAACATAAAACAAATAATAACAAATGATTATTTTTATTATAAAAAAAATACTGAAAATATAACTTTCATAATTTCCCCCCATCAGATCTAAAGTAGATTTTCACCAAAAACTTCAAAATAATTTTATTCTCCATAAATAACTTTATCACTGTCATCATTATTAGAATTTTATATAAGTATTAGATCCAGAGAAAACATTTTTCTAATAAATGGTCCCAGATTGAATAGCATTGCCTTTTTATTTTGTCAGTCATCTTTAATGGCCAGTTATTTGTCTATCATCTATATATTTAAAATAACTGAAAAAACAAAGAATCATCTCTCCAGCCACAAGTACTCTTATTGATTATGACTATTCCCATTCCATAAATTACAGTCATTAGTAGTTATAAGAATTTCTTATCACATTAATAGTGCTCATCTTGCAACTTGCATCTTCCATTTCTCAGAAATATTTCAAAAGTGTTACTTCATTGTACATTCTCAACAACTCGGACAGAGTTTGCTAGTTACAATCACTAAATAACATTTTAATGTACAGATTTTACAAATTTATTTTGTACAAAACTTCTCAATCTCTGTAGTACAAAACTCACAATCTCTCTCATCAAGAGTTATCTGCAACCCCACTTCATGATATTGCAAAATCATGTTTAAATCGAACCCCAACATCATCAATTGGACCGATTGCACCAATTTTCCTCCCAATCAATTGCAAGACTTTGCAAGCATACTCAAAGTTTAGAATGCTTTGTCATTATTATGGTCATAATTTAAAACAGTACTTTTTTGTTTTGATAAGATACAATTCAACAAAATTAGTTGATTATATTAATACCATTAATATGGTTACCAAAGATGGACTCTCTTAAAAATGATGGATGGTGGAAAATAAACAGCTTCTGATAAAATATCTAGAGATCATGAACTTTCATATGAAACTACACTTTTCGAAATGGATTAGATAATTTGAGCTATTGAAGATCATTGCAAAATTTTCCAGAGAGTGTCATAGTGCTTTTTTTAATTAAAAATGGAAGGAGGAAAAGGGCAGGCAATTTTGGATGGTTTATGAGTTTTCATGTGAAATCAAAATTATTAAAATCAGTTCCATGGTTTGGGCTGGCAAACACTGATAAAAGTTTTCTCCGTACAGAAGGTATTGAGAAATTTAATTCTTTCAGTTTCTCTCAAAAATAAGGGGAGAAAGAGGGTAAGTGGCCCTTAATGATATTTACAAGTCAATCTTTTTTATAAAATAAAAATTACTAAAATTGGATCAGTGGTTATGACTGAATGACAAGCTTATTGAGTTATCTTATATTAAATATATAGATATCTAGATAAAGAAAAATGAGCTTTATACCTTTCTTTTAATAAAAAGCTACAAAATAGAAAAAAAAAATTACCCTTCAAAACAGCAACACAGCCATGGCACAAAAGAGCTATAAAGAATAAAAGAAAATAATTGTAATGCTGAACACCATTCATAAATTATAACTGGATCTTTTAGACTTGTGTTATATTAAAAACATTAGATATATAAGGAATGAAAAGATTAGCTATTAATAAAAGAATAGTAAATTTAATATAATTACTTAGTTGTACAATTTGATGATGAAAATGATTTCCCATTAGGAAGGTTAACAGCTCATTATAATAAAAAGTATACAAAGATGAAAAATTAATTTACTACATAAAATAAATTATAGGTGCATTAATTTATATTTCCTCAAACAAATAAATAAATCAAAATCAATTTTTTTTATTTCTACTTATTTCAAAAAGTAATTAATCCAACATAAAACAGAATAATTTTGTTACAACACCACACAACTGCTCATAAAATACTGCTGGCCTTTACAGATGATTCTGTATGATATTATAAGTAATTGTGATTACAACATAATCGTAAAATTTAAACTATATAAGCAAAAAAAGCACAATCAATAAATAGATATATATTCAGAGAACTTTTTATGAATAATTTAGTTTTAAAAACACAAATTTCTTGTATCAAGAATATTTTCCATCCAGCTTGCTACAGATAAATTATATTTTGTGCATAAATATTAAATTATTATTACTTTTAACAATAACGCATGCTATACTTACGTTGCCCAATTTTGGCGGGTTCAGCTGTTAGGGAAATGTCGCATTTCAAGAGAAGGAAACATAGAGTTAAAAAGATGTAAAATCGCATGTTGACTATACACCGGTGCTTTACCAACCAAGTAAACGCCCTTTAGCAAATATGCCATGCTTTATAATTGTGTCACTTTTAGACTCTTCAAACAGATAAAAGAAGACAATCGAAACAAAAGATGAAATCAGTTATACTTCACATTCAGAACTGATAACAAATAAAAACGGTTAAGAGGATTCAGCTGGAGAGTATGATACGACGTTGATTACATTGTGTTTATCTCTTTGCTCTAACTGCATCGTGTATTCTTATGTGTTACTTCGTTCATCTCAAACATTTTCCGCAGATCCGAATACACAAGTTGAACAAAATTATTTGCATCCGATTAGACCATTACTGTAGGCAGAGCCTGACTAAGGCAGAGGCATACGGGGCACTTACCCCGGGCCCCCACATAAAGGGGGGGGGCGAATCGAATAGAAAGTTTATTTTATATTGCTTACGAAAAATGCAATAATGCCATAGACAAGTTCTATGCATGGTTCTTAATTACTGAAGTAGTGAAGCAGAGGGGGCTCCCAAAGAAGTTTTTGCCGCGGGTTATCAATTAGGCTAAGTCGCGCCCTGACTGTAGGGATCCTGGCCTGGAACAATAAATGATTATGTATAGCTTAAATAGTTTATTTGGTGGTTAAGTCACAAAATTCCCATAATATTGTCATGTTGTCTTTACAATTTCATTTGGCCCATGGAATATTGGAACACATCATGGAGCTATCGGAGATATTAACTTATGCTAGTAGAGGAGAAAGGCTTTGTCTTTATTATTTCTCCCAACCTTAGCCATTTTCTTTATTATGGTCGATCATTTTTTAATACTTAGAGAAATTTATAAACATTGATAATATAATGAAAATTTTGATAAATGTTTCTTTGATGTGAGCCATTATATATTATTTTTTATTCTTGTGAGTCAAGATGAAAGTGTTTTTTCAGCATTTGTGCCATTCCTAATGAGTAATTCTTGATAAGCCATTCGCACTGGTTTTCCGAAGAAATATTTTTCGGTGTTATATAATGTTAAATCTATTTTATTTTTTTAAAAAAAGCACTTCAAAATTTTATTAACTTACCAATTCATTTATGAAATTAGTTTCATAAATATACTTACTAGAGTGATAATCCAAACCTCATTAGAATCAGTAAGTATTCTTCTATTTAAGCATTAAGTTAAGTCATATTAGACATACCCCGTCCTATTAGCAGATATACGGAAATACCGAATGAGCAGGAAGCCAAGATAGTACTGACAGGAACTATAGTTGGGCTCTAAAGGCCATCAGTGGCCACGGTACAACCCTGGAAGAGGCATGTTTTGTCATGGACAAGAGGTAACTCGACCACACGTCATTACTATCAGTATGACGAGAACCAATCACTAAACATCTCATCCCATTTTTGAGATACCCCAGGTGGGATAAAATATTAAGCGTAAATGCATTTTAAAATGTTCAATGATAGGTATGATAAAATGATCATGGTCATTCATTAAAAAAAATTTTTTTTAATAAGTACTGGCATTTTTTAACACAAAGTAATAGAATTTCTATGAAATGAAAATAATTGACTAATTGCAAAGTTTGATATACTTTACAATTTGTGTGTCAAGACTACTGGACGTTAAATTCAGGGATATTAATCACTTTTTTGAAAAGACTTGCATCAATTAATTTTAATTGTATCTTCTTCCTGATTAAATTTGGTTAAAAGTAACTCTTAAACATTACAGCGTTTTTGTTCCTGAAAAATACAACTTTTTGCAACTCGCTAATTTTTGGGAAACAGACTTACACTACTGAGTCTTTAACCTGTCCATATGTTGACTTTCCTTCATCTAGGATGTTGCACTTTTGAATAATCTTTTTCATATGCATACAGACAGATAGACAAACAGACATTTAACTTTTTGACGAAATTTATCCAACATTATACATAGATTATATACAGTCTCCTTAATAGGATATCGAATCTTCTAGAAATGTTTCGTTTTCTTATAGAGATCACACATAATTCAAGTATTTTCGAGAATCTTTTTATTCCGCCAATATAATATTACTGGATACACTACATTATATGCGTGATATTAAAATTTCCATAAATTGGCATGATAAGCAAAGTCATAACTGTTCATATTCTATTAAGATTCTCAAAGAAACATACTTTCATCGCAATATTTTCTCTATCGTTCAAAGGATGCCAATTAAATAATTAATTAAAATTATTTAAATATCTATATGTAATTGTCAATTTTTATATTTGTCTCTGGGAGAGATATTTACAAATGTATTGTTATGAATTTGTAATACTGCTTTCTTGCAATGATAGTATCACAGCTGAAAATATAGATTTACAGATATTCTTAACGAATGCTTCAATGGCCATCGACCTTCACGACACAAATGAAGCTTCTTGGAAATACAAGAATTATGATGACATTTTCTTGGCGCTATGATCTGTAGATTCTTATGCAAAATTCGTGTCATGGAGACTATATAAGCTGATACACACGCACGAGTAATGCAATTTCTCACTTTCAATTGTGATCGTGCAAAGAGTTCTCAGGCTGAATTCAAAGCGTTATTATGCTGTTGCTGTTTAATAATGATTTGTTATTTGTGTAATGTGCTGTTGATTTCTGTAAGTCTGTCTATGTGTCCACTTCAGCAGTGTTTTGTGTTTTCTTGTTGAATAAAGCTCCGTTATATATTATCGAGCTTGATGGACTTCTCATTCTCATTGTAACCTCTCCCAATGAGTGCACCTCAGATATAAGGATGAAAAGCGTCCGGTATGATGGTTAGTTCTCGTTACCCGAGTGAGATGAGAAATAGTGTGGGGTCGGCTACCTCTTATCGATGACAGGACTTACCTTCTATGAGAGGGATTGTACTTATCCGTTAGGACTCAACCTCAATTCCTGTAATCTGTCGTGGCGGTCTGGTCTTTTAGATTTATCCGTGTGCCTCTGTGTGAGTCGGAGTAGTCAAATAGTGATTCGCATCGTATTTCATCGACTGGTCGTAAAAGTATTCTTCAAAATAGTATATTAAAAAATGATAACCATATATAAAAAAGTATTTATTTATCAGTTTTCACAGACATATATTTATCATCTCAAACCTGATTACAATTTAACATTACAATAATATAAAATAACAAAAACCATACATAAAATACAGAAATGCTGATACAAATACAATAAGAGTTAATTAAAAAATCAAATATAAAATACAACATTCATTACAAAACAATTTTCAAGCTTTCAATGAACACAATCTCTCACAATAGTGGATATCAGGTACTAATTTCATTCTTTACAAAGTTGTGAAAATCAGCTTCATTTCACTTCTTATGTGGTTGAAACAGCATTCTAAAAATAAAATTCAAATGAATTAATTGGGGAAAACGTTTGTAGTTTAAAATGCAATTGCTCTTTAAAAATCAAAGTAGTTTGCATTAGGGTTGTGAACTATTTCATAATAATTTAATTGAAAAGGTTTAAAAAGAAATGAAATGACCTGATGTAAATTAAAAAAAAATATTTCACATAATTATTAATAGAAATTGGTGATTTCAAATTTGCCTTCGAGAGTTATTGAAGCAAATTTGTACGAAAGTTTCACATTTATAATATAAATTACCTGACCTCCGTCTCCTTTAAATTCGCAAGTGGACAGCAAAATATCTCAACAGTTAGTGGCCATAATCACAAAGGAATATCCACACCCTACTTTAAACCTGGGCTGTCTGAATGATCATCATTGTTACAATACAAGGATGGGAATCTGTATTTATCTTAACGACTATTCACTAACGAAGGTTTAGAACCTTGCTTAGGAGATATGTCCTGTTATTGGAGTGGAGGTATTTCGATACCACAGCATTTCTTTACCCGCCAGTAAAGGGAGAGGTCACTGATCCGAGAATCTGTTTCAAGTTGTTATTAATTAGTGAACGTCGTCGCAAACATATTATTCACACATGATAGTAATAATAGGCTTGATAAAATCGATCAGATGCGAGAACGCTATTCCAGTCAAGATCAGCCGTGGTTTTAGATTACATCAAACCTAATAGGATGAAACGCCTCCCTGTTGATGCAATTTGGAAGATTATTATTCTCATTTTCTGATTCGGAAACAAAATTTTAAGTTTCATCCTCAGATCATCCTTGAGTAACTTTTAAAACCGACGCTTTACTCTTAGTTTAAAAAATTAAAACATCATATTTAACATAACAAAGTCTTAAATTTAAAGTGTAATTAAAGCATTCTGACAATCGTAAGTAACCCAGCAGAATTTTCCTTTGCAATGTAATTGTTATATTAAAACACAGACAATTCAAATATGTATTTGAATTCTCAAAATAGTGGGTAGTTTTCAATTTTCACTCATGTTCACGTGATGCTTGTTAAGTGTATCTTGCAAATTTAATTTTGAAATCCAATGTGCATTTTGCATGAAGAAACACAATTTTCCCCTTGACGTAGGATATACTTCCAAAATATGGCGTGTTTTGGATGTAGCTTCGTCATGTAGAAAAAAGAATCGAATGGTAGAATTTGGAAATAATACATCTTCGATACAAATGTGCAATGTTGATGTCAAGGTTCACATATCAAATTTTACTTATCTCACTGATGTGTTTTTCTGTTATCATTTTCCCAAACACATGAACCGGCCGAACGATACTCGGTTAACTCGCAGATAAATTCGATTCCCTTGACTGATATAAATCTACAATTCCAGGAATAAAAAATGTTGTCCAAATCTCATTTAACTAACTCATTTTTTAAAAATATCTTCATGCACAGATGGACAAGCAAATAAACATTATGTTCCTGTTTGGCGGATATCATTCGAAATTTGGTACACACAATAGATAAGTTTGGGTACAAATCTGTTTCTATATCTGAAAGAATTTGAAATCTAGACAAATTTCTGTTGCTTAGATCATTCAATTTCTTATTATCTTATCAAACGGCATAGTAGTTTGTTTTCTCTTTCATGGTAGGCACAGTAATGATGTGAGATTGAGTTACCCTCTCTCCGATGACGGGAAGTATATCTGTGTGGGGTAGTGGACATAGAGGTCATGCTTTAATGAGGTCATTTTGCATTTACTAGATTGCCCATTTTAACTTTCGGGGTGACTCGGTCATTCAGATATACCAGGCACTATAGCTGGGTGAAGGTAGCTGTATTCTTGAGTACCCTGATCACAAACAGGTCGTGAGATGCAATACAAAAATATTTCCAAACACGATTCATAGAAAACGGATATCTTACACTCATGAAATTGAGTTTAAGATAATGATTACAATGTATAAAAATAAGAAAAAGTTTCGGCATCACATTATATTGCAATAGATGATTTACTTGGCGTTACTCGGAATTAAAATGCTTTTAAACAGAATATTTTAAATATAAAAATTAATTTTGTATAAATTATTATTATACACACAATCCTTTCACTAAACCATAACACTTGGCTGACTACCCTAGAGTCTTTTGCCCTTCTAATGATATATCAGTTCATTTAGGTACCGTTACATAATCAATTCAAATCATCAAAAATTTTCTAGATTTCAAAAAATAGAGGAAGATGAAATCAGAATCTTACTTATAGCGTATTTCAAAATCGTCTGCATTAAATTTTAAAAGAGTCAATAACAATTGAAGGAAAAAAAAAGACATTTTTATCATTGAAAGAGTAAAATTTTGAATTATAAGATAATATTAAAATAATTTTTGTAAGATAAGTTGCTCCGAAGTTACTGCAAAAAATTTAGATTAATTTCTAACTAACTGAATATTTAATCAACTTTTGAAAAATTGCCCTAAAGATAAGTTTGGTTGATGTCAGCCTAGACGTTTAGAAAGGGATGTAAAACATGCATATTTCCTGTTCGTTTCAGTATCCTGAGACGACTACTTTCCGACGATTCTATAACACTAAGGGGTCAGACACGGAAGGATGTGCGCATTTCCGGAATTTACTTTATTGTTAAATGTAAACATCGCTTCCTTCATCTTTCCTCTCACCCCTATTTTGTAGAAAAAAACTCATCCTAACGCATGCGCAAAAGCGTTGAGGGTTTTAGAATCTGTTGGTAAAAAATACATAATAATAATGACTTCTATTTATATTAAGATAGTATCTTGAATGATATAAAATAGTGTCACGTCTTACCTATTGTCGGGGAATGAATTTTAAATTCAGAGGTTTGTCAGGTATGAAGGATAACCGCATAATAGCTCCTATTTCTGGTCCGTCATATTCTACTCGAAAGTTCTGGATTATCTGTAAAAATATATATATATATATACAGATGATATATTAAGCTGTTATAATTATTTCAAAAAATTCTGAAAGTTCTGATCAAATTATTGATAGAATACCGATTTTGTCTAATAACCTATACTTTGGTGTATTTAAGAAATTAGATGTTTCTTATTATATTTCTATGAGAAAAACTGCGAGATGAAGTCTTATAATTTTTTAAACCAGTTCATTCAAAAAATAAGTAAACGGAATATTTTTAGTTAAAATTATCACGTTGTGGTTATATATCTACAAGGAAGCTATTTTTTTATATATTCGTAAAATGAAAGAAAACAAATTTTGTTAAAAGTTTGTAAATGGCTTGTTTCTTGTTCTTTCTAAATTCAAGCAACTTGGGACATTTCAAAGTTTTGATCAAAAAGTAAAGGGACAAAAAAAAAAAAAGGACATTTTTGAATATTTATTTTAGATCCATTTAGAAAAAGTTAATTAATTTGAAAAGTTGATTTTTGGCGGAAATATCCATCATTTTCTTTCTTTCCTAATCTTAATATTTGGGATGTTTTCCTTATAAAAAAACCCGTTTTGTTTTCAGTTTCATTCTTTAAGAAATTATATTCCTTTTTATACTTGCATAACATATGTTAATACAAATTTGCTTCTCTAAATGCTATTTTCACTAATTATAAATTTTGACGAAATTTTCGAACAAAAAAAAACTTTTCTCATAAATTAAAATCTAATGCATTTGTTCGAATTTGATATGATGAATTCTTAATAAGTGTTGTAATTCCTGCATTACAAAACCAGTGGGAGTGGTCTCCCATAATATTCTCGCATACTCTCTAATAAAAACTTGTCATGCCAGAGAACGCTTTACATGGCACTGCGTACAATAGTTACGAAATATTTTTTAGCGTGGATTTAGCATTTTTACTGCATCTGGCAAGTTTTTTTTTGATGATTCATTCTTGACACGCAATTAAAAGTATCCGAAAATCGAATTTGTGTTTCATACGAGTGTTTCACAATAGATTGAAACAATAATTTGTCACAAAACTACATTTATAATCACAAAATCTCACTTATTTTGACATATTTAAGCCATTGCGATTTTGAGTTATAGCGTTTAATTGTTTCCAAAAATACATACCAACAAACAACAAATCTCTGGTTGGATTTGGCTCAAAATTTCACAGATGTCTACACTATAAATGTTAAATCTGTGTACCGAATTTTATCTATCTAGCTCTCTTCGTTTTGTAGTCATCGCGTTAATTTATATTCGAACACCAGAAAGACGGAGTTCCTATGGACAGATTTTACTCCAAATTTGATAGAAATCTGCAAATTTGGTGTTAAGACCGTATACTAAATTTTAACTTTCTGGCTGAAAGCGTTTTTGAGTTATTTGTGTCAAAGACAGACAGATGGACATTTTCCAAAAATGCGTTTTTCGAAATCGGGTAGGTTCTAAAACGTGGAGATTCGTCAAAATCTCGAGTTCGAATTTTTTGACAATTACTACATTTTCCCTATATTACGTATATAAGAAAGTAATAAGTTATCTTTAATTTAAAAAGATTTTAAAAATGTTTCACTCTTCATATACGAAAAACTACTGAAAATTTCATGTAATTTTTCTATTTAAAAACTTTATAAAAATACATCTGGTTTTTTAGTTTAGGATCTAGGTAATATATTTTTAATAATATCCAAAATGTTGATAAATTTCTAAGTTAAAATATTCGATTTAATTCTCTTTTTATCAGAACAAAAAAAAAATCTAAGTTTCAAAACACTTCTAGCTTTTATTCCATTAAATTTTATTTCATAGATGTTATTTCAAGCTGCTGTATATGTTACCGGCAAAGTATGAAATCCGGCATTCTATAGAACGTCTAGGCATTGTATCCTAAAACTAGCCGACAATGTATGAAACGAATCTTATTTCACACATTTCCTAAACATTCTATAGAATGCCAAATGATAAACCGGGAAAGTTTGAAAAAAAAAAAAAAAAAGGTGAAACTAATCAGATTATACAAGAAAAAGAGAGGCCGCGGTGACCTGGTAGTAAGGTTCGGCTTGTGAGCCGTAGGTTTTCAAGTTTGAGACCCGATTCCACCGAAGAACCGTCGTGTGAGGGGGTCTGTTGCACGTTAAATCCGTCATGCCAAACGTCCTCCCGCTGGTGTGGTGAGGTGTGGCGTGGAGAGGGGGGTGAGAGCTCAGGTGACGTCCTCGTCATATGAACGCGGTTCTAAATTACGAGGTTCGTCCCAAAATAGCCCTAGTGTTGCTTTACAACGGGACGTTAATATAACTAAACTAAACTAAACAAGAAAAAGAGCCTGTTTCAAAAAACAAGGAAACTATTTCCGTTTTCTGATACCTGTTATGTATGTTTAAAGGAAACAGGTAATGCATTCGCATGCAAAGTGTCATAAAAAATTCATACCTCCTGTGGCTATGCTAGTAAATATGATGAAATGGATATTTTGTGCATCCTTTGTTTCAAAACTGAAAATGCTATTGAAGGTAAAATAAATTCTAAAATTAATCTGGAAATGCAAGCCTAAAAAAATGAAATTGAATTCGGAAATTTTTTTCCCACTGCCTCTCTGAGCAAATTCCTATTCCTGACGTCGACAAAGGCTAGGTGATAGGCGCAATATATTGGCAGTTGCAATGTGTGTGACAGAGGATAGTTTCTACCGATTTGGAAATTCTGTAGGAATTTTAAAACAAGTATATGTGAGATACAATTCGCTTTATGCCCTAAGAATTTGCTTAGAATTGAAAATACTCCTAACCACGAAGTTTCTCTCCGGTCAGTTGCAATTGCTCAGTCCAGTAGAAGCGATCAAGGATCCGCCAAATGTGTCTCTAAAACAAACTGCTAAAATATGAAAATGTCTTTGTGTGAAAAATTTAATGAAATGCCATTCAAGATGTCATCCAAGCCAACCATGTTTGCAACCAGTAAGTAAATTTAATTTCTGATTTTTTTATATGAAAATTTTGTGTCCCTTAATAAGAAAGGCATAACATTTTGTTTGGTACAACTTTCATTTTTCTTTGCGTGTTTTGAGTAAATCTTTTTTTAAATGGCACTTTCATTATTTTTTCAGAATAACATTAATATTTTTAAGGAATCCATGTCATTTATAAAATAGCCTTATCAGGACCTTTTTTCATACTTTGTCTAAATAGCATTTTTCATTCTATAGATTTGTGGCGAATTGAGATAAGCCAGGATAGAACCTGGACCTTGTGGTTCGCAGCTTACTAACATGACCACAATACAAAAGCAATTGCTCAGGTAGCGTAGCTGTTAACTGGCTTATACGCTTTCACCACAGACTCTCCCTCCAGTGAGTTGGAGGTGAGACGAACGATATGGCAGTTGAGTGGTGATGTATTAGCTGTTGATTCTATTGCGCCTGTACCCATTTGAGTAGCGCCAAGCGTTATGGCGAGCATTCCTATTTCAGAGAAGCTCACGACAACTCAAAAGAAACAAAGGGAAAAAACCTAGCAACTGGATTAAAAAACGGACTCTATCAACATACTTTTGCTGCTTTAATATATTTAAATAGTCTTATATTCAAGCACATTTCAAGGTATCATGCATCAAATTTGTTGGATTTAAATAAATAAAAAAGTGCAAATATACCTTGAGAACACATAGATTTACTTCTTGTTCTGCTATCCTGAATCCCACGCATTTCCGGCGACCAGTGCTGAAAGGTGTCAGAGTGTAGGGATGATACTTTTTCTTTAACTTGCTGTAATCTTCGTTTAGCCATCTTTCTGGTTTGAAATTCATCGGGTCATCAAAGTGCTCTTCTTGGCGACAAATAATAGGTTGCATGCCAATGCACAGCACCTGAGGAATCACATAGAAATGTGTTGTCACAGCAAAACATGATCTAACAAAGAAAATTATGTTTCTATGATCTGTACTATCATTGCGTATCAATGTTCTTAGAGAATACGAGAGTGGTATGGTGAGAAATCTAACGAGGTCGTTAACGAATAACAACGATTTATTCCACACAGTTAGCAAAACAAAGCCGAAGCGTACGCAAAAACAGTGTTAGTAGAAATCAACAACACACACACAATCAGCTAATCGTTAAACACAAAACACCGGGGACAAAATACTAGAGAGATCACTCTGCGATCAACACTCCAAAGAGAGAACTGACACTTTATATGACCGCTTCGCTTTTTATTCTGCCAGAAAATTTCGGCTCGCTTCTGATACTGTTGTGAAAATTCCTTTTGGAAATTTTTTTAATAATCAGTAGGAAAACACGGTCTAGGTTCCTGATAGAAATTTCACCATATTTTTTTGTATTTTCGAGAGCTTTAACCTTGTCACAAATTTCGTGGCTTGATATCCAAATCAGCGTATGTTAAAAACTGTAAATATCTTTCTCTCTAAGAGGCTAAATGCGAAAGGAAGAAGTACTACAGATTCGTAAACAATATGATTTAAGAAAGCATTCATTAGTGAAACATTTTAATATCCCATGAGACAAACGTAAGACATGACAGCAGCATGTGATCCATATCTAGTCTCCTTTTGAATCAGAGAAACATTACATAGAACAGATACTGGAGATCTATGAAAACATATTCACAACACAAAGAATTGAAAGAAACGCCCAAGCATGGCTTTTATTATAGTCGTAGCATCACATTCGACATAAACTGCAATTAGTAAATTCATTTGCATTTGAATACGTTACTATGAATTATGATAAAAATAATAAATTTAAAAACGATTTCAAGTATAAATATTATGACTAGAAATATAAAAGACCATAGATTTTTTCTCTTTTTTTCTCGTTTTGATGAAGTTTATTAAAAAAAAAAACGACGAACAAAACACATAAAGACTTGAAACATTGTTCCGATTTCAATAAGGAGTAAATAATTGAAGTGGTCTTTTTCTTTTTTTTAAATTAGTTTGGGACGCTGGTTAATTATTTTATTCCCAAGATCAATTGTATGTACGTACTTCAGAATACTAGAACTGCCGAATTTCTCCTTAAAAGACAAGAAAAATTTCTCCTTAAAGTCTCTTTAAATTATTGAGTTCGTCATACCGAAGATGCCCTTATATCGAGGATCGGATAAGGATGGAATGATTATGGGAATTTAAAAGTGTAACAATGGTTCTTTTGTAAGTTGGTAATGGTTCTTTCTTTGTTTATGTACCCTCTTAATTTGAGAAGAAATGTTCACATGAGAAAGTCAAATGCTTTTTCTAAAAATCTATAAAATGAATTGTCAAACGTTAATAAGCTTAATTAGGTAAGAAATAAATTTAAAAAAAAACTTTGAAAAGTAATTTTTTCAAAGAATTTCAAAGATATTTTTGCGCAAAAATTGCAAAAATTATGCTACACAGAAAAGAATATGTCGTAAAAATTTCAGACCAGTACCTGCATCAATTTTCGAAAAAAAAAAAATGCAAATATCGATTTGAAAATTTCATGATTGAATCTAGCTAGTATTTTTTAATGTGGACTATTTTCTTGTAAGTAAAACTCGTAAAGATTCGAAACGTTCAAGTAAAATTCAAAATAAATGCAAGACACTTATTTCAACATGAAGAAAAAAAAGTGAAAGTCCCGGCTATCAGAAAAGTCTGGTCGCATTAAAATAATTCATTCTTAGCAGCTAATTTCTCTGTCTCGTAAACAGACTAACCAAGTTCATTATGAATTTCATACAACAAGTTTATCATACAGCCAACTGTAGCATTATTGTGATTTGTCTCTGCTTATCAGAGAAATATAGAGGTATTACTTCTAAAAGAAATCCAAAGTATTAAATGATTATTATCGGACATTATGATTTACGTAATACTTTAAATAAAATATATCTTACATTTTTTGGTATGTGATATCCCGATAGAATTTTAGGCTCAGTCAGTATTCTAGCAATACTGCCCGTGGCAGGTGATAATCTGAAAAGATACAAAATGTGAGTAAGCATGTAAGTGTATTAGTATGCAAGTATGATAAGATTCTTAAATAATAATTTAGCTAAAATTCTTAAATAAAGTTATAAATCAAATTAATAATTTATCAACATGTAAATTGATTAAATAAATTTCTTTTTGGTAAATGTAACAAAAATAACATATATTTAGGGATTGTAAATGCTCATAAGTAGTGACTTGCAAAAATCATTTAATTTCATAAATGAAAAAGTAAATATCACTTAAAATGTATTTTGTATTAATCCAATTTTGTTTACTTATAGCTAGTCATATTTGGCGACTAGCTGAGCCGACGGAGATATTGGTTATAATTACTTTTAATCAAATCGTTTAGAAAAACATGTCCATGATTCTGCCATATTGCTAGACATTGAAGCCGTTCTATTTTAATACTTTTGCATATCTTCTGTTCATTGTGTAAATGAACGTTTCTAATAAGACTGGTTCCTTGATCATCATAATGATATTTTATTCGGTACGTCTATTTTCTGAATTTAAAGCATAACTTTACTTTTTTATTCGATCTGTAAAATGCATAGTAATTAACCAGAATTCTTTTTTAGCTTTCAACAATGGAAGAAATCCCACGATTAAATATTTAATATAACAATAAAAACGATTTCACTTTCACTTTTAAGTACATATATTGTTGGATATATGTACTTAAAAATGTATTTAAAAGTTAATTGGATCGAGACTAAAGGATTTAACAGCAATTAAATTGGCATCATTGAAAAGATAATTTAAAGAACTTTGGTGCAAAAATCATTTTGTGTGGGAAATATTCGGAAGTTATTGCTGAAAACATCGAAATCTAGCTTATGTTTAGTTAAAATTAAAAAAAAAATTACTCTGCAATGCACATTCCCACCTTTTAATTTATATCTGTGAAAAATTTGGTAGTTCAAGGTAAAAAAGGTCTGACTTGTAAAGAGCAAGCATGCACGAGACACCCGCACGCACACACCTTTATTATAAGTAAAGATAACAAGAATCAAGTAGGAGCAGTATTCCTTATTTTAAATGCTATTTATATTTTTAGAATGCTAAACTTAACATAAGATATAGCTATTTTGTATTTCAATTGTTATAAAATAATATTGATTTGTTATTCCTTCTTACCAGTATAATTATCTAATTTAAACATATATTAACAAAAAATGATCCATTTTTTGAAGAAATTAAAATAAATAAAGTTACCTTTGACACATAAAATAAAACAAATGCAACCACGTAACCATAGCTAACTACGTCTATAGAAACTGTATTGACTTCACCTTCATAATCAGTTGTTAAGCAGTTTCTTTTATCGGCCAATTTTGAACTGCACAAAGCATTGCCACTTTTTAAAGATATTAAATATTTACTTATGAATAAAAAGTCTACACTAAATTAATTACAAATTACTTAATATCTCTATTTAAATAGACTTATACATTTTTAAAAGGAAACAATCTATATGTTTATCTGAAAACACAGCATAAATTGATGTTTAAATGAATGACATTTCACTACCATCTAGCCAGAAAACATTCACTGTTGGCCGAGATTTTGACACTCAGGTTTAACAATATATTTGTACCATAATTACTTTATACGGGAATTGAAAATTCAACACATACATAAGATAAATATCAATATTTAAATTTTTACCTGTGGGATTCCAAGACGCAAGCTTTCAGGTACCTCACCTCATATAATGACTCAGCAGTCAGACCTTCCGACACACCTTTTTGAATTTGTTCATAGAGTTTTTCTTGAACATCCGGATTCTTTGCCAGGTTGTACAGAGCAAATCCAATGGTATTCCCTGTCTAACAGACGAATTCATGCGTTTTAAGAATATCGTAATTCTAATTATTCATCCATTAATCTTCAAGATAAATATTTTTAAAAATTTTACAGAATTTTTCATTTAAATTATAAACGAGAACAGAGTTGTAAAAATCTCGGAAGAGTTCTTAAATGGCCCATCTAGCTCAAAAGGGGTAGGAATGGTGGGAGATTGAAATTTTTATTTCGCTGTAACTTTCTTAATATTGAAGACAGAATAATAATAGCAATTAGCCAAATTAGCGCCTCATTAAGACGAACAACTTTTTTGTCTAAAAGTTTTCGATAACTACAATATCTTAGAAGTTAGGGGCTAAAAAGTGATTTTCAAGCCCCAATTTCGACTGTTTCTAACATCGACAATTTATGTTGCCAGATAGTAACTTAGATGTAATGGAATCTATCTTTGCCTTCCAGCTTGCAGAGAGGATTTTTTATGTAACAAAGAATGCTGAAGTATAGAATACTTCTTTATCGATTAGAATTATTGTTATTCCAAATACCTAATATTTTATATATATATATAAAATTTTGTTTAATTGGAATAGTATAAGCAATAGGTAAAATAAAGATTCCATTACATACCGTATCGATACCAGCAGAAAACAATTCCGTCATCAGAAGGCTGATATCTGTCGGTTTCACAGTTTCATCTTCGAAGAGGCGTCTCAGAAGTTCCAGTGAACCATCGTGCTTGTAAGCTGGATCCTTGATCTTTATTTCCGCTTCTTTTGTGCATTTGGCAGCGAAGCTGAAAGGAATGAGAGCGATGCGAAGTATTAGAGATATTCCGATGTATCATTTATTTGTAGGAAATGAATTATTTATAACTTTATTTTTTTTTAATGTCAATAACTTATCATTTTCGTTTGTATGATTACTATACAACTTTAAAATAATTGCACTTTAAAAGAATTGTGAAAATTAATAACTCATTTTAAACATAAGGTAGACTGATTCATAGCTCAATTGATACTCTACCTTCCGCAATTTCCCAGAGAGTGAGAGTCATGAGACAGCATGGCAACATCCCAATGATTTCTCTATTTTGATGGATATTATTTTACTTGCGTCACAGTGACATATTGCGAGATATATGTTAGTCTCTGACTAAAAAAATATAAACCGTGACTGTAAAATTTCATCAGATAAGTTAGGTGGTCTTCATGGTGTTCCGTTTTATTGAAGGTACTCTAAAACTATTTGAGGACAGACTTTCAATTCATTGAGTATCATGTCCAAAATACTACAAAGAGTTTTAGAATCATTACCAGAAAACAACATCACCCGTGACAGTCATGGTCAAAGAATGACTTAAACATTTAGAACCATGATTAGAAAACAATAATACCTGCAACAACTACAATCAAAAATGGTTGCGACATTTGGAATCATGGTCAGAAGACAATGACACCTGCGAAAACCATAGTCAAAAGATGATAACATTTGCGACAATCATAGTCAAAAGATGAACATGGCCCCTTGATCAACTAGACGCAAAAGATGACGACGATAGTTGAATTAACTACTGTCAAAAAGGCAACATTTGTTAGATATGGTCACAAAATGACTACGATCCTTATAACTATTGCCAGAAGACAAAGAACCTGCAATAACTATCTGTCAAAAGATAATCTATTATGAATCACAACCAGAAGATAACGATACCTGTGACAACCATGGTTAAAAATAAACAATAACACCTGAGAAGGCACTGTCTGTTTCAAATCTCCACACCTCATAAGAGAAATTATTGATTTTTTTAGGTTTAACATACATCAAGACCACATATAGTAGATTTTTAATGAAAATTTTTTCTAGATTTTGCTACTCTCCAGTCAAGAAGGAAAATGGTCATTGAAAAATTTATATAAAAAAGAGTAAGGATTTAGAAATTTTCCCAGATTTAAATTTTCAGCAATACTGAGAACATAGGGCTTTCCTATGTAATATTATGCACTAGTGGAGTTGTTAATATATTATAAATTAATTTTGTATTTGTGATTGAGAAGTGAAAGACAAATGATATCCTTCTTCAAGAAGATAACCGAGATTTGAAGCACGCATCTATCTATCCTTCTGTATGTTATTAATTATAAAAATAGAAAAATTCTTTAAATATCTTTTATGTCATACATTTCTAACATTTAAAAACTTTTGCCAAAACTTTACAGTATAATCAGCAATCAAAAGATTCCTTTTGTAATAAAATTTTTGTGCTCACTTTTGGAAGAAATCTTGAGATCGGACTAGTGTCTTATAAGTAGAAGTTGGAAAAATCTTCCACAAAGGGAATTGAAGCAAACTATCTGCCATACTCTTCAAGGTGTCTTCAGAAGCTTGGGTAAGCTGTTTGCTGAAATCTGCTTCTGCATCTGTTCCCGAGTTCAGAGACAACAAGCCGAGGCGCTTGCCAAAACATAGTAAACCTACAGCTGTAATAAAAATACAAATTTAAGACTCATTTTTTAATCCCAATTGTTAGTCGAAATATATAAAAGGAATTACGTTGGATACAAAAGTTTAAGGTAAACAATAACATTTCAAGAAATATTGGTTTCATAAGTGGTTAATTTTAGATACGGTCTTTCACTGGCATTTGAAATAATACATATAATAAATAAAATCATGTATCAACATTCATTGTAAAGTTAAGCAAGCAGATGTTCGCTCTTCCTCAAGGTATAGTAATGGTTTGAGTATTTGCACTCGATCGAACCTGCCAGAGATGGCCCGGTCCAATGAATCAATCTTTAATTCCCCATAACGATCATTCACCTCTTTATCTAGGCAAAGTCGAGATAGTTCTATTGTGGTTAAGTTTTATATTGTGTCCATTATAGGATCGAATTCAAATATATTCCTAATTTTGGATTATTCATATACAACATTTGCACAAAATTGAGCAAATTGTAGCCAACGGAGGGATGAATTAAGATGGATCCCCTGGTGAGAGGACATTCTAAATGTCAGTATAGTGGACAGCTTCGGAGGCTTGCCTTGGTTTGTCCTTTGACTGTCTATGGTTCCCTTCTATACCTTGCTCTGTAAAAGATTGCTTCATAATTACCCATCGATTGTACTTGATGGCTTTGGCATCATCAAGTAGGGTACAATTTGCATACATGCGAAGGTGAATACGTAAAAGAAGTTGCTGACTAACTAAGCATACTTTCACTTTCCTCGGAGTATACCTTCTAAGGAAAGTTGGACCCTTGTTGTTGATGGCCCTTATGGCTTTACATTCAATTCCTGCACAATGATTGTTCATCCACCCCCCTCAGATCTTTAGCAAAACTGAATGTCTATTGTGATTGTGGTGTAATATGGTGTCTATTATAGGGACTTAAAAGATAAAACTTAATTGCCACATAATATATTTATAATATTGTAAATATAATTTTGCAGATGCGAGGCCGAAAAGATGGAACTTTTGAGATAACAGAACTTTTGAGATTTATTTCACCACAAAAGGCATAATTTGTACACGAAGAAGACAGATGATAAACAGACATTTACTCACATCTCGAGACAAGAGCAAAATGACAGAAAATTTTCAATTTAGTAATTCTACTAAGAAACAGACTCTGATAGAGATTTCTTTGACATGTGTAGACTTAGGAAAGTTAATCTTAGATATCTTTGAAAGAAATGCGTAGGTGTTAGGATTTTTAGCCTTTCACCCGCAGTGAGGGAAACTAAAGATTCAGCAACTTTTTTAGAGTGCGTGTTAGAAATAAATAAACAATGTGGGATTTGGTGCAGGAAATAAGATAAAATTTTAGAATAAAGTAGCAAGGCCCAATTTAAGATGAAAAAACTGGAAATTAATTAAGATTAAATTGTATTAACAGATATCATTCCATACATACAGATTTATATGAAAAATAGACAAAAAAAATTCCGTGTGGGGGAAATCTAATAATAAGACTTTACCTTCTTCAGAGAATCGATATAAAACCTTTAAAAAGTCTGGCACAATTCCTTGTGCGTCTCTCTTCTGGTGAATAAAACGAATGAGATCGTCTGCTATATCAACGTGATGAGGGAAATATTTCTTCGGAAAACCAGGATTCATAATAAACTGGATCGGTTTCCGAATTCGCCACCATTCTTCGCCATTTCTGGAAATAAAAATACGACATTGGAAGAAACAAAATAATAATAATAAACATTAGCTGCCTTTGCCAACTAGTTTGCTCGCCTAGATTATTGGGTTAATTATTAATATAGAATGTATTTCTTTAAAAAAATTTCCTCATGTAATTTGATACGATTAAAACACATGAATTCAATTGAAGTAGTTTACTGCAAATTACTAAGTGCATATATTACGAAATAAAAGAGGAAGGGAAAATCCTACTATTGATTTAATGATTGGTAAAAGCTCGTGCTTGAATGTTTTGATGGAGAGTTTAAATTCTCTCATAGCATTTAAAAGCATTGTTTGAGATAATGTATCAAATTGAATTAAAAATACTATCAAAATTATATAAAAAATTGTACGAAAAAACTTTATATAATTAAAAACGCAATTTTTTAAGTCTGAAGATAACAAAAAAAGCATTTTTTTAAATAAATGTTTTAAAAGATATGAATATCAATTTCCATAAACCAAGTCAAAAAGATTACGGCTAAACTTAAGATTTAAATACGGGCGCCAAAATTGAAACACTTTGGAGCGATTTCTCGCCAAATATAATCATGATAATTTTTTATCATAATTTTAAAAGCTGTTCCTAGTTATAAAATGCTAACATATAAGGCACAGAAATAATTAAGTTACAGCATAATAAAAAGTTATCGTTCCCTTTACATGTAATGGTCCGTTTAATTTCAAAATGTTTGATACTTAAAATTTTAATTTTGAACCAAAGAACTAATTAATTTAAAAAGAATCATGCAGACATACTTAAATATTCCAAGTGTCCTTAGCGTTATTATATAGTTTGATAAAGCAGTATGTATCTCAGTTAGGCATGTTGTCTAGTTACGATGGGAGGGGTTCATACCATTCGAACTTATTTGAAAATTTAACGTTCGATTTCGAAATTACTTCTATTGAGCTTAAGAAAAGGAAAGAGCTGTAATCTATTTTTTTATTTATTTATTGGCTGTCCTTCTGTTAAACTATTATTATGGAAGTCATTTACTTAAAATTTCATATTGAGGTTTAATAAGATGGAATATGTATTAAATGAAACCTCTCTATTATAAATTACTCAGCGTGCAAATTAAAAAAAATGTATAAACAACGGAATAAAAATGCAAGTGGTAATCCTACTTTTTCAGAAGAGAAGCATTTTTTTTTAATTCAACACTGACAAAGCAAGATATTATGATGGTACAATAAAATAAATTGGAATTTTATCAAAAAATAATAACATTGTTGCACATTGTGTATTAAATCAAATTGAAAAAAATATTTAACATTAAAAGAGAACAAAAATTGTATGGAAATAAATTTTAAATTTTTAGATAGTAAGTACAAAAAAAGTAAGTATTTTCGAAAGATATAGCTGAAAAAATAATACAAAAACTTGCTTACTTTGTAATTCATTTTTAATTAACTTTTGCATTTTGAAAAGTCTGCAGCGATCTTTCTCTTGACTTAAAAAACACAAGTCAAATTTCATCAAAATCAAACAAAAATGCAGACTTATAAGGGAAAAAATATCACCTTGTGTGTGTGTGTGTGTGTGTGTGTGTGTGTGTGTGTGTGTGTGTGTGTGTGTGTGTGTGTGTGTAAAATACATATTTTTGAAGCAGTTTCTTGACTGAAGAGAGAGATACTTTAGTAATTTTAAAAACTTCGCTTTATTTCATACCTGGAGGCATAATTTATGTACAAACAAGAAGCGATGAAGTACGTCAATCCACAGCACGACACAAGAGCGAACGAAATAATTATATTTATGATTATATATTGTGAGATTCGGATAGGGATTTCTTTACACGTGTCGATTTAGGTAAGGGAATTACAGGGATCTTTTAAAAGAAGTTATTTAAACTGACAGATTTTTATCCCTCCACTCGGAGCGTGGGAACATGTCGATTTCTGCAATTTTAGAGCTAGTGTAGCATTAATTAAATAAAAAAAAGAAGGTGGAATTGGATCAGGAAATAAGAGAACATTTTAGAATTAAGGTAATACAGGATAAATCAAGAAAAAAATTAGAAAATTAAATTATGTTTAGATTAGATTTTAAAATATCATTACACACACACACATATATATTTTAATTCGCCAAAAAATTGAAAAACAGGATTGAAACAATTTTGTATTAACTTCTAATGAAAACTAACAATTACGTTTATCCTGTAAGAATCTAAGTAATACTTATTTTATATCTGATTCTTTTAAATAAATCAGTTTTTAAATAAAATCGTTGAAACACAGACATTCGTCTTTATTTAGGTAATCTTTCAATCAATATTTTGAAAACCAAGCAGAAAAAATATATTAATATGGATTTCTTATTACCTTATATTTTAAATGTAATTCTAGCAAACAAATAAAATAATAAAATGTTGATCATTGATATTTTACATGCTCGAAGAAATCAATCCAAGAAAATAACAAGGAAAACTTCATTTTAAAGAAAATCAAAATGGTAATTTTCTTCAAAAATTTCTGGTATGGTGTTGTTGTTGCTTATGGCACATGTCATAAGTTTGCTTAAGCCGAGTTTTAGTGTCTCTTTTTTCAGTATCGCCATCTAGGGCCAAGAGAATGTCTTAGCTACTCATGCGTCACAGCCTTTTCCAAGGGTCAGACTTCATTCCTACATTTCATTTTCTCATCCACAGATGGTAATTTAGATCTCAATCAGAGAGCTATCACCTATGATCTAGTATCCCCAGTGGCATTATCTTGACTTGGTGGACTTTGACGCTATGACAGATTTATAGTTCACCAGCCACCATGTACACGGAGAGTCTGGCCGGTGGGGTTCGAACTTACAACCTAAGGGATGCAAATCCAAAGCCCTACCAACCAGGCTATAGCGGCCTTCTGGTATGGTAAATCTGTTATGACGATTCCTCCACTGACAATTGAACACTTGAACAATCTGACAATTTCTTATCAAATTCTCAAACATGAGTGACACTCTTTCCGACTTCTGCATGTAATAACATATTATGGTTTGTTTTATGTTTCGCAATATAATACAGAAAATTAATATGTATTCTGGATTTCTTCCTTTTTATCGACTGAAAGTAGAATTCGATAAAGATCTTTAATTTTAATCAAAAGACCGCATAGAAAATTTTATTGATCTAAGCCGTTAAGTTTGAGTTATTGTGAGCACTTCCATATGGACAGAAATGCAGACAAATTTCTCTTCGATGGATTTCTCCAAATTTGTATAGAAATCTGCAGATTAGTGCACACCAAATTTCATAGGTCTAGCTCAATGCGATTTTGACTTATCATATTTATGCGCATATAAGTATAATTTTAAAAGTTTGTTTTTCGTATTATCGGCGATATCCATATCTCGAAGACGAAAGTATTAGCTATCACAGTACTTTCTCTTTATACAGGAGAAAATAAAAATATAAATATGTGTTGCAATTTTCGGCAAGTCATTCAAGACTGCTGCATGTCACAAAAATGGCATGGAATCGCTTTATACCTTTTCATTTCTTAGCCAATCCGCTTAGATGTTGACGTCCACGTTATAATTGTCACTCTTCATGAAAGTCTCGCTAAAATATATTCCTAGCTTCTAACCCTTAAAATACCTCTCTACGAGTTCAATATTCGAAGGGTGACACCACGCCTTTCTACTCCTACCTAGTTTCCACATTTACGTTCAAGTGCAGCATGAAATGGCCTTGAATGATCGGCCTTAAATTATATATAACACGGAGATAGGCTAGAGAAACTATTAAAGAAGAGAGTCCCTAGATATATCGGAATATATCTAGGTAGGATAAATTAGAGAAGAGTCTTAATTCTGATGACTGTACGGTTCAACAGAAAAGTCCAGCAGGCTTAGTAGAGGATAACGGTGTTCTATTACGCGCGCGCACACACACATGTAACAGAACATTGACAAATCAGGCAACAAAAATAGCTCTTACAGAAATCAACAACACATAAGTAGCAAATCACAATTAAATAACTAAACAACACAGATTGCTGAGAGAGAGCTTGTTAGAAATCTATACTCCAAAGTAAGTCTCCATTTTATTTGCATAAGCTGAACTCAAATGAATAAACTCGATTCGAGCTAGCTGATTTTTATAGTTTCCGTGACAGGAGTCGAATACTCTAGAACAAAGCTGGAAATGAGCCCTAATGGAGCTATCGCCAAGATTCTCGAATATTTAAGTCTTCCTTATTGTCACCAAATAGTCGCCACAATCGGCGTTATTGACTCAGCATCTATTCAACGATTATTATTATATATGTAAAACGTCCTTACCAAATAACTTATTGCTCAGAAAAGAAATATTACAAATTCGCAACAATATAATACTGAGAAAAGAAACTTACTCCGTAATCAGTCCGGCACAACTGTATACATCCTTTCTTTTCAATCTGTAATATTTCAGAGCTTGAAACAGCGGACGCTGAGGGTAATGTTCATTAACGAAAAGCTTTTTAATGTCCTCGGGACGAAAAAGCAACAGCATCTTTATTCCCACATCCAAACGGATGATCGGACCGTATTTCTGATAGAGATCAGCGTAGGCATCGTTCAACCGCTCGAAAGTATATGGACCTGCGGAGGAAAACTAACATTATTCTATTGAGTGCACATTTAAAGTTGCAAACATGAGAAATCAATGATACTAAACGTTATGCATTCAGAAAATACTATTAATGGTAAAAAAAATATATCAATTTATATTTAAATATCAACGAGATTAAGAGGGCATTTATAATTACGAGGAAAAGCCTACTAGCCACAGTCAACATCAGGTGAAATTTGTATGATATTTGATAAAACATTACATTTATGTGGTTGTGATGTTCTTTAATGCATCAGTCCACTTGAATAGGTTAATCGTTTTATTTCTTGATTAACAAAGATGACTATGATGATTTTTGAAAATGAGAATTCAGTGATGAAGAAGGAATTTATATTACATGAAGAAGGGCATGTGATGTTGTCCATAATGATTTTCCCCACCTGCGCGTGGTACATTGGACATTTATCGAGGAATTCTTTTATGAAAGAACTCCAGTTGCTACTTTCTCAGAGGACCATCTCCTTTCGAATTGCGGTCCAATTCTTCTCGGCTGACATCTCTGAACTCTGGATGTTAGCTGTCATCGAAAAAATGCAGAGTGCCCTCTCGTGGGGGGCAATTACAACATTTATGAAATTACATACTTTATAACTTGAGAAATAAAAAACATTTAATCTACATATAAATTTAGAATAATAAGAAAAATAAAAATTCGTGTCCCAGTTCCTGGTTTGATTTCCCTCCACCTTTGTCAAAGCTCTTGACCCCCCATAAGTCATCCATGGTCGCTGCTTTCCAATTTTTTTATTTTAGAGATAAATCTTAGAAACTACATCAAGGTACATTCTCTCATAGATGGTTACAAAATTTTCACTTTAATAACTATCAATATAAACACAGCATTGTCATTACAGCACATTGGTATATTCAGACTGCAGGTTTGCCATCACAAGAAATTCCGTATTGTTATGTTTTGGCGGCATACAAATTATCTCTTCTGCCAATACTATAACACTGATACTCCTGAAATACCAAAAAATGTCAGAAAATGCTTACCAAATCTAGAAAATAAATGCAAATGTCCAATCACAGGCAATTTTTTTGGTCCTGGAACAGAAGAAAAAGGCTTTGCCTCCTCTTGAATCGCATCTGTGTTGTTACTGTTAGGTGATGTGACAACTCCGCGCATACTTTTCACAAGCACACTGTCGCATTTCAGTGCTGGAGATTTGCCTAAAAACCGGATCATGGCTGTTTGTGGAAATTCTATTTATATTTACAATTCAAACAGATCCATCTGAAAGGAAAGTACACATAATAAAAGGGTGATTAATGCTATCCGAAGTTATATTTCAAAGTAGATAAAAAAAAATCGTTCACTTGAAAAATAATCATACTATTTAAAATAATTAGAAAAACCGAAGAACTTGTCCTCCAAATTCAACTAAAAGGAAAAGTTTCATCGATTTTAATGTCGTATGAAAGTTTATGATTCCTAGATAAGTCACCATTGGCCAGTTATCCCCTACCAACACGCATTTTCGAAAGAAATTTTAAAAACAGTACTTACATTCTCTATAAAGAGGAAAGAGTCCTCCAACCTTACTCTCTGCATCCATTTCGCAAATTTCTGTATCATATGAAACTTTTGACCAATAGATATAATCTACATCAAAAATGGACCCTATCTCCCTTCATTTCCCATCAGAGTCTGTCATCCAGCCCTAATCAATGGTTTAATCGCACCAATTTTAATTTTATATAAAAACTCGTGATTTCGAGATAAATCACCACTGGTCAACCACCAACTCACATTTTCGAGAGAAATCTCAAAAAGAATTACCTACATTCTCTATAAAGAGAGGGGGGGGGGGAGAGAAAACAGAACAGAGTCCTCCCAACCCTAACTTCTGCACCGCTTTATCAAATTTCTATATCATATGAAGTTTTTGATCAATATATACAATACAAATGGACGCTTGTCTCCCTTTATCTTCCATCAAATCCCTTTATCTTCCATCAGTTTTGTGAATTTCTATTTCATATGACAGCTTTTGACCCATAGATGCATCATAAATGAATGCATGTCTCCTTACAGTCTCTATTTTCTAGAGCTATCCGCAAAATTCTACTTTAGCGCAGACCTCAGTCTCAACAACTGGGCTGATTTTTCCAATTGTTTATTTAATACCATCACTCTACATGCATATCTAATAAATCTGAATGTTCTATGTTTAATGAGAAAATATAGTTTAAAATTAGATTTTTCCGTTGGTATGATAAGATATAGTTCATCAAACATCATAATCCATAGATGATATCACGAGATAGATGAATCATCTATGGACGATCCATAGAGATAGCCGAAGGCAGCTAGTAATATAATTTTTAAAAATTAAATAATTTTATAAGAATAGAAAAAAAATCGAAAAATATTTATTAAAAATATTGACATCGAAATAAAACGTGAGGCATTAATGGGAAAATTCCAAGCAAATTACAATTTTACTCACGTTTTAAAATATAATTTGATTTATGAAAGATGCTTGGATATTTTTCATAGTATTATAAACGAATTCTTCATTGCTGGTTAATTTCTTTTTAATATTCTTTTTAATACATCAAGATTTTATAATTTTATTTTAACGTTCATACATTTGATAAAATAACATTTTCTACATTTTAGTTCAATTATAAAAACCTGAATTTAAAAATACTCATTTGCATTATTTTTCTATTTTTCAGTTAAACGATTTATTTTAACTAAAGTTAGAATTCATATTATTAGTGCCATCTGGTAGTGAATTTGAGAAATTATTGAGTTAACATTTATAAAAGAACAAAATAAAATATTATCTAAAGCAAATTATATATTAACGAAATAAATATTTTATAAAGAAGATAAAGAACGTTATATTCTTTATTGCAAACATTATAAATCTTATCAATATTTTCTCAAATTCATCTCCAGTTTTCCCAAATTCATTTCTCAAATAAATGAAACCTAACTTTAGTTAAAATAAATCGTATAAATAACTGATAATAAAATTCTGGAAATATAAAAATTTTGTATTTATATCGGAAATATGTACGTAATTTCATCTTCAGGAACATGAAACAAGTGAAATTAAATAAAAGCATATAAAGGAAAAAAAATGGGGATTTTTTTAAAGATATATTTACAACTTAGTTTCAAATCCCAATAGAGTTTTTTTAATGCATCATTTATTTCACAACTACTATAAGATTTAACTAAATCCAGTTTGGATTTATTCTTGTTAGAGTTAAGGTTAATTGTCTAAACTTTTTATTATTATCTATACAATCTAATTGTCAATTAGCGCATAAATGTGTTGCACAACTACAAGACGCACCCTTGTAGATTGGCTGTTAACAATCTCAGACATGATTGGCATAGATTAACTAATGAAGAGTGCTTAAGAATTTTTTAAAAAAATACAATTTCAAGTACATTTTAGATATAAATATATAGTAAAATTAATAGTTTCATTTCCTTGCACTGGGAACTTCTCTATCTATAATATTCAAGAACACTGAAATTAAAACAAATAATTAAAATCGGATTGAAATCTATAGCGATCCACTAACAGAAAAAAAAGTGTGAGAATAAATATAAAACAAAAATTTTGAAAGAAAATATTAGCAATAACTTCCACTGAATCGGAGTAAATATAAAACTTTAAAAACTGCAGAACTCAGCTCATTGAACTTTGCTATAATCCAGCATAAAAAATGTAAATAAAATGAGAAGTTTATGGTAGCATATTTAATTTTCATTCATGTTAAAGTTTATTAGCACAACGATCAATCAATTAATTTAAATATTAAAAAACGACAACTATAAAAGTGCCTTTGCTTCACGACAAACTCAAAATTAGATTTGTATATCCATAACGACACAAATCAAATACTATATTCTTAATTCTATACAGCGTTACAGATTTTGATTTCTTATTCTATTCTAGATATTTAAATGGTGTTAGAAATATTGTAATTTTACTATATTTTAGGTCACAGTTAAATAAGTTTTTAAAAAAACTTTTAGACAATCGATTTAATAAACTAGGTGTTTTTAAACTGAAATGTTTGCATACAATAGCTATTCGAAACCTTTTTTTTTTTTTTTTTTTTTGCAGAGAATTTGATGACTGAATAGAATTTTATTGCAATTTCATCCGGGTTCCTTTAGGAATTTTAAAAGTTTTTACATAGATATTCGAAAGAAAATAAATTACTGTTAGTTTCAGAATCTTAACGTTTATTCTTCAACAATTTTAAAAGAAATTACAATCAATAAGATTTCCTCTGAATTAGAATAAATGCTGCAAGAAATATAGGAAGATACTTTTAATACTTCCTGATATATAAGGATATATATCAGGAAGAAAACATTAACCCTTTGCACTCGAATGGTGCCTCTCACTTACCATTCAAGACGATGCATCCTTTTGGCGTTTTATTTATTTTTCAGTTTTGATTGTTAAAAGCGCCTACAGAATGGCGAAAAGATGTAGATTAATTTTTCAAAGAAATTCGACTCAAAACAATTATGTGTATTTATTTTTGTGAGCAATAAACAAGTCTTTGTATTAAGTAAGTAATTATGCATTGAATTACTTTTCCGAGTGCAAAGGGTTAATTGTATCGCTGCATGCATCTACGAGTTATTTTCAAAGTGTACTTGCTGTTTATATAAGGGTTCTGTCAGTCTACACATTTGTATATTCCTGAACGTGGTTAACTCAGAAACCTACTGTCGTACATAAATGAAATTTAACTCAGAAACCTACTGTCTTACATAAATGAAATTTAACTCAGAAACCTACTGTCTTACATAAATGAAATTTATTATACGATATTATTACTAAAACTGTAGTTAAGTGTGAAATTTTGTTTTAAATCAATAAAAAAAAGTATCCATAATAGATATTTAATTTTCTCCAGTAAACTACAAAGCACAAAACGCTCACGTGTGGGTCTCTGAAGATAAAAATCTGAGCAATCGTTATTCTCTCCCTCACCCAATATCCACAATTTTTATTTGAAGAAGGTGAATATCATCTTAGAGAATATGAGAAAAAGTTTTGGATTAATTACCTTCGCTGATTACTTATCGATAAATAAGAAATTTATTTCTTTACAAGTAGATTTATTCGATCTTACCTTTACACTGGAGAAAAATTTACTGTGCAGCCGCTGTTACGTGTATTATTACATCCAATCTATCTTCCTTTCCAAAATTATTATTATTTTTATTATTATTAATTTTTATTGTATTGTTATTATTTATTTTAATTATTATCTTTCATCTATCTTTCTTTACAAAATTTTTATTTTATTTAAATATTTAAAAATAAAATAAAATTTTTATTTTTATTTGATTTTAATTTCTTTTACAAAATTTAATTTTAATTTTTTCTTAAAAAAACTTTTTATATTCTTTACAAAAGTAAAGAATGTAAGAAAAAATAATTTGACAAATTTGTTTTTAACTTAAAATTTTTAATTGAAATTATTTAGATAAACATACAATTTTTATCAAAATGTAATACATATAATACTTTATTATACTAAATTATTCAAGATTTTAAATGTGATATTGTAAATGATGCAAATGGCCGGCGTAGCATTGAAAAGATATAGCAATGCGCATGATTACCACGCACTTATCTTGCATTCCCACAGTATAAGACCATAAAATTGTACAGTAGAGAAAACTGAATTACAATTATTTATTGAATTATCAGAAAAAGCTGAATTATCAAACTCTTTCTGCGAAAGAGCACGAAAAACACATTCCTCATTCATAATTATCACCAACAAAACCAAACAGGATAATATGAATTGGTAGCATCATTTTACTGTATTTCTAAAACCATACAACCCGGTGTCTTTTCAAGCAAACAGTACTTTAAAAATAAAAAAATTCTTACCAACTTAGCGTCCCGAGGACCCGTTTGTTCCCCTCTTTCCCTCCCTTGCAATCCCTCCCCTCAACCCGTTCCAAAAGTAGATTGTTATGTCACGCACTTTCAAAGCGCCATCTGTCGGCTGACCTACTTTTTCTAAATGATTCATAAAACTATCTTGAATCAAATCGCCTATTGACAGAATCGGCTGCAACCCAGCTGGCCTATAGCATTTTACTTTCTTAAATAATAGAAAATATGAAATTTATTATGCTGGGTGTTTTTTTTAAATTACTTTCTCATATATGACATATACAAAGTATTATAATCTTCAAAAAATTGAAACTCGAGATTTTGACTAATCCTCACATTTTCGACCACTCCGAGACCGAAAATTTTTGGAATTATGTCTGTCTATGACCGCGATAACTCAATAACGCTTTGAGCCAGATGGATGAAATTTGGTACATACAGCCTATTCAAAATTTGTTTATTTCTATCAGAATTTGAATGAAATCATTTAGAAGAAGTCTACTTGTCTGGTTGTCCGAGAGCAAGAGAGCTAGATATATACAAATGTAACCAGCTAAATAGATGAAATTTGGTAGCATCTAAAATGTATATTCTTTTGAAACTTTAAACCAAATTTATCAAAGGATTGATCGTCTTTGTGTCTTTCACATGCATGTAAATATAATAAACAAAAATGAAATGATGTAAATAAAGGAAATTTGGTATGTGATTATGTGACTATAACTATAATTCTATGTCAAATCCTTGTTTTAATCGGCCGAAAAAAAAAAGCCAAAGCAAATGTACTTGCATATTAAATGCATCCAAGCGATTAATCTCAAAAATCGCACTTTAATAAGTTCTTTTGTAATAACTATTGTAAATCACTGGCATATAGTTAATTATGCACAAAGCTATTTATTAGAGAGAATCTGAGGGCAATCAATCACTGCCGCTGGTTTTCTCTCTTTTTAAACAGCAACCCCGGCAGACTATTTTTACCTTTTCATGTACGAAATATAGAGAAAGGTTTGTAAATGGCAAACAATCCGAACTCCAGTTTTTGAAAAATCTCGAGTTCTCATCATTTTAGATCTCCCTGAGACCCAAAAACACATTTTTGGCATTTTTTCCACTTGTCTGTCTGTCACAAAAATAATTAAAAAATGCTTTGAGCTTAATGGAAGACATTTAGTATAAGATCTTTACACCAAATTTATAGCTTTCCATTAAATTTTGAACAAATCCTTTGAAAGGAAGTGCGTCTGTCTGTCCAGTTATTCGAATATAAATTAACACAATAACAACAAAACAAAGAGACTAAATGAATAAAATTCGGTTTACAAATTGGGTACCTATAGTGTAGAATGTCAAAATCACCTACTAAATTCTGATTTAAATCTAACAAGGGTTTGATCGTCTGTTGATCTGTACTTTCAGAAGTGTGTAAAAGCAATAGCTCAAAAGAAAACAGATGACAAAAACACATCTGTCTCTAGAATGACAAAAACACACGTAAATGTGTCAGATGTGGTATAAGATTTTGTGACTACAAGTATAGTTAATTGCAAATTTTGGTGTCAATCGGTTGGAAAAAACTTGTCTGAAATATGAATTCGATTTCTGGATACGATTAATCGAATACCAGGATTGATCGCCAAAAGGCTCTCCAAGGATAACACGATAAATTTCCGCAACAATGCTCATTTCGCATTTATTATATTGTATCTTGCAAGGTGTTCCCTGTTTTACCGAAGGTCTATAATTTTTGGCGGGGTTAGGAGTGGGGATTAATAACTTTATAAGAGAGCATGCAAGAACCTTTTAGAGAGTTCACGCTACCTGGTTTAATCGCTTTGCAATTGCAGCAAAGGCGGGAACTAACTTCGTTCGATAAATTTCATAAAAACAAATATTTATTTATTTTGATTTAATCTTTGTATAATCAATAAAAAATGTTGTGACAAACTATAATAACGAATTGCTGGTCTTTCATTGTTGAAGACTAAGGAAGAAAGATGTTTATTATCTGCGCTATTTAAATAAGAAGTGAAAAAGTGAAATTGCATTACCAAATAAAGCTTGCAATTTGAAAGAAATTATATAGATTCTTAAATTTATAATGACTTTACGCTTTCATTTCTGGATCAACTTAATTAAGAAAGATCCATGCACCTAATAAATAGTGAAATAAAACTATTAATAAACTATTGAATAACACAATTATAAAATCTATTGAAACTATTTAAAAAAATAAAACTATT
>JAPMOR010082187.1:1033468-1067923 GCA_026543865.1 Argiope aurantia | reverse complement strand
ACACAATTATAAAATCTATTGAAACTATTTAAAAAAATAAAACTATTGAAAGAACACACCTTTAATAGCTCTTATAATTTGGTGTTTAAAAATATCTTATTAAAGGAATCACCACCTTTATTAAACGAAATGAAAACAAACTAAGCTTAAAGATTTAATTGATATTAAACAAAATTGCATTTCTCGGCAAAAATGTTGCTGGCCAAAAGACCTAGTAGTATAACATAATTCAGTACTGCAATCATATAATACAATCCATTTTTATTAATCTATAATTGCTTAATCTGCGAAATTTCTATGTGTATTCAGATGCGATTTTTACATTACATATTTCAAGAAAATATAATAATTAATTAAATTATTTAGAAGATTACTTTAACTTGTGAAAAAAAAAACTTAAAATTAATACCTGGCTCAATGATATAATTCAATTTTACTTACTGGGGTTCCACTCCATATTTGTGTTTATGTCAGCAAAATTTATTATTATTCAAGTGAATATCTGTTTAATATATTGATTTAATGTACAATTTTATAGATTCATCGATTATTTCATTACACTGATGTGTATTTTCTGACATAACTGAATTATACACGTCGATGTTTATAAATTTATGTTGTAAAACTTCTTAAGAACGTTGTTCAAAGGATCGCTTTAGAATGATGCTATATAAATTCTGCGTTACTTTCGTTGCATAATATAATGGTATTATGGATTTACTTTTTAATATATTTCACAGTATATTTTGTATATTATTATATTGATAATGTCGAAATCTTAAAATTAATTAAATTTAAAAAAATTATTAAATTTTTTAAAATTAAAAAAAAATTCGATTATTTGAAACATTGAAAAATATTTAATGGTAATTACATCGTTTTTATTTTTGGTTAATAACATATAGCACGCATTCTTCTGTATTAAACATCTACTACAATGCATATAAAAAATTAAGGATCATTTTTAGATGTATTATTATTTATTTTTATTGGGATATTTTAGATAATTTTATTACAATGAATGGAAATTAAAATCCTTATACTGCTACTGCAATTGCAGTCTTGATTTTTTTCCTTCGTTTTAAAAAAGTTTTCAATAAATTATTCAAATTACTTTTTATAAAAATTATGTTAATTTTAATTGTCGTGAACTTCGATTTCGGATTAGAATCCAAAATTTTAATTAAATCACTGTTAAATTAATTTAAATTCTTAAAATCTTTTCTTAATTCTAATTAATTCTTAATTGAAATTCTTTAAATCTTTTATCTTTTCAAGCGATGAATTATCAAATATCTGCAACATTGTAAAGCTTTTCATAATCCTTGAAATAAATAGGAACAATCGATAGGAACAAATCAATACTTTGTTTAATAATTGTAAATAGAACCACTAAAATCTATTTACAATTATTAGACAAAGTAATACAGGGATATTAAAGCAAAATGAATATTAAAGCAAAACGAAAACAAAAAAAGCAGTAAAATTTGGAATTCTAAGATTTTAGTAGCTTACCTTTTGCAGGCAACGCGTTCTAAGACTGGATAATAAAATGGACTACCAGAAAAATATCTTTTTGTGGCTAATGGATTTTGGTGATCGAAAACTAGTTTCCTAAGCCGTTCGGCTTATCGGAGTATTTCGAAAATGCTTTTAACCCTAGGAAAAGAGTGGTTGAATGTCCTTGAACTTCGAATACTGACAGCCTTCGTTTGAGCTACATTAATTAGCAATCGTTCAGATAAAAAGTAGGTCCTTTCCATTTTGAAGAGACTTGAAAATTTGATGTTTAAATTGTTTTGGATGTGCGATCTTGCTTAAGTTAATAAAAAACACATTTTTAAAAACTGCAGACAATATTTTATATTATGTTTATTTGGACAATAGAATGAACTAGATTTTTATGAATTATTATTTTGTTGAAAAAAATAAATTAGACTTATAATCTAAGTATTTTGCAAATAAAAATGTTTTAAGATGTTAATAAAAGATTTTTTAAATTTTCTAATTAAATGGTACATTATATTGAAACAGCGTGACTTCTGTTTAAAATTATTCGCTACTTGGGATTTTGGAACAAGTTTTTAATCATCTGTAATTGGATTCATTTATCAGTATAAGTGAATGAATTTTAAAATATTCAAAAATTTTATTTTATTCATTTCAATCTATCAAAAATTATAAAATTACCGATCACGTTCTTTATTTGTAGTATTATTATGATGTAATAAATAAATAAATATTAATTTGAGGTAATCAAAAAATAACATCTGGAAAATCAATTCCCAAATGTTTGAAATTTTTTGGCTTGTAAAATTTTTTTTCTCCTTCAATTTTAAATGATGTTTGTAAAAAACTGCTAATCCTTTTTTATTTAATTATTTTTTTTTATGTTTAAAAATATTGTAAGATAATGAGTCAAGGTTTAATGCAAAAATGAAAGTTGGCTAGCATTTAGAGAAGAACATGGGAATTTCTCGCCAAATACACGAATAAAACTATTAAAACAATTTTCATTATCATAGTTCCATCTGGTTTGCTAGAAAAAATATGATCGCAATTTTTGATTGAAAGGAGGTCTATTGGGGAATGAAAACTGCTAAACGTTTGGTTTTTGATTAAAAAAATACTGTAAGAATGTAAAGTTAGAAGTATATTTTATCACATAATAAATATTTTATTTGGATTTTAAAAGAATAATATACGTTATTAATACACAAGAAGCAATAGAACTTCACCATGTTTCCATATTATTTCTAATCCCAGAATTTCCCCATGTAGGAAAAAAAAAAATGATTTTTCAAATATTTATGGTAATTTCTAGAAGGTAGTTGTTGATCGAATCGAAGTGTATGATATTAATTTAAATCTTGATGAAGAAGACTGTGAGGAAGTTACTTTGCTTTTTCTAATAGACACGTTGCAATATTTATTACTGCTATATTTATTACTTTTAAATGAATTTTCAATATGAATATCAAATTTTTTATAATCAAAGCTATTCATAAAATTTTGATAGTATATCTTTTCTATATACATCGTTTTACATCAATCCCTTAAAAGGTGTATAAATGGTGATTTGTTTTTAGATTATGTTTAGTTTTACCTATGGTATACCATAAAATTTTTATTGTAAATAAGAAAATAAATTTTAATCATGTACTTTTATTTCAAGAATTATAGAAGCGAAACGATGACAAAAATCGAACCACTGTTAAATTTTTAGCTTTTATTACTTATCTAAAAAAAATCGTTTGCAGCTAATTAAAAAAAGTAAGAAAAAATTATACAAATATTATTCTGGGAAAAATTTTTCACCCTTCTTTTTAAGCAAGAATTCGTAAACTTTCGTTCCGTAAGAACATAAATTTTTTAAAAAAATTATTATTATCGAAACGTGCTTAGTTTTTCTAAATTCATTAAGCTTGTTTCTGCTGAACAGGCAGTAATCACATGTCGTTCAGTTCTCAGAAATCAGCGGTGTGTTTAGAAACTTCTGAAAGAGAATTATCATCATGTTCTGCACACTACTTGATAAACTTATTGCAGACTAATGTAAAAACTGTTTTAACTTTATCAAGTATGTAAGCTCGTACATTATCAGTAAAGTGTATCACAAGACATGCATGATTAAAATCGTGCAAAATCCTTTACATGGTAAATCGTTGGTACTACGATTTTCAAATTTGACATTTTCTTCTTGGATAGAAGCAGGTGCTGGCTATAAAAACGATTTTCAATATTTCAACTAGGTATTTTAATTTTATTAAATTATTAAATTTATTTATTAAATTATCGTTTTAATTAAATTTTTATTAAAAATTTAACGTTCTTTTTTCTTTATAGCATTTGAGCATATAATCACGCAAAATTCATTTTTATTCTACTTTAAAATTAAAAAAAAATTAGTTTTTTCATTACCAGTACCAATTTTGTTTCCCGTCAGTGGTCTTTCTAATTATATTAAATTCTTACTTCCTCGTAATACGGGGTATAAAGAAAGTATAGTAATCGGCAAAAAATTGGAACTTCAAATTTTAACAAACCTCCACAATTTAGACCTCCGAAAAAAACAACATTTTCGCTATTATATCCGTCCATCTGTCTGTGACAATGATAACTCAAAAACGCTTTGATCTAAACAGATAAAATTTAGTATATGGTTTTTTTACATCAAATTTGTAGGTTTTTATCAAATCTGGAGCAAATCCATTCATAATTTGGTTCGAATAACAGTCTATTTGTTCTGCTATTCGAATATAAGTTATCAGGATAGCTACCAAACGAAGAGAGCTAGAGAGTTAAGACTCGATTCACAGATTTAACATTTATAATATAGACACGAATCAAATTTTAAACCAAATGCATCTACGGGTTGACTGACTATCGTTAGGTTTCCTCAGAAATATGTAAAAGCGATAAATCAAATACGCAATGATTTAAATATATCAAATTTGGTGTGGGATTTTGTGATTACAAGTGTAGTTTCACGTCAAATTTTTGTTGATTTGGAAAAAATGCATTTAAACCACAAATTCAAATTTTGGGTATTATTAACCGCATATCAGAGATTAATCGCCAAATAACTCGCCAATGATGACATGATAAATTCAGTGAAAATGCTAAATCCATGTTAATATTTCGAAACTATTGAATGCCAATGCCATGCAAGGCGTTTTCTGGAATAACATTTTTATTAGAGAGTATGCGAGCACAGGGGTGATCACTCTCGCTGTTTGAAAATGTGCTTAAGTTTGTTTTATCACAGTACTTTTCAGTGTTTTAGTGATATGATTTATATATTTGTACATTGTTACGATATTATATGCACTTTTATTGTGCATTTTAGCTATGTTTAATAATTAACCTCATCGAATGCAAAGACATGTCAAGCGAACATCAGATTACTGAATTTTTAGTTTAAATTTGCAATGAAGTGAACTATTAAGTAAATTAAGATGCAAAAATGAATTAGATACTCTCCAATATTTCAGATGTCCCTTATATTATTATAGGAATTAAAATAACAATAAATGTTCCAAATAGAATGTGTCATTTAATTAAGAAGTTAAGTAAATTCATAGAAAAAAATGAGTAAAGAATGAATTTTTTTTAAATATACAAAGATAGACTGAATAATCATACAACATTATCATTGTACAATATTTCGAGCTCAGATTCGAATTACCTCAATTTATTTATTTATTTTGTACAAAGGGAAGGAAACGGAATTTCCTATACATCTTACTAAACGGGAAAATGAAATCATTCAGTTATGGAATTTGAGTATTAATTGCACAAAATAGTAAATAAAATCAAACGACTGGGAATTATTTCGTAGATTTAGACAAAAGTTATAATTTAAAAACAAATAACATTCTCGGAAAGATTGCTGATCTCCTGCTGATGTGGTGCGGATTTTAGGAAAGAGCGGTGCCAGCTCTAGTGTCGTCCTCGTCATCTGATCGCAGTTCAGAATTACGAAGTCCATCCCAAAATAACCCTAGTGTTGTTTTAAAACAAGATGTTAATATAACTTAACTGAATAATAATAATAATAATAACTGAAAGATTGCATAATTAAATGTCCGCTAACTTCAGAGCTTCCAATGGCCATGTGTAAACTGTGCTTGAGAAATTTATGTTATGAATAAATTTTGACTTAAAATATAAGGAACACGTTTGGATATATTTGAGAGTTTACGTTTTCGATATAAAAGGATTTGTTTCTAGATTCAGAAATACAATGAAACTTTATGCGTGCTCATAGAAGTCAGTATTAGATTTCTTTTTATGTAATATTTTTTTAAATTATCTTATCTTATAAAAAATTGTTTATATTTTACAATCGAGTACATTTGACGCCAATTGCACTGAAATGTTCTGCAAAACTTTTGATTATATTTTTTATTTAATAGATTGCAAATATGGTCAACTAACCGTATTTGAAGACCAGCTGGTTGGTTCATCAGAAATATTGGTTGAATTTGATTTTAATTAAATCTTTTGTGCAAAGATTGGCAAAGATTGATGTCCGTGATTCTTCAGCAAAGCATTTTGTTAAGATACAAATTGTTACACATATTACAGCTATGTTATTCTAGAATCCATTCCCTTCTTCTACTTTCTCGTATACAAGTATAGAGAAAATATAATAAACGTCGAAAAATCCAAACTCGAGATTTTGACGAAAATCCACGTTATAGAACCACTGAGTTCGAAAAACACACTTTTGGAAAATACCCGTCTGTCTGTCTTCTGTGACAAAGAGAACTCAAAAACGCTTTGAGCTAGATGAATGAAATTCGTATTCGGTCTTTGCACCAAATTTGCAGATTTTTATCAAATTTTGTGTAAATTCTATTTATAGAAAGTCTGTCTGTCCGGCTGTTCGAATACACGATAATTACAAAACGAAGAGAGCTGGACAGATAAAATTCGGTACACAGCTTTAACATCAATAGTGTAGACACTTGTCAAATTTTGAGCTAAATCCAACAAAGGATTCAATGTTTGTTCATTTGTACTTTCAGAAATACATAAACGCGATTATTGAAAAATGCAATGGAATGGGATATTATGACTACAAGTGAAGCTTTGAGTCAAATATTTTTTTCAATATGTTGAGAAAAAAATTTCTAACGCACTAATTCGGTTTTTGGAAACTATTAACATATGTCAGCGATTAATCACGAAATAATTCGCCAAGGATGGCATGACAGATGCAGTAAAAATGCTTAATTCGTGCCAAAAGTTAATATTTCGTAACTATTGTATGCCAATGCCATGTAAGACGTTCTCTGGCACGGCAGGTTTATTAGAGAGTATCCGAGAATGTTCTGGGTGGACCACACCCACTGGTTGTGTTCAGGCAGTGGTAAAATCCTGCCGAGGTGAGAACTGCGGTGGTCTAGGAGTAACGTCTCGGGCTTAATGTTGGAGGAGTTAAGATTCGAAATTCGTTTCCATTAAAATTTCATGATGTTGACAGGACTGGTGCACGTTAAAGTTGATGTCGTGATAACATTCTATTATAACTGTGATGCCGAAGTCTGGAAAGGGTGTACCAGCTCAGTTGGCTTTCTCATCGTATGACTACGATTCAAAATTACGCGTCCATCCTCAAATAGCCCTAGTGCTGCGTTCAAACAAAATGTTAATATAACTATATTGAACTTCCGCCCAGGCAGATTAGACAGCTGTCAAGGACCCCAAGCGGCTAGTTTAAAAAGATGTTATAATCCTTGTTGCGAAATAAATAATTTTGTAAAAATTACAAATTTAGTAAATTATATTTGGAACTTGTTCAATTATATTTAAGTATTAATATTATATTATCCCTTTCATTACGTTTATTATACTATTAGAGTATTTATGAATACTTTCTGTTTAAATGATAACACGTACAAACGCAAATGCCTTGTATTCAATGAGTAGTAATAAGTAAATAAACACGTCTTTTATAAAATTACTAAACTAAAAAAAATTACCTTAAAATAAATCATTAGCGTGATATTCTATTGAAAAAAAAATGTTGAAATATGAAACCAAATTTTTCAATTTATTAAAATCGGGGCCTCATATTGGACATTGCCTAGAGCCTCAAAATGTCTAAATCCACCACTGTGCGCTTGAACTTTTCAAATGAAATCGAGTCTCATGACATTATAATAGTATTAAGAATTTAAGTGTCTGAGCAATCTATTTCTAACTATCCTTTGTCTTGTGCAGCAAGGTAATGTCATCTCATTTTTTGATTTTTCCTATGAATCATAAATGATGAACAGAGGCTTTCTTCTTTAAGTTTCTGCAATGAATGAAAATCTTGTCAGAAATTGCAAGGGACAATGAAAACAATTTTAACTTCATTGTAAAAATGAGACCTGTCATTGAAAATACAGCTTATAAATGCTTAAAGTATCTTATTACATTCGACATTTTTTTTTAATACTTGAAACACTATTTACTTTCAAATGATATTAACAGAAACTACTTCATATATCGTACAAAAATATTTAATAATTTAAATCTTTTTTCAAAAAATTGAGAAAAGTTAGAATTTTTATGAACAAATTTGGTATTTTTTCAAACATTTGAAATAAAAAGCAAATGATCGGAATGATGCATCCTTTGGTATATATATATATATATATATATATATAATCTATGATGTGTTTAGAAATAATTCATAAATCATGCAAATTACAAAATTTTTAGTATAAAATTGATTTTTTTTTTGAAATTGTAGCTTTTTATTTTCAAGTTAAAAAGATGTATGACATTATAATTATTCATTATCGCAATTGTATTTAGGTATACAGTATTAAAAATAAAATGTATGCCAAATTTCAGGCTGATGTTTTAAATAATATTTTAGCAATCGTGTTTAATTTTTTTTGTTGGAAAAACTACATTTTGAGAAAAATGGTTTAAAGTTTTTATTTTTAATTTTCAATAAGATAAAAAAAAGGATTTCCTTAAAACTTACTAGATTGTTAAGTTATTCCTTCTTTTTCTTAAACTAATTCATTTTTTAAAAATGTTCAAGTTCGGATTTTTTTTTCTGTGTTGAAATGTGCATTTATTATCATCTACTATGAAACTAGCAGTGGTAGATTTTTTTGAAAATGCATGTTAATTAGTCTGGCGATATTGTTATCAACTAATATAATATCAACTTAAACTTATAACTTTGTCATAAGTACCATTTAAATGACTTCCTTCCTGTGTTTATTGTGAAAATTTATCTCATTATACAGGGTGTTTTTAAACTTTACGTAAAATATTTTGCTGGAGAAATATCACGAAACGAAATTACATAAAGCTACAATTACAAAAAGAAATTCTTTGCGAGTATTAATTCTGGTGAACAGCTCAACACCAAAAGCGGCTAGTAATAAGATGGATGGGTGTTTGTGTGCTGCTGTTCTACATGTCAGACTACAATCTTAGAGCTAATAAATTTTGTCACATATATAATTTGGAAAATAGAAATATGCACCTTGGAATGAATTTTTGGAAATTTTAACAAAATTTCAATTAATTAAAAAATAAGTTAGATGTTGATGTTTCCTGTCAATAACCTCTGAGAATATTTCCGCTCAAAAATGAAATCTACCTCGTTTTAAAGTAAAAAAAAAAAAAAAAATCTTTTCAACGATGCTAATTTAGTTACAGAAAAATTCTTTTGACTGAATTTAATTAATTTTTGAACGTATTGTTAAATATATTTCACATCAATATTTCATTGTTGTAAATGAAACCCAAATCTTTTGAAAATGATCTAGCATATGAAATCATTGTTTGATCAAAAATTTGATAGCCCGCTTTTCTTCCATTCCTGAAAGTTAACGAAGGATTCCGTTTTATATGTATGTAGTTAAAGGACGAATGAAAAAGGGAAGTTACAATATCGCTAAATTTAGAAAGATATACCAATATGATAGCGCTATGAAATCATAAAAATGGCCTCCATTAGAAAATACAAAATTAACGGAATATGTTTAAGATTATTTATATAACACTACTTTAATGCTTAATAGTTTGAAATATTAATGGACATGAAGTTTTATCTAAATGACTTAAATGAAATTAAATATAACAATATCTCTGGCGAGCTAACTGGTCACTAAAGTCGACTACTAATAGAGAAATGAAATAGAGAAATATAGTTATTTTTAAATTAAATAAAAATAAAGAAAAATTCTTATTTATTATAATGTTTACAGTTCTGTCTTTAGCTATTAAAGTCTATTATAATATCTTTCATTCCATTTTTAACTATCGCAAAATGGTTTAAATTGCAAATGGTTTAGAGAATGTGAGAGAAAAGCTTTTTGGGAGGGGGGGGGGGTCTTAAAGAAATTTAGGAAAGAAATGTAGGGGTATACCTTGAGAACATTGATTTAGTTTGTAGAAGAATTGTTCTTTTGTCGGTGATAGTCACCATACTTTTTTAACCTAAGGAACTAGGCTCATATTAAAACTAAATATGTAATTCAATTTAAGGACGGATACTATTATTTTAATTTGGTAATTTTTATATACTTTGATACTATCTGTAAATTGCAGCATTTATGATGTGAAACAAATGATTCAAAAGGGAGCAAAATGGATAACAGCTTTTGGATAACAAGTCTAATCATTAAAAATGTTTTTTTGAACATTTCAATTAAATTTTCGATCACTTAAATGCTACTATCAAATTAAAAGTTAAAGATAATAAATTTAATCGTCTTTTCATAAAAACATCTGAATTATTATGACAAAAAATATTTTTTGCCACTTTAAATTAATAAAAAATTAACTTTCCCCAGACATCAAATTTATTTCGAGACTTTTTTTCATTATTATTATAAGTTAAAAAAATTATTTTTAAATATATTTGAAAAAAAATCATTTGTCATTGATTTAGAAAACCAAAACATGCATTGTAATAAAATTAAATAAATTTTCTGTGTGCCTTCATCATCACTACTAATTAAAAAAATAATTGAAAGACAGAAGAATCAATCCTATAATAAAAATCTTAACAACCATTGCTTACTGTATTTCGAACTTGATGTTTTGATTCACCTCCTCTCTCCATCTAACTAATGAGCAAATGAATTACTAGACTTATTCTCAAAAAGAATTGACAAACATAATTAAGTAAATAAAATAAAAAATAAGTATTCGAAATTTTTGTACGAAAGATATAACTAATTTTTGCTTATAGGCAAAGCTCAACTCTACATAATCAGATATTAATTTCTGCTTAATTTTGTGCATAGTCAAATCAGATAAAAAATAAACAATAAGGTATTTCTCTGTTATTATTCATAAGCTATCCTCTGAACTTCAAGAAATTTAACAAAATCACGTCAATTGGCCGTCATTGTTTTTTTTATATAAAAATTAGTTTCCAGGATACAAACATCTCTACTTTGACTGCAAAGATATTTGTTTTGTTTCGATCGTCCGTTATTGTTTGACTGATTTATAAGCCAGTATAAAAAACAAAAGTAATATTTATATCTGGGAGTATATTTTTTATGAATATTATGAAACCCTTTCATGCTTAATATTTTCGAAGAAATGTTGAAATTATATGTATGATCATGATAATTAAAATGACATATAAATCGAATATTGAAATCTCGTAACCCGCACGACATAAAAATACTGTGCAATATTGTACTTGTAAAATTTAATCGAATTGAATTGAGTCAAATTAAGATTGTTGATATTCGATAGTTAGTAATTTAATTCATCTTGGAAATTAGATTTTGAAGAACTTTCTTTATTTCATCTTTTTCTGAATGAATATCCTGAACTGACGAGATTACAACTTTTGAAAGATCTGGAAGTTAAGCAATTACATTTTAAATGTAGAGTTTTATATATTATATTAATTGTTAATTGTTGTAATTGGATTTTGTGGAATATATATCTGCTACTTTTAAACACATTTAGATTATATTCAGTTTTTAATTGTTGTAATGAAACATCTCATATCTTTCTCTTAAATGTAAGTTTGAGTTATCATTGATTACGATATTTTCATATTTTTTTTTGTCTTCTGTAACTTAGCTACATTCAAGAGGATTTTTTTACTCTTGATTGAAATGTCTGTTCAAGACAACTAAGGTAAACCTTAAAACATTTGCGAAATTTTCACTATATCTGCTCTCGGTATGGTTGAATATTATGAATACCTAAGACACACTGTGTGTTTTCAAAAGAAGCTTACCCAGTAAAGTTAGAAATTTGTATTAGAGCTTAATCATTTCCTTGTATGTTTCTCTCTAATATCCACCTGCTAAGTGGAGACCTTTTATATATTTTATAACATGACTATGAGCTGTCATTTTTATTTTTTGATGAAAGTAGATGTAAAGTAGTTTCAGATGTTTTTGATAAAAGAAACTCGGATGTTTTAATTTTCTGAGGTCACAAGGCTTATAGATAACAGAGGAGGGATTTCCATTTATTTTTGACAAAAGTCATTTCCTTTTTATTGCCTGTGATAAATTCTTTTGTCTTGTTTTTAATTTAGAAGCTTTAACTGATATTTAAAAAAATATTTATTATGTAAATTTAAACATTGTTATTTTATGCCTTAGTTCCTTCACTATCATTTATTTAATATTTCAAATTATTAATTAATTATTAATTGTAATAAATATTTTCTTATCAATAGAAAGCATGTCAAGTAGATACAGAGATAGTGGATGTCCTCCTGATTGCAAAGTTTATGTTGGAGATTTAGGTAACAGTGGAACAAAGCATGAAATAGAAGATGCTTTCAGCTATTATGGGCCTCTCCGAAATGTTTGGGTTGCTAGGAATCCGCCTGGATTTGCCTTTGTTGAGTTTGAGGATTCTCGTGATGCTAGGGATGCAGTTAGAGGGCTGGATGGAAAGTAAGTTCTCAAAAATATGTTATATAAGTGCTGTACAATACTATTAATACTTTTTTTATCAATATCATCTGCAAGAGAAAAGTCTATACTTATTTTAATTCAAATAATAATGAATTGAATCAGATATGGTCATGATATGGTAAAATGTTACCATGGTAAGATATCATCATGTTATTAGATACTTTGAATATTTCCAAAATTTGAATTCATATCTGAAAAACTATAGCTGGTGCAAAAAAACAGTCATTTACATTATTACTGAGAATCTTTCTTTTATGAAAAAAAGATGTATTATATACATTGGCACAATAAGTAATTGTACCAGATTTCAAATCCATGGTTTTCTTATTCTTTTTGATTGAATATAAAAGATCAACTGTATGCAACACTAATTATTTGTTGTTGGATTTATGCTGTTGTAACATCTGTGCATGCAGTGATATGTTACTTTATGTCCATCAGGAGAACACTTCCAGCCAAACGTCTATGTTTATGGCGGTCACTATAGAATCGGGTTACTTTAGGAAGAGTTCATTCAAGTTTCTTGCATTGCCGCATTCAGCACCAAATTGGCAATATTTGGTATTATTACATTTATTTTTTGGAAACAAGTTCAGAAAATGTTTCTCTTAACTCAGCATTATTTAAATACTCGGAATTTTAAAAATATCTGATATTACTGCCATATGTATGTAAAGAACAACACAAATCAAATGGAGAAACTGAATAACGATTGCACAAAAAGAAAAAAATATGAATTAAGAAATCTAAAATAGAATCATACAGGACAAAAAATTAATCGTTTTCATTTAATTTGTTTTAATAATTAATATCACATTCTCTGGAATAAACATGAAGTAATCTATTTGATGAATGATCAAAGCTTCTTATTATTTCAAATTAACGCCAAGAAAAAAATATAATCCCCAGACTTCTGTCGAATTCTTCCTATTCGAAATGGATCGGCCCTACCGAAACATGTTTCTATAACGCCCACTGTAAACATATACATTTGGCTGGAAGTGTTCTCATAGTGACACACAGTACCTTTCTTATAGGTAATGTGTACACTAATATGATGCTTAGAATATAACTCTTTTGAGATCAATAACAGCCTTCAGAAACACTTGGTATTAACTTTTAATGTAACTTTAATTATGTTTTTTTTATTGATGTCATAAAAAAGGAATGACAAAATATGTTTTACTTATACCTTAATTTATATTTTTTTCTTTTAATGATCTTTCTGTCATTTTTGAAACATTATTACAGAATTTCAAATATTTTAAGCTATGTCGAGGATTATTTATTTTGTTTGTATTTAGTAATCCTTATGTGTGCAGTGTCTTTCCCTACTAAGTGATGTATTTTATTTTATTTTTATCTCTTGTAATTTTCTCATATTTTTACTGTTTTAAACTTCCTCCCCATATATGCAATGCTGTAGTTTTTCTGCTGCAAATTCAGTATATTAAATATATGTAATGTATTTTTTAAGTTATAAACACAATAAAACAGACTAAGTGTAGAAATAATTACACTTAAAAAAATTATTTCTGTACAGTAACTAAATTAACCATTTTGGTAATACAGATATTGTGTATGTGATTGCAATGCTATGTGCAGTTAAAAAAACATACAATTTTTTTAAACCAAAGTACATATATTTTGCAAAGTGAAAAGAAATTTATACATTTAAAATACAAGATCTTTTGAAAGTATAAAATACCTATTTTTTTTCTATTCAGCTTTCTTTTCTGTTAATGAAGCATATATGGAATGATATAAAAGCATAATAGATTGACTAAAATTAAACTGTCACATGTGCATAAGTTTGTAAAATTGATTATTCCAACTTTTAAAAAATATAAAATTTACAAAAATAAAACATCAGACTTGCTGTTCTACTTTCACTGAAACATTAGTAATGAATTTGTTCAACCATAGTTTTGAATAGTGATATTTACTACACATTTATTATGATCATTAGCCATTCTTTATCTTGCAGTTATGTCCTGCATTTATGACTGTCACCTAAATTTTTAATATAAAATATTTTTTAAAAATAGTTTATTTTAATTAGATTTTTATGATTCATTTAGATTACTTTGTGGCCGAAGAGTAAGAGTTGAACTATCCACTGGACGTTCTCGAAGTTCTTTTAGAGGGCCCCCACCTCGCCCATTTCATCCAGATGATCGATGTTATGATTGTGGGGAACGAGGACATTATGCAAGAGACTGTAAACGTGTTAGCAAGAGGTAATAATGAATTCTGTGCTTTTTAATATTATAACATGGTACTATTCTTTTCATGACTGCTATGAAAAGAAATCTCTATTTTGTAATCTAGTATCGTCAAGAAGAAATCTTTTCATATTTATTATGAATGGACAATTATTTTGTATCATGAATTATAGCGAATGATTCATTTCTTTGCCAACAAGAAAGATAAAACATATTAGATAAAATCTTTTCATGTAGCCTTGGAAGAAAACTCAGATATGCTAAATATAAATTTTGTCTGCAATAGCCATATATGCTGTTTTATGTTGTGAATACTAAAATATAGAGATACATTTAAATCTTTTTTAAAGTAAATATTGATTTAGATTAAGTTTATTTACCATTTTTTTATAGTGGGTGGAGGTTTATTTCAAAACAATTCATTTTTCAATAAAATGTAAAGATATATTTTTATGCTTTTTAAATAAAAACCAAAGCATAATTTTTAAAAGAAAAAGCATTATATTTAATTAATTTTCTAAATTTCTAATGAATTAATTTTTGTTAGAGTCCTCATTATTATACTTTTTATTTATTTCATTTTTTTTTTTTTTTTAGAAAATCACTAAAACTACAATGCTTATTAGAATTGTCTACGGGAAGCATTGTAATAATTTTTTAACCATATTTTTTAGGCTAAAACTGCTTGAATCACGTAAATTCGGCTAGATACATCCTGATGCTTCAGTAAACGATACACCGAATTGAGCGCAATCTTCGAGATCTGCTCTTCACATCAGGAACATCTAGTCGTACTGCATAGACTTCGCCGAGAAGGCCTATGAATTCTTCCTGTAATTAATGGTGAACTTCGAGATAATGTCACCGTCTCAACATTTGAGTGCCCAGCTTCTAAGCGACACTCTCGTTACAACCTGAGACATGCTTTGAGCCATCAATAGCACTTGCGACTAGTGATCAACGATCTTCTCAGCATAGAACTTCAATATCTTCAGTGTCCATTTATTCCATTTGAGCTCTCAACACTGCTACTAGTTTTTCCTTGACACATTCAATGAGAAGTTTTATTTATTAATAATTTGTAAGTAATAAAACTTTATAATAAATCAATACTTTATAATAAATCAATAAATCAATGCAGTCCAATACACTTAATATTGTTGGAAAAAAATGGGGAATTAATTGATATCTGAAAATTGCATTTTATGATAGGAAAGCATATACGGATTTTTGTACATAGTAAATATTTATCTTATTTTATACATTCCCTCTGCCCAACTTTAGTTGTCTGATTTGCCATTTTCTAAAAAATTCAAAGTAGCAATCTCATTTAAAAAAAGCAATGTGACAACTATTTATTTATAGCACAATGTATAGAACGTACTAAATTATAATAACTTGTTTTGTATTCCATATTAAACCTAATAAGTAATCTCTTAACTGCTGCAAATATGTATGCATTATGTGGAATATATACACTAATTGCCACAATCATATATATATATATATATATATATGTGTGTGTGTATTTGTGTAATGATGTTTCAAAATCTAATTTTAATTCTAATTAATTTCAAAGTTTTATCTTAATTTAGTCCATATTAACTTCATTCCAAAATATTCTCTTATTTCCTGATCCAATTCCACTATTTTATTTACTTAATGCAACGGAAGCTCTGTAAAATTTCTGACGTCGACAAGTTCCCACAATCAGAGTGAAGGAATAAAAATTTGTTGAGATAAGACATTTTATTAAAAGATCTCCATAATTCTCTTACCATAATCAACAGACGTAAACAAATCCCTGTCAAAATCTCAGAGTATAAATAAGTCAAGAAAAATATTTTTTCTTCTTTTTGTTTTACTCTCTTCTGTTCTTGTTCCATATTGTAAACGGATGCTGATCTGTTATTGCTTCTTGTACATAAATTTTACCTCCCGGGATGGAATAAAAGTGAAGTTTAAAATTCACTTTTATTCTTCTCTGTCTTTAGCCTGTTTTAGTGTCTTCTCTGTCTTTAGCCATGATTTTGCTTAGAAAAATTATATATATCCCTTTATCAAAAAATGCCTTTATTTGTAATTAGTTGTGAGGTATGTAGCTGCTTCCATTGCTTTGGAATACAATAATCTGACTTTGAATGGGAGTTTACCTAAGATTGCTTCTATCTTAAAATAAGGAGTTAGATTGTTACTGTAGGGTCATTAAAGGCCATATGTGATCTCATGATACTGGGAAATGAATGACATTTGATTATATTGGTAGATTAAAAGTTAAATGCACGAGTATGTGCATGTGATGCTTTGACACTTGATTGTTAAAGGGAGTGACCATTTCTTTGCAAATGTGCAAATCCACCATAGTTCATTAAAGTCTTTCTTAATTGACCAAAACTTATTCTTTTAATTGATGGTTGCATAAGTAATTTAAAATTCTTGTACTAATATGTAAATATTTTAAAAGTGAAATTGATCTATTCATGACCTATTTTCTATTTTCAATAAGAAAAGTAAATACTGTGTATATACATTCAAAGGTATAAGATCAAAAATCTATACCAAATTTTCAAATTTATCTTTTCTTAATTTGTAGGAAAATGGGAAATTGGACAACTTAAGTGAAATCGGAGAGAGTATTTTCATATTTTTGATCAATTTTGAAACTAATAACATCTAAAAAAATTATGTCAGTAAAATTGATGTTAATATTTAGATTAATAGAAAATAAAAATTGCACTTAATGAAAATTTGATATTGAATGTGTCATGGAAATAATGCTGTAAGGTAAGTTTGAAAAGAAATAGGATACTTGTTTTAACTGTAAAAACTGTGTTTTTCTTAAGGAATGAGAGCAGTAATTTAGATTTTGTGATGCTGTTTTATAAATTTCTCCTTAAAGGCATCGTTTTTATATTGGTTTTCTTCCTCACTCATTGATCTCTAAAAAAATTTAAAATGTTTCTGTTGAATATAGTTAGTTTGATTACTTCAAAATAATTCATGGTATGTATTTTTCAGATTGAGAAAAAGAAAACATTATTAGAAGATATTCTAGTTTAGGGATCTTTTATTTGATTTCTGGAATACTTTTGGAACTGCATATAAACAGTTTTAAACTGTTGTAGAGATTGTGCTTACTAGTTCATTTATATTTTCACTATTTCTGATCGGAGGAGAGATTCTGAAAATGGTCATCATTATTTATTGATAAAATTAGGAATGCTTTTGATGAAAAAGCTGTTTTTTTTTCCAATATACATCACTGAAAAATTGAATTTAAAATAAAAGCACTTTTCATGCTTCAGTGTAGTGATTTTATTATTGTGTGAAGTTACTAAGGAATGTATAAGTGGATTGATGAGTCTTTTTCTGTTTTTATTATAGTGTTACTTTCTTTAATTTTAAGGCATAATTTTTCATGATGAAAAATTCATTTCTTTTATATCTTCATCTGTTTGTTTGTATGTATTTTGTCGCAATTTATAGTCATACTCTTAGATATTTTCAGATATATTGTTGAGAGTTTTACATACTGCTGCTGATAAATCTATATTTATATGATTATTTTATTTGATTCAATTACTGAATCTCCATAGAGTAAAATGTCTTCAGGAATTCTAAGAATTTTGTGGCTAGAATGAGTGTGGAGTTATTGACAGTATATTAACTGTAGATCAAGTTAATGTAGTTGTGTCATTTCATAAAAAAATATCAATACTCGATAAATTGCATGATTTGAGAGGCAAGTTAATTAAACAGTTATTTTTAACTTGAATAAGAATTAAAATTATAAATTACATACTAAACTTGCATTTGATACTAAAACTTAAGTAACTTTCTGATGAAAAAACATATCAAAAAATATTTCTAATGTAAAATTTTATTATGTGACACTAATAAAATTACTAAATTTTTAAAAAATAAATCACATGTTATATAACATGCAAATTATGTGATTAAAAATTTAAGAAAATAATGTAATAGTTTTATGCATTTTGAGATGAATATATTCTCCACAATTGAATGTTGACTTGTAGAATAAAATTCTTTTATTATCTCTGCACTTTATTAGTTATTTTTGCATGCTTATCTATATTAGTTAAATCAATAGTTATTTGTTGTAATAAATCTAAAAAATTCTATAATTTATATGTTTATTTTCATCTTACATTCTTTGCTTGAATGTTAGGAGCCGTCGAAGTAGATCTCGGTCTCGAGGTCGTTCTGCTAGTAGAAGCCGCTCTCCAAGCCATTCTGCAAGCCGGAGTCGCAGTATCACTCGAAGTCGCACTAGGAGCCGAAGCAAGTCTCTGTCTAGAGGAAGGTAAAATAGCTTATTTTTATTGAAATTGCTGCTTATCAAATTTAGTTACCTTTTCTCCTGCAGATTGAATTAATGTTATATTAATAAGAAAATTTTGTACTTCTGTCTTGCACGTAGCTCACCATTAATTAAATATATAAATAGTACGATTGAAATTTTGTGAATAAGTAATATGACTAAATGTAAATGAAAGAAATAAATTTTTGCATCATATCCCCAATTTGATTTTTAACTAGTATTATTTAAAAGCTAATCAACTAATGTCTGTTTTAATAATAAATCGTTTACTACAGTTAGTCAGCTCTTGGATTTTTTTTTTTGTAAAACATAAACAGGGTTGCAATGCCACTGGGAGAACAATAAAAACACAGAGAATTTAAAAATCGTCTAAAAACCCAGGGAAATTTGAAAATTTTCATAAAATTAGGGAAAATACAGGGATTAGGACACTTAGTTATTTTTTTCCCATCTAAAAAATGCCGATTTCTATAAATTGGAAGAATAAAATATGGTAGTCATAGCTTCTAAAAACGAAAGAATTCCATTTGTGATTGTGTAATGCAGAAACTCGCCCCATTTTTCTCTCCCCTACTTTTTGCATAGATCATACCAGTTTTGATTTGCGAGATAGTTCTTTTTCTGTGAGATACCAGTTTTCCGAGTTACAGCTTCTTTATGTGTAAGACTTCTGTAAATGCGTGAATGATTAAATACATTTCTCTGACAGAATTATTAACATTCAATCTGTGGAAGCAGTACAGTGGTGTTAAGTCAATCATACTTCAGTTATTGAATGGTTTGCTTATTACTTGAGAAACTGTGAGCCTCAAAAATTGTGATTTCTCAAAATCTGTATTTAATATGAATTGGACAGATAAAAGAAATCAATCATGAAAATGGATTAGGTCCATTAGCTCCATGAAAAATCTGTAGAAATTTATACCCAAATGTTTGAATTGGCTTAAATGAATAAATAAAAAAAAAGTAATTTTGTTTTGTAATTTTTTTGTTAAGTAATCAGTAAATGATTTGTATCATGACAACAAAAATGTTTTATGTTTTATTTCTTCCAAGTCCTTAATTTTGTGTGACTTACGGTTGAAAAACATGAGAGGTAATATCTCCTCCTTCCCTTACTATATAAATTTTGTCTTGCTAAATTCTAGATAATAAATAAATTTTTTCTGTGTATAAATATAAACCTTCTTTTAACATTCTATTTCGAATAATGTTAAATTGTTGTTTCCTTTCCTTGCTTTTTCTACACCTTAAAACTATATTGCATTATAACTGGCGCATGAATGCAATATGTGCATTTCGTTGTTTTCTTGAATATATGTACAGGGGAAAAAAAAAAAAAAAAAAAAACGGAAGATGCAGGGAATTTTTTCTCTAGATTTGAGTGGCAACCTTAATTAATTTAGGCCAGTTTTCTCTGAGAACATTCCAGAGAGGTACCCTACCTTCCAACTCATATTGGAGTTAAATCACATTTCTTCATTAGTCTTTAGGTACCCTACCTTCCAACTCATATTGGAGTTAAATCAGATTTCTTCATTAGTCTTTTGATATACCAAAGGTGCCACTCTTCACATTACTGCAAGTCTGTGATTTATGATTCTGGTTAAATATCCTAATCAAAGTAGGATTAGAAACACCATCACATTAGAATATCAAAGTAGTATTTATTCTAGTGGATCTTTAATCAGATAGTTTTATTTCCTTATCCTGTTAAGTCACAGTATGTGCAGTAATACAATAAATAGCTTTATTGCTTCTGAAGGATGAATAAAATTGGTTAAGGAAGTGATAAATCCTTTTTTTTTTAAAATTAAAATCCTTGTATTAAGAAGAGATATTTGATTTGTATAACCATGATTTATATTTTGATTAAAGAGTAGAGTAAATAGTAATAAAGTCGCTTTGGCTAACAAGTATCAAAAGTCTTGGAATCATATTTTATACTTACTAGTTATGAGTTTTAAGTCATAGGTAATTAAAATTATTTTTTCTTTCAAATTTTGCTTGTAAATATTATTAAGTGTAAGAAATGATTTAAGTAATGTTTTCAATGTTCTAAAAATAGAGGATGATTTTATTTTTGTTAATTTGCTAATTTTTTATTCAGGATTTCTTAGTTTGCTATATTTTATTTCAGGATCTATTAAAAAATTGAAATAGCTTTGTCATATTTTATGATAAATACTTATAGAATGCGCTTTGAATTTCACTTAAATATGGATAATATGAGAGATTGTAGCCAACATTTAAAGAATCTACATATTTCTCTTTTAAATTTTATCCATTACTGGTTTTATTTAAATATGAATGATTTATTACCAATATGATTTTTTTTTTCTTTTCAGAACATGATCTGGCTGTCAGTTCCCTCTCATCATAATTTACAATATTTGGAATATTATTAAGCATTTATTTTAAACTGTAGGCCATTATTTTTTTTTGTTTTTGTACTCTAGACTTGATATATTTTGTTTCATCCAAGAATTTTTACTTGCCACTTACATGAATTTCATTAGTTTATCAATGATAAATTGACATTGCCATCAAGTTATTTCATATATATATATATATATTCAAGGTATATGTTGCAATGTTTTCTTTTTATCCTTTAATTTTAGTTTTGTGTACTTTTAGTATGTTTGTTATGTAATAATTTAAGTGCCAAAGGCCTTTGAAACTTTTTTGCCCTGACATTGCTTTCTCTATTTACATAAAAAAAAATATCTTCAAGTATATCTTTTATTAAAACTACTGAATTCTTTTCTATGCTGCTTTGTTGTTCAGCAACCCCTCCAATAATTGCTAATAATATTTCTTTTAAATAATGAATATTTTGCATTATAAGGGTAGCTGAATCAATTAATAAATACAGTATCCTTAGTAAATGGCAATTCAGATTCGAATTTAACTCAATTGAAAACAAATATTCAACCATACACATATTATGGAGAGGATTGTATTTTTCTCTGCAGAAAATATTTTATGTCCTGAAATCAGTGCTTCCCAGTCTATAAATGGAGTAATCTAATTGAATATGTTGTAAATCCTGTTTTTTCCTATAAGGTGCACAATGGGTTTTAAAACTGTATGCATTTTACTAATATATATATTATTACCTATATTCATTACTGGTGATCTCTATGCATTAATTGGTATACATTCATTGTCTCGATAAAAGATTGCATTATTTTAAGAATAATAATTTCTTAAATTATTAGCAGTAAAAACTAATTTCTGATAATTTAAATAAGCATATCCAGAACAAGCCCTTTATCTTTGATGAAGATAAATGAATAGTTGTATTATCATTAAATATAACAAAAGAAATTCTTATTTAATAATTCAACTTAAAAACTGATACATAGTTAGATTATATGTATTAAATATATATTCAGTTAAAAAATATAGCCAAAATTAAAAAAAAAAAATTTTTTTGGCAATGTGGCAGGGCAATAATATTCAAATCTTTTTTGTTCTCCCTTTGCATTATTACTGAAAATAATGATTTTTTTATTGAAATTATAGTTATATTTTTTAAATATATATTCATATCAAATAATATTTTGTTTTGAGAGAGGGAGAATTTGAAACCATTACAATCAAGGAGTTTTTAAAACGTTTGAGAAAAATGTTTTGTGAAAGCTAATTTCATGAAATAATTGATTTATAATTTAAGAATTCATTTTAAATCTGATATTGTTTATTTCCATCATAGATAAACTTATTTAACACCATGCATAATTTTAAAAGTTTCTATTTTTAATGACCAAAGACTAAAGGGCACTTCAAGTTTCATTTGTTATAGGCCCGGTGATTATTTTTAGAATATGTTTTTTTATTTGTCGATGTCCACTTTATAGCATATAACTATTTGAAAATTTATTTTGTATTGATTATTGTGAGTTTCATAAAGGCCAAACAAATGTATCTTGTTGATATTAATAATCAAAATTTTATTTGTTAAATATGCTTTCTTTGCTATATACCAATAACAAAAGCAATTTTATAATATATATAGATTTTTCTAACACTGCAATAATTTGTAAATATATACATCAATGATTTTGGCACTTAAAATCATAGAATTTTCATCCTAATACAATTGCAATATATTGCTCATCAATTATATTGATAAATTTATCACACTTTTGGGTAATGAAAAAGTCAGTGAGGCTATCTTGCACTTTAACAAATGCCTTTCCACCAGCAAAAAAAATTCTGAATTAATAATTTTACATACCCTATATGATGGTCTTAATATGAATATTTTAATAAGTTCATTGTTTAATTATAATTATTAAGTTGACCTACCACTTTCTTTTATAGCCAAGTATCATCATCTGGTTGATGGTTGTAAAGGCTTTTATACATGTTTTTAATTTGTAATGACTTTTCTTAAAAATATATTAATGTGACTATTATATAAGTTTTTGAATAATAATTTTTTTTAAATATCAAAATTTTGCAGGTTGGAGATTGTAATATCAGTTGTGTACAATAACTGGATTTATTAGTTACATGTTGAAACAAAAATAAGAAATTGCATCTGCTGACTAAGTGTTAAAATTGCCAAATTTTAATGAAGCAAATGTTTAAAATTAGTTGCTTTTTATTATTCATTATGCCTTTTTTTAGAGAATATCTGCATTTAAACATATCGATTAATTGAAATGTCTACCATTTTATTAACTTCCCCCTTTGTGATCTTAGATTCTTGAGATTTATATTCTTTTTTCTTTTGCATTTTCTGATGTTAATAAAAGGTTTGAAAATGTATATGTTTCTTTTGCTTAGAAATTTTAAGAACTAGTTTTTCATATTTCAAAAAGATATGTAGCATTCTTGTAAATATATATATAATGTAATATAATAAGGAATAGAGGCTTTTACAAATAACATTAGAAGTTAGTACTAGTTTTAAAACACATTTGAATTAAATTGGATCAGTTCATTAGCAGTAAAAAGAAAAAAAAGTAATCATGAATAATAAATGTAAATTTTAAGTATTATCTGATAAGAACTATGGCAGTTTACAGAAATTAGTACCAAAATTTCAGATATATATCCACAAGATTTGTTTTTTGTATTAATATTTCCTTTCAGAATTATTCTGTCAGCAAACACACTTTGTCTAGCATAATTTATGTTTTCCCACAGAATCATGAACATTGCATATAAGTGGTTAGTAAAATTCCTAATTCAAACGTAAAGATAGTTCTAAAAATTTCAGAAGTTAAATAAAATCCATAATAGCATGAAAATTATGATAAATATTTATTAATTAATATCACAACCATGAATATATATACAATATGCTCATATAAATAATCAAATGTTATTTAATATATTGGAGTCCCAATGTCTTCACTTTTAGCAAACCTGTAATAAAAGTAAGATAAATGAATAATTATTTAGTTAAGATAAATCAATGATCTAAATAAGTTTGTAAAATCTAAAACATTAAAAACTAGTTATTTCTGATATGAACACAGCCAATTGCATTTTTAATTGTTTACAATAAATGCAAATAAAGTGGAAGTTAATTAGCATATCCATGCTTATGAATTAGGAAATATCACTTTCACAAAACATCTTTTTTGTGTGTCAATCAGATGAATCCTTAAATCATTTTCTTATTTTGCACTGTAACTTGTTTTGTCAAAGTGTTTATTTGTATTTGTACTAAAGCTTTTATTTATTATATCATTTTGTGATTAAATTAGAAGTTGAGTTATATTAGCTATAGATAACAAAAAAGATAGCATATTATTTTGGAGTAGAAGAAGAATTTGTTTCATTAGAAACAAATTCTTTCCTTTCCTTTTATAAGCCATAGTGATTTTTTAAACCATTATAGGCTTTATGCATTGTATTGTTCAAAATCTTGGATCTATTTACTTGAATAATAATAATAATAAAAGGATTTCCTACTGTTTTCATGGAGGCAGGGAAATTTAAATAGTATTTTTTAAGTACAATGAACTTCTTATTACTCTATAAAATTACAGGCAGCAAAAATTTCAAAATACTCTTGGGAATACTGGATTTACATTGGAGTTGGAGAAGCAAGGCTCCTCTCTCTTTTCATATTATTGGTAGATAAGATAATTTCTATCATTTCTTCATTTGTAATTAATCTATTCATCATACATTTGCAGATGTGGTAAAAGAATCTAGTATATGATTCATATCACACAGGCACAATTGGTTGGTTTTAGTTTGGCAAGAGTAATTTTTTATATTATGCTAAATAAGCTTTAAGACTTCAAATAATACAATATGAGATTAAAAAATACAATTTAACACTTTCAGTTCTAATGAGAATATGCCTCTGGGAAATCAGACTTAATTCCCCATATAATAAATAAAACCTATGTTCATATGAGTTATCATAGGAAGAACCATTTTCTATGGGACTTAAAATTTCAATCATGGGAAAGTCGAGTTGAAAACATTCAGGGCAAGAATGCACATCACATTATAATGGAATGAAATGTTTTAAAAATTTGCATATAAATTTAAAAGTGCTAAATTTTTTAATACTATTCTAAATTTTGTTTAATTATCTTCTAAAGAATGGTTTATAAAACTTTATTGTCCTTATATATAGGAAAATAGTAACTGAAATACATTTTTTCTTCGGTAGTCACAGGCTATGCTAAAAATGTGATGAAGTTTTTACCTTCATCTTCTTTCTCGAGAATAAGATCGATTTCTTCTATCTCTGCTATATCTTGGACTGCGGCTTCTACTTCTAGAATATCTGGATCGGCTGCAAAGTGAACACATTTAACATTTTTTTTAAACATGAAAAAAAGCAACATTAATATAATTTGAACATTCTTGCACTATTTTTAAAAGTAGTTTTCCATTATAATTCATTCAGTATCTATCTATTAACACTACTACAAAATTAAAGAAAACAAAAAGGATAAGTATGGGGAAAAAATTATAAAGGCTGTGGATAAGTTTTAATCCTTTGTACACTGAATGCAGTTGACCACTAACTTTAATAAAGTACAACTACCATAAAGTAACGATGGCGAAAAGGAAGCAAGGAAATAAAGTGAATAACCTTTATTGAAGCATGTTGATCGGGGTGTTATAGATGAGGAATATGGTAGGAGGGAGTATGAGAAAGCTGTGGTGGCAGCCGCTGGATATAATTTTCAGAGGTGGAACACGCGGATTCTCGATGGAGAGCTATGCTAGTTAGCTTGTTCTTTCAGGAAGGAAAGTGGATGAGCCAGAGTTATCTGTTTATGTAATTGCAGTTGATAGATGTGATGTCTTCGTTGCGATGTTTCGAAGAGTGGGTGGTCCTAAGCAGCCATATTTTGATTAAATTGTCGCTGGGAAGCACACAGCACTGAAATTTGCGAATGAGGCTGGCTGCCTTGCGAAGTAATTGATGAGAATGCCTGAAAGGTTTTCATTAAGTAAAATTAGCATATAAAATTCTAAAAAGGAAACAGATTAGGACTGGTCTGCTAAAATACTATTAAAAAAATGGACATTTTGAAGGCATTTCTAAGCCCGAAGCAATGTATAATAACAATTACAAATTCAATGGATTTTAATACAAAATTTTGAAAATTTTAACAAGCATATACTTTAACAATAATTTATCACATTGAAAATTAGATAATAAATATAATTATTCAGATATATAAATTAAAAACAATATAATAAACTATAAGATAGACCAATAAGCAAATTATTTAAACTGTAAATGACTTCTTAAAAGTACAGTTAGATCTCATTATAGTGAGGAAATATTAAAATTGAGTTTACACCTAAATTTTATAAAAACACTAAGTAATAATTAAATATTGTCAAAAATATAAAAATTGATTTAATGTAGAAGATACAATTAAAATTATTTTTTCTCATGAAAATTAATAAAATATTTAAATTATCTAGTAAATATAATAGATAATAAAATATTTAATTATTTATCTAAAAATATTTAATATTAAAAGTAAACTTTCAATCAACTAAAAATTTAATTAGTCCACTTTTCAATCAGTAATAAAAAAGAGAGAGAGAGAGAGTTCATTAACAGAAAGTTCATTAACAGACTTCATTACTCCTGTACTTTGATTAAAGAATCAATCATCACTTTGCCTTTTTTTTTTGTTAAGTAAAAATTATATTAGTATTATTGCTTCTTTTCATTAGTTAAGTCATTTTAAGTCAAAATTGCTTCAGCAGAACCCATTTAAAATAAACCAACAATGAAGATTCTATGAAGGAGACTTGTTATCCCTTGAGAATGATTAGAATTTTCGAGAAGTATATTGTTCATGATACTGATACTTTGGAATAATTTACAATAAAGAAAAAAAACTAAAAAAATATATAATAGTAATTTAAACAATGAAAAATTTGAAGAGGTTATTCCATTTTTTTTCAGACACAAAGTATTGTATGGTAAAATTTCATTAATGCTTTGAAAACAGTGAACTCTATTTGATTAACAAAGCAGTATTTAATCATTAACTTACATAGGGAGGATTAAAGATTTTTAACAATTTTTTTAACAACAATCTGTATGCATATTAATTTTACAAAATAAGAAATGTATTAATATGTGATGTGGATAAATGTTTAATAAAAAAATGTTTTCACAACTATGAAGTAATAATATACAAGTAATATCTGTGTTAGTACATATGTAATGTTATAACCATTTTTAAAATTTATTACTTTTAAAGTGAAATATTAGATTTTTGATATATAATTAAGTAAAATAATTATATATCAATAATAATAAAATATAATATATTTAGGTAAAGAAATAACTGAATTAAATTTTCTTTAATAAACCCAAAAGTCATAATGATCAGAAGAAATATATATGAATGTTAAAATGTCATTTTGGTAGTGATATTCTTCATCATTTAACCATCATTCTAATAATATAATATTTATTGATATTTATGGTCCTCCTGATAAATTGCTAACAAATGAAACCATAATGAACAATCTTAAGATTTTCTACAAAATGGAGCTTGGTTTAATCTGAAAATTTCCAAGTAAATAGCTCTTGAGTTTGAAATGACACATTAGTAGAATGTCTCAACAAATCCTTCAACTTAAAATAAGCATTATTCAATTTGTATCTATGAAATCTTATAAAACATTTCAGCAACAATGAACATTTCTGTTTCATAGATAAAAGCTTTTGTTAGCTTTTGAGCATTAAAACAACAAAAAATTTTAATTAAAAAACTAATTGATATTTTAAATAATGTTCTTAAATATGAAATAAATAATCTAAGTTCCTGAAAATAGGAAATCAGCTAATATAAATAATTTCCAAACAAATTTAATGCAAATATCATAAAACATTTCACTGTCATCATTGTTTAAAAATTTAATTGAAATCTTGGATATACAAATATTCTAGGATCTCTTAAATTTTTCTACATTACATTTTAAAAAAACAATAAAAAAAGTATTAACAGTTAAGAAAAATATTGTTTAAAAACTATTAATCAAAAAATTAGTTATTCAAGAATTCATATAAATTATTTTAGCTACTCTTGATTATTAACATTATATAAGCTCTCAATTTATAAGCTGTTGAAATTTATATCCTTCATTTTTCATTAAAAGGGCCCCAATCATCATCAGACTTGAATAATGATGAATGTTGATGCTACTAGAATCATATATCTACTACCATCATCAGATATGCATGATTCTGTTAGCAACATCATTCATCATTACTATTTAGAAATGAGTATTGTGGCATATTTCTGTATGGATCCTGCTCAAAATATGGTACCATTTATTTTATGTAACATAGTATGCAATTATGGCCCATAGTTTAGACGAAGTTCTGAAACATATAACAAATCTAAATTACAAATATTTATCAGAAAAAGAAAAAAAAATCTGTCAGTTTTATCAAATTAATCATTATTTCAACCTATATTTTTTATGTATTTATAATAGATTTAAAAACAAAAGAAGCATTCAAATTAATAACTGAAATCTATAATAAATAACATATATTTAAAATCAAGATTATCTTTATAAACTTAAACAACTAAAAACAAATTTAAACAGCTTTAAAATTTTAACTCACCGGGCTGGTGAGCGACGGCTGTCAATTCTTCTGTCCCTTCTAGTTTTGCCATGTGACATCTCAACTCGAATTCTTTGTCCACATAAGCGCCTTCATGCAAGAAAGCATTATTATTAATTGCTTGGTAAAAATAATTATTTCAATACTGTAGGTAAAATAGATATTTTATTGAACTAATAAGACTGGAAGCTTACGTTCCATCAAGTTCAGCAACAGCCTCTTCAGCATCACGACGGTCTTCGAATTCAACGAAGGCAAATCCTGGTGGATTGCGAGCAATCCAAACATTTCGAAGTGGCCCATATCTTGAAAAAAGTGATTCAATATCATCTTTTGTAGTCCTGCTACTAATACTTCCAATGTATACTTTACATTCCAAGTCCCAATCACTAAATCTCCTTGACATTCTACAAAAATAAATATGTATACTAGAGAATATGTTACTACAGTTGATAATGAAGAAGTAAGAATACATCTGATATTACATGATATAAAGTAAAACAAAACTAATTTTGTTATATAAGATTTTCCTCATGGCAACTGCAGAGCAGAGTTTTGACATGTAAAAATATCAGATGCAATAATAAATAAGTAATAAATAATTTAATTAAAACATGTAGTTAAGTCTTTAAAGCTGACATTTTACATTAAAATAACTTCAATTTCGGAAAATTCTTTCAAATAAGAAAAAACCCAATATATATCAGATGATATAATGTGAATAATTCATGCCTAAAAAAGAATACAGACTTTTGCATTTTTGATAGATTTCAATATTTGCAAAATCACAGATTAATTTTTAGGAATGAAATCAATCGATTAAAATATAAGGACTGTTTATGTTGAAAATGGTCCAAGTCCATTAAAAAAATGAAATATTATATACTTTGTGATTAATTCAGTGTAAAATTTTTATTACTAATTATTTAATATTTAATAATGTTTTTATCAATGTTTTATTCAATTTAAAACTGATTAATAAAAGAAACTAAGTAGGACTGATTAAAAATTTTTCTTGAAACAAGGAAAAATAGACTTGCATCACTTTCAAAATTGACATTGAAACTTTACTTGGGCTTGAAACTTTCATTTCATGTAAAGTAAATTACACCATAAAAGAGAAAATTAAGTTAAAAATCAACACATTCAATCTATTTAAAATTTCTGTGATAAAAGATAATAATTTTAGATTTCTGATTGCTATACATACATATATAATCTTATTTATATCTTTTATAAAAAATTACTGCATTGTGCTAAAAATTATAAAAATTTCATAATTATATTATTATATATCTTATGATCTATCAAGAATATTTTCATTAATTTTTCAGAGATAAATAAGAGAGATATTTTCTTATAAAATTTTAATAAAACGTTAAAAATATTCAACATTTTTTTAACGATCAGTAGAGTTGAAAATTAATTCTTAAAAAAAAATTAAAAGTGCCATGTTTTTAATTCATAAGTTTTTAAATCTTAATTGAAAGTTACTGACGGAATTATTACTTTATTTGTAATTATAAGTATAATGAGTGTTCCTCGTAAAAAGTTTATTAACAATTTCAATAATTATGATTTTCAAGTTTCTGGATGGAATACACTTTATCAAGATAAGTATTCTGCCTGAATTAAATAAAAAGCACTTAAAAAATTTTAAAAAAATTAACAAAATAATAATACGAAATAATAAGATAATCATTCTGATTTCAGATTTCATAACTTAAATTCCAAAGTAATAAATAAAAAAAAACAAGAAAATAAAAATACCTGAGATCAGCAAATATTTCTAATTAAAACTCACGGTAAATTACAAAAAAAAAAAAATAACGCTGCTCCTTTATAAAATATGAATAAAATGCTAATAATTCCTTCGAGAATAATAATTAATCTGCTAGCGTACTTTCTGCTACAAATTATAACTTGCGCTCGAATTTATTCTATTTTCGAACCGACTTTGAGTTGTTGCCCAAATCTGTTTCGTTTTTGCTACGACACAAGTGTATGACGCAAACCACATTCCTTAATCTCGTCCTCTGTTCTTACAATTATTTACCTGTCTTGATCTTGAAGGGAGTTACTGGAATATTTGGGTTTGAGACTATAGAGATGCAGCTGTTGGCGGGCAAAACAAACAGATCGATTGTCATAGAATGTTTATGTAAGTACATTTTTTTTTAAGAACAAAGCCTCCTTTTAGATTGTTTGAATTATATAATTTTATTTTATAATATACATACATACATAAAGGCAAAGCTGAAAAAATAATGGTGATTACTATTGTTCGAAGTTAGTAATACCATTTTGTTGACGATTGAAGCATTATGTAATGTTTTTTACCAACATACAGTGGTGGCCAAAAGTGTGGACATTTTTTGAAAGTTTCATGTTTTTCAACTTTGCGGGCTTGTAGAATATATTAATTTTCACTTAAATACAAATGTTTATATATCAAATTGAAGGTAATTTAATGTAGAATTTAATAACAAAAACAGTATTACAATATCTGTATTACAAAAAAAGTTACGCTCATTTTAGTAGAACAAAAAACATGAACTTTCGTAATCACATGATGCCAAGAATCAATTATAGATTCAATAAGTTGTCTTTTATTGGATGAACGTTTTTTTCGTACAAGAATTTTTAAACGTCGCCACAAATTGTCAATTGGATTGACATCAGGGCTGTTTCCTGGTCATAATATACATCTATGCCTTTATTTTGAAACCATGCTTTGCATACTTTTGCTGTGTAGCATGGAGCTGAATCCAGCTGAAAAATAAATGGTGCTTTGTTGGGGAAGAAATCCCTGATGGAAGGTATCAATTTTGGTTCCAGGACAATTTCGATGTATTTTTTGCTATTCAGGATGCCATCAATCACTTGAATTCGGCCCACACCATCTGCAGACATACATGCCCAAATCATGGCATTTGTTGTTGTTTTTATAGTTGCTTCAATGTAATCAGGATGAAGCGCTTCACCTACTCTACATCTCACGTATTTTCTACCATCACTACCAAAGAGCGATATTTTAGTCTCATCGCTCCAGATTACTTGCTTCCATTGATTTTCTGACCATTTAATGTGTTCTTTTGCCCATTTAACTCGTTTTTCGAGTTGCTTTTGATTTAAATATGGTTTTTTTCTTGGAATTCTAGCTTGTAGTTCAAATCCTGATAACCTTCTTTTTGTTCTTGAACTTACTGCAATACCCGCTGCATTCATTTCCCATCTAATGGCATCTGATGAAATTTTTCTGTCTTGAAGGCATAGGCGTTTAATTTTTCTATCGGCAGTAGCAGTTGTGCATTTTTTTTCTGCCTGATTTGGCCTTATTTTCCACAGATTTCGTTTTTTCATAACGTAAACAGGACTTTCGTACACCAGAACAAGTCACTAAACCACCAACTTGTCTTGAAATTTCAGCATAAGAGAGGCCATTTTCTCTCAATATGACAATTCGGCTTCTTTGTGTAGATATCCAATCAGCTCTTCTTGTTGCTGTTGTTTGTTTAAAATTAGTTTAATTCTAAAAAAGGACTTAAAATATTCAAAAACAGCAATACTCTATTTAGTTGTACTAGTATGCATCATTCCGCAAAATATTTCCACAACAATAACTCTTTTACCATCCAAATAACTATAGTTATAATTATAGTTACAGACATTTGATGGGTCCTCAGAACAGTGTTTGTGATATGATAGTACGCTTTTATTACAAAACACATCATTATTCAAAACGATTTGTGTTTGTTTGTTCTACTAAAATGAGCGTAACTTTTTTTGTAATACAGATATTGTAATACTGTTTTTGTTATTAAATTTTACATTGAATTACCTTCAATTTGATATCTAAACATTTGTATTTAAGTGAAAATTAATATATTCTACAAGCACGCAAAGTTCGAAAACAGGAAACTTTCAAAAAATATCCACACTTTTGGCCACCACTGTATGTATAGAGCGATAGCCCACAAGAAAATTTTAATTTTAAAACGAATTTTTCACGAATCTTTCGTTTAAATCATTTTATTGCATTCGTGATTAATGAAGTCTTGTGTTAATGATTCATTTTCATGCCTTTATGTAGCGAAGCAATATAAGATTATTATATTTGTATTATCGAACTTGAAATAATCGTAATGTGTCTTGATATTGTTTATTTACTTTTAAATTGTGATTTTTGCAATCATTTAATTCTTTTCACTAATGAAAAATAGCTAAATTACTATTTTGTTGATAAAGCAAATATTATATCATTTATAGTTGCATATATTAAATATATTTTTAGGTTTAATGATTATTTTACTTAGCATTTTTTTTTCAAATATGAAAGTATTGCAGAATTAAAACATTAAAAATCTGAATTTTTTTCAAATTTATTTAAATTTTATAATAGTCTTAACATTATATTTCATGCTGTTCGGAACTTTGTTATTAAACTGCTTTAACACTGTTGCATCTTTTTCTTGTTTGAAAATAGTTTTTTTCCTTAATTTTCAATTTAGTATAAAGAATAATCTATCTACATCTGTGATAAATAGTTGACTTGCATTTATCTTGGATTGTATTTTCAAAATAACTAAACTTTTGTAGATATTGAGATTAAAATTAATAATATACTCTAATATCATTCCAAAATTATATATAAATTACAAGTATTTTAGAAAAGTTGTTTAAAAATTCCTTTGAAAGTAAGCATCTATATTATTAACTAGTAGACTGCTTATACCTATAGTATAAGTAAAAGTATAGTAGTTAAATAAAGTATAGTAATAAAACATCCACCAAATATACTTACAATTTCTATTAATAAAATGTACATAGAAAAAAACATGCCTTTGAAATTTTTCTGGTTTCAAGTTATAAAAACTTTGAACTGGTGGCATGGAACTTAGTAGTGTTTATGCATTGTTCAATAAATTATAAATTGATTTGTGCGCAATAGCAAAAAGCATATATATATATATATATATATATATATATATTTGTCAACAATCCTATTTTAACAAATTTGTTCTTAATTATGTACAATTCTTTTAAGTTTGATTTAATATATTGTAATCCACTGATTATCCATGTGCTGATTATATTTAAAAAAAATAATTTTATCACCATTAACAACATCGACTGAATGATGTATTGCAATTCATTTATCATATGTTAATTATATTTTTAAAAATAATTTTGTCATTAACAACATTGTTTCAGCCTTTTATTGATTTTTTTCCTGTGAAAATTTAAATACAATTTTGTGAGCATTCTGTAAAAGAAGACTCGTGTATCTAATAAATATCTTAAAATTTTCTTAAAAATAGCTTATATATATATATATATATATATATATATATATATATATAT
>JAPMOR010082187.1:977553-1033068 GCA_026543865.1 Argiope aurantia | reverse complement strand
TGGAGTTTTCTGAAAATTGGAAGAGATATTTGCGATTAAAATTATAAACTTTTCCTGACTTAAAAAAAAAAGAAGGTTCGTCCTGAAATTGAAAAATATGTTCTCTGGTATAAATGCAGTTTTTCTGAATTAAGCAACAACGAAGTAAAATTGTAAGTATAGAAAAACATGTTTTTTTAAAGCACACTTGGAAGTGGAAGAGGGGTGGGGGGATCTGAGAAAACATTTTCCAGTTTTCTGACGAAACCTTTTTCAAATTAGGAAATATTCATAATTTCAATCGCATATATCTCTGCCAATTTTCAAATAACTATTAAATTTTCCTTTGTTTTAATTACGATATAGCGTACATTTTTCTAATTGGCCTATTTTTTTCCCGATTGCCTTTATTTTTTAAAAATTATTTTTTGTAACTTCCTTAATTCGCGGCCAGGCGCTGTAACCTATCAATAAATTCAATATAATCACTTGATTATAGGCACACATTCTTTCTCTTTTTGGAACAGCGTATCATCCCTTTCTGCAACTCGCCACCTCGAAAATATTTTAAAATGTGCCGGGTGCAATGCAGTGGCACTCTTAGTAGTTCGCACATGATGGTGCCTTTGCACTTTTCCCCTCACTAGGTGCGATAATCATCTCGATGTTAGATATCAAAAACCCCCTTTCGACGGCCCATGCTCGCTTTGAGACAGAAGCATTTTGTCATCTTTCTTTTGGTTTTCTGGGGTTCTTTGATGTCTGTTCAATTTAACCGACCGTTTGCGAGAAGTTCCCGATCGTCGTCCACAAAGGAGAGTGGTCCTACAGTAGGTTGGATGCAGATTTAGGACCATATCAGTAAAGGTCCTAATCTGTTCCATTTTTTGGAAATCTTAATATGTGTGACTTTTAATTCTGAGTTCACTTTGTCATTCGTTTACGCTACACCTATGGACAAAACAGAGAACCTCTTAGAGAGAATTGTTATCCCTGCAGCAAATCTCAAAAGCACAACTGTATCTGAAAATCGTTTTTGCATCGTGGAAAAGCATGCAAAGACGCCAACTTCCAACAATTTTTGTATTCATTAATCAAATAAATCTTTTTGTCGTTATTATTACACTTTCTATCATTCCAGCATGATATGTTAGGAATTTTCATTGTCAAGGCTATTTGGGACACCATGTTGCATTATAATTTCTGCTTCTCTTGATGTCTGCTAATAACCTATGAGTTTATCGTTCCATTTACTGAGCACCTGTATGCATTGGAAGCTGGGAATAAACAATTTTTATTTTACTTTCTTGTATGCAAAGATAAAATATTGTAGTTGTCAAAAAATTCGAACTCAAGGTTTTGTGATTATTTAATGTTTCAAACCTTTCCTGAGTTCTAAAAACACATTTTTAGGATTATGTTTGACCGAGAGTGCGATAACACCAAAACGCCTTAAGTTGGATGTCTAAAATTTGGTATAAAATCGTTTCATCAAATTTGTTGATTTCCATCAAATTTTGAAAGAAATCCATTGAGAGGAAGTCTGTCTGCCCGGTTAACCAAATGTAGGTTAATGCAACAGCTATAAAACAAAGAGAGTTAGATGAACAAAGTTTGCTATACATATTTAACAGATCTAAATCGCAGATATGAATCAAATTTAGAACTAGATGCATCAATGGGTCGACTATCCTGTCGATCTATATTTTCACAAACATATAAATGTGATAACTCAAAACGCAACAAAATTTGGTATGTATATTTATGGCTCTGTGTCAAATTTTGGTTTCAGTCAATTGGAAGGGGGGGGGGGAGGCTTCTAAAATACATACTTGATTTCTTGGTATTTGTATATTATCGGCATTCCAGTGAATCAATCCTCCGCTCCACCCCCAAAGCATCAAAGTTCATGTTAATAAGTTTACATGTAACTTTTTAACAGGACCGTCTTTTAGCCGATTGAACTGATTGCTTCCGTTAGAGCCTCCCCCAAGTAAGATGCCTCCACGCAAAAATGCCACAAAAATGTATTCGAAATAAAATCAAGTATCAGTTTATTTTTTAGTTGTTAATTATATAATTTTTTCATGTTTTTAAATTCGGTCTTCCTGTCTGTAAATAAAATTTTCTATATGGACCACTTTTTTTTTACAGCGGTTAGTTTGCTAAAATACAGCTGCCAAAAATAAATAAATGAATAAAAATAAAATAAATAGATATAGAAAGAAAAAGCACGTCGTTTAGTCAAGTTTCACAAAGGCCGCCACTTCATGCATAAAACAACCACGCTCAACAGCCCAGTCTTGCATAGAAAAGGTTGCGTGTTTGCAACATAGAATTTATTGCTACTGTGCTGATTTGTTTAAGAAAAGGCGCAGGAAGTTCTACCAATTCTGTGCATGGATGCAAATTCTTCCTTTTTTTTTCTCTCTCTCTCACACACATCCTGTCTTATGCATACTGTCTTAAGAGGAACTACTCGCTGTTGGTGTAATTCGATGCTTCTTTCAGTTTGCAACATTTTTGAAAACAAGTTTCAAATAGATAGACAATAACGGAATTTTTGTCTGGAAAATGCAGTTAAGAAATCTCTAAATTCAAATGAGTCAAATTCCAAAAGAAATTTCTAAATTCAAATTAGTCAAATTCCGCAATTTTTCTTTATTTGCATTTCTTTATTTGCATTGAAAAACATGATTTGTTTTAATAGATTTAAGTTCTGTAAATATGCATAAATATAAATTACTTTTGGTTGCTCATAATAAAACACATCTATAAAAAAATGGGGGTGGAGGCGGGAAGAAAGGAAAAATTTCAAATGTTTGGGAGAGAATTTTTTTTGTTTGACATAATAAGGATGTATGAAAATTCATTTCATTTTCATTTAGAAACAGATTTTCTTAAATATGAAAATAATTTTGGTAATTTAAAATAATTTTAATAATTTAAAATAATACGACTTAGCTGTTTTCTGCCAAATCATTTATATAATAATTTTTATTTAAATCTGAAAATCGTACATTTTTTGTTCATTACTTATTTGATATGTCTTACTTATTTCTCTTTTTAATGTAAATACTTTTTAATGAAATTTTCAGTGGATGGAATTAACGGAGTGTCTTTCTCTCTTTCTTTTTTCGCTTACTTCTTCACGTGGTAAAGATTTGAAATTGAACACATATGTGTATTTTTTATGACTATGCAGAATTACAGTTTTAATTTTAAAAAATTATTTATGAATTGATCTGTCAATTAATTTAAATTTTAATTTCATGTGAGCATTATCGTAGCTACAGGACAGCAATAGTACTCCCAGGGCAAAGTTTTAGAGGGCACCTTAGGGGCATTGTCAATTAAAATGAAATACAATGTTGAAGGAAAAAATTATATCATGCCTCTTGAGGTATTTTCCCAGCTAAACTAAAGATGATGACAGGGTGTGAAGAAAGCATTTTATATCACGAGCATCATTCACTTTTATTACTTTCACGTATACGTTGGAAAGAGAAAGTATAGTAATGGTTAAAAAATTCGAACTCTAGATTTTGACGAATTTCCATGTTTAAGATCTCCCTGAGATCGAAAAAGATATTTTTGGAAAGTGTCCGTTTGTCTGTTCATCGGGGACAAAAATAGCTCAAACATGCTTTGAAATTTGGTGTTGACACCAAATTTGTAGATTTCCATCAAATTTTGAGCAAAATTCATTAAGATGAAGCCTGTCTGTTCGAATATAAGTTAACACGATAACTACCAAATGAAGAGAGCTAGGTAGATAAATTTCGGTACACATATTTAACATCTATATTGGAAACAACCATCAAATTCTGAACCAAATCCAAGAAGAGGTTGATTATCTGTCGGTCTGTTCTTTCAGAAACATGTGAAACGCCATATATGCTATGACTTTAATGTATCAAATTTGGAATGAAAGTTTGTGACAGTAAGTGCTGTTTTGTGCCAAATTTTTATTTCAATCGATTGAGAAAAACGTATCTCACATTCAATTTCCGAGTACTATTAAGCGCATGCCAGAGATTAATCTCCAAGGATGACACGATAGAATCAGTAAAAATGCTAAATTCACGTCAAAAGTTAATATTTTGCAACTATTGTACGCCAATACTATGTAGGCGTTTTTTTGGCTTACCAAATTTATTAGAAAGTATGCGAGAAACTTTCGGGGAGACCATTACTACATATAAATGATCTGGTTGTGAATTTGACAAAAAAATATTTTTTGATTCAGTAATATATTTGATAATAAGTGATGACTAAAATTTAGAAAAAATAAAAATCTTATATTTCTTTAATAATAAACGCGTTTAAAAAATATTTTTTTAAATTAAATTTATTAAATATACCTTCTGAAATTTGGCTGAAATCCAGGCATTATAGAAAATTTCTCTCAATCGCACCCGCACCTCCTAAGGCCGATCTTGATTATTGTTCATCAATGGTATGCGTTTAATAATATATAAGTACATTTATCAGAGAGTATGTGAGAAAGTTTCAGCGAGATTACTTCCCTGGTTTGAAAATTTGGTTAACTAAAAATTAAGCAGATTTTTTTGTGTGCATATTTTAGAAAATTTAACAGCTTAAAAATGATCTTTTCATTATTTTAAAATATCAAAAATTGTTTGTTCGATGATCCCATTATTATTATTATTTTTTTTTACCTTACCTCCCATTTTTAACCAATTTTTAAGAAAATACTTTGATGTCATTTTAAATCAATATATTTCATCTTGGTTTTTCCATTGTTGGTAATTAAGATTGAGGTATTTTACTCGAGAATTAAACGATTGTAAACATTTTTTTAAAGTGTGCCCATTTTTTAAAAAAATATCGCTGCTCTTCGATGTAATATAATTGAACATATGAAGATATAGAAAGAAAATTAGGCAAACGCATAGTACATTGAGCATAACTGTGTATAACTTCTAAAATATTATGAATAATATGTCTATCAAAATTTGAAATTTAAAAATATTTTTCCGAGGAAGCATTAAGATATAGTTCTTTAAAATATTTAAATGAAACGTTTACCAACTATTTATTTCAGCGAATCAATTTGTCGCCAAAAGCGGCGACTTATAAATAGTTTTTTATGAAAGAATATGGCTTGTCTTATTTTGTATGAAATGATATCATCAATAATACAGACCAGAGACAACTAGAACAAATTTTTATCTTTGATATATATAGATTTGCATTTTCATAACAAAATTCGTTTAAACAAACAAAACAGAACAGAACATCATTATCCGCATATAATATGAAGATGAGAAATATAACAACACGGCATACGCTCTTATATACATATTCATGGCAAAAAGAACATGGACACATTTTTTATCCTCGATAGCTGCCATAGAAACAGCAAAATGGAATCACAGCATCACAAGCGCTCAGTTACGGTTACAAGGTTAGAAAAAGGTGTTAAGGTCGATATCCAGAGCTTTTTATAAAAGTTTGATCTAAGCCATGTAGTTTTATTCACACTTTTCTAGAATATTTATTTGGTGAGGACGCAATGGGAAGTTTTTTGATGCAAGCATAGCTTTATTTGAAGCCATAATGCATTATATACTGAAAGTCTACAAAGGTAAAATTTTGATTCTTCAAAAATCTGTTTAAAGTTTAACAGTTTTGTCAAAAAATAAGATAATAAATAATTTGGAGGGAAAAGGGAAATTTAGCATATAAAAGGGATTTTAGGATATGGAAGTTATTGCGCAGATATTTTATAGTAGGTAAATATTCAGTTTTATAAATAGTATTAATAATGTAATGCTATAAATAGTATTATTGAATAGTATTGGAATTATTGAAATATCTCATTTCATTTGGATTCATAAATAATTTTTAATTCAGTCAAGTTGCATTTTTATGAATTTCCTACGAACGAATGTATGTGTTTTTCTAACGAAAGAAAATACTATCTCATTTTTTATGAATATTCTTAATTACAATTTTCATCTTTTTTTTTTCGTTTTACGAATTCTCCTTATTGTAATTTCCATTTTTTTTACACGAATTGTCCTTATCGCAATTTTTATTTTTCGATGACTTTCTTCTTTCACCAATTTTTATTCTTTTTAATATTCGATAACTAGCCAATAGGGCAGGTAGAAGAACAGAACATAGAATAGCATATTATAGAGCAAAAGTGTGCTCATACCTTATGTAGAATTATAAAGTTTTTAAACTTTCAAATAAATATATCTTAACAACATTTGCTGAATTTTTATTCACATTTGCACTTATGAATATTTGATTTAAAAAAATGGTTTCTGAGGCTACACGAATTCGTAAAATACGAATTTATTGTATAACAGTAAAAACATATGCAATTAAGTATATATTATTAAATGATATTTTATTAATTATCGATATTTTGATTAATCATCACGAGATACACGCGTTTATTTTTGCTATAAGCAAAATAATACAATTTCTAAATAGAAGAAAAATAACTACTATACTATAAAACGAAAACTCGACTCGTATTTAAAAAAAAAAACTGGAAACTTCAAACATTGATACATTTTCTGAAAAGTAGTTAACAATAGATTTAATTCTCCCCAAAATCGCTTGCTCCTACAGTTCGAATAAATTTATGCTTATTTCAAACTATATATATATACGAATGCAGTTGTTAGGTTATAATATAGTTGTTTAGAAAACTATTTGCTGATTATTTATGCTGATCAAAACAGTTTTAAATTATTAATTTATTAATACTAAAATGCGTAACATTATCTAGTTCAAAATCCATTTATGATTATTCTGTTCTGTGAAGCATATAAAATGTAAAATAGTTTATATGAATAGTGTAAAAAGTTGGTTTGGCATCTATATTGAATAGTTTGATATGATCACATTCTTTTCGAATAAGTAAACAAAATGAATTCATAGAATATTTTGATTACTTTTTGGGACCTGCTCCATTCAATTTATTACATTTTTGTTTTTAGGCTTTATTAAAGTTGGAAACTGGAGATAGAAGGGAAAATTACATTCTTTCAATGAAAATTATTAAGTGAAAACATTTTCGTCATGAATAATTTAATATAACTGATAAAAACTTCTTTTGTTTGAGTTTTATCACCTCTCTTTTATTAAAATTATAATATTTATATATATATAACATTAACTTTTATATATATATAACATTATATTTTATATATATATATAACATTAACTTCTTTTGCTTTCCGCAGCTGCTATTTTGTTTTGTAGCTGTTTATATCTAATACTCGATGCAGAGTTCTGTTGAAAAAAAATTAATAATGAAAAAAGCAACAACAATATGAAAAGAAAAAAAATCCAATTTTATAAACAATAGATGAGAAAAATTGTTTGAATTATTTGTATTAGATATGAATTTTTTTATTGGTGGGTAATATATTACAATCAAAATTATAATATTGGAAATTTATGATGTTGAAAAAAACTAATATTGACATGCTTGTTATTTTCAAAGCTGTATGCTTTTTCAATATCATTTGATAATTAGAATAGAAATCGATTTATCGTCAACAACGCGTTATAAAGACGAGAATATAACACCATATTGAAAAAGTGGATTTATTAGTATATGGTTTTGAAGAACGTTACTTAAAATTGCTAAATGAATTATGAAAGATCGTTTAATCAAATTTTCAACGAACAAGTTCCGTATCAGTTTAACGATGTGAAATAGCGTATAAACATTTGTAGATTTAAAAAAAAAATTAATAGTTTCTAAACTTATCCTTTATAATTTTTAATTAAAATTCTTTGCAAATCGAACTCAATTATTTTAATCATTGCACATTTGTTTTCAGAAAATGAATATTTTTGGACTTTATTATGTAATAAATTAGATTTATAAAATACCAAAAATCTATTAATTCAGGTAAATCATAATTTATTCATATCTTTAGACAGTGAGAGGCTACTGAAATTAAACAGAAATTGAAATTGTTCTGATTAATTAAAATTAGGGATAAAATGGAAGATGGAAGTCAAAATGTCATCATAAAATCCATAAATATTCGAATTTGTGCTGGAAAGGAGATGCAAGTAAAGTCTACAAATACTTGTAAAATTTTGTTATTTTGCAAGATGGAGATAAAAGTACATACATCTGGAACAAAAATGTATTAAAGTATGTAATATTTTATGTATGAAATTATACAAAATTTAATCCTAGACATTGTAAATAATTGCTGTAGATATAGTTAGAATTTTTGATGAGAAATAAATTTAAGACATATTCTTGATATTCCTTAAAAATAATCTTAATCTATAAAAAATTGTTTAGAGTGGAAAAAAAATGCCCTCAAAACAATAAACATATATATGCATCAAAAATTAAGATATTTTATGTATAAAAATTTGCTTTAAAAATCTTAAACAAACAAACAAACAGAAGAAAAAAACTAATATTTTTAAAAGGGGGAAAAAACACAATAACATTATATTAGGGATCAAAATATTAATTCATCTCAATATCAAGTACGCAAAAAGAATTCTTGGTTTTGGTTTCCAGATTTTTTTAAATTTATTCATTATTATCTATCAGATGTTTTGGGAAATTGTATATATTAGTAAATTTTCTAAATAAGGATGGTTTTAAAAAATATATTTTCTTGATAGAAAGGATACATATAGGATGTAGCTAATTGGTAGAAAATATAATTTTTAAAAAATAAGTTGGCGAATTCATTGTAAGCTCGTGTAATATAGCTATAGAGTTTCGAAAGTCAAACTTATATGGCAATCGTTTTTTTAGCCAAACGATAAAATATGCGATAACGACTTATGTTTTAAATATTTCTTAAAATAAATGTGATTATTGGAAATTGTTATTAGGAACAGAGTAAATAGGAATTTTCTTATGAAATGGATAGAAAGAATGTGAAAAGAAAAATACTGGAGTTAAGATAAGTATATAGTATTTAGATTTTTTCATTTGTATGAACACACGAATATATTTTCACTGGCTCTTTATAATTAATTTAAGCAGGATAAGGGAAAAGTTAACAGTATACAGTTAACAATAACAAAGTATAAATAAGAATAAAATTTTAAAATATTATTACGTTTTATTAAAATAAATGTTAATATTTCATAACATTTCAAAATTATTTTGCTTGTACTAATTTAATTTGATCCAAAAGTTTTGAGTTATCCTTCAAAAAAATTATTTGAAACGATCAGTTGAATTACTTAACGTTTAGAAATATATTTATTGTGTCTTGCAGCATATTATTAAAAATAATTTAAGTAAAACAAAAGTATATTGCTTATTATAAATGAATGCATCATTTAACAATGCATTCCTAAATTTTAAGAATTTTTACTATGCATTGTAATGCAAATTTCTTGTACATAATTTTGAAGCAAATAAATGAAAAAATTCTTAGTACTGTTCTATAATTAAAATAGAGAGGTTTTGCTGTCACATAAGTTAAATATCGAACATAGATAATAACCGAATATTGCTAAACTTCCTCGCAGTTTTAATAAAACAAGATCAGTGTTTTAAATGTGGAATGCATTTTTGGCAGAATAAAATAATAATAAATCGCTCTCGAATTTTGTTATGTTAACTTGCATTATTTTATTTGAAAATTAGAATAAACTGAGTAAAAATAAGTAACAATTGTTAAGCAAACGATTTTTTTATGCCATGCTGAAAAATTCGTATTCGTGATCTTGATTTTTAATTGTATGAATATTTATTTGTTTCTAGGTTTTTAAAATTTCTCTTGTTTTATTTATGCTTTATTTGATTTCAAAATAATGCGTACTTACGACATAATGTTTTACAAAAACATTACTTTAACTTTGCAACAAACTTTCAGTATTTTTTTTAATTAACAATATCTTATTATTTAAAATTAAAAAAAATATTTCATTTATAATGAGAGATAACAAAATATTTTTAATATCTCCCGCCATTTTCTATATTTATTGTAATTGCCGTTATATTTGATTGCCATATAAGCTATTATGTTCGAAACTCTTAGATAGATACCAGCACCAGAGTGTTTTCCTGCTTTTCATAATTCTCAGACACTCTAGTGTGGTTTCTAAATTATTGATATGTTTTGATATCACACGTACACACTCAGTAGACTTTCTGGGGACATAGCTGTAAGCATCTTCTGTGAAACATTCATGGTGGACCAGACATTTATTTTGTACTGAAATTTAGCATACATTTAAAAAATGAAATTAATATACTAACGGTTTTAAAATTCTTCTTCTTCTGAAAGATATGTATTTTTAATTTGTTTTTGTTCGCATTTGGAAAGAACCATTCCTTTATGTGTAAACTTGTATAAACATTTTTTATTTAATACTGTTTCGAAAAGATGTTCTATCTCTAAAGTATACAATGGCGTTCCGAATTTTCAAATATATCTACTATTTTCGCCTTAGCTACATTTGGCGCCAACATTTATACTTGGCGCCATCTGTTGTCAGTCCAAAAGAATATATAAACCAGTAATCACTGAAAAAAATTAGAACAAAATGTCTGATCCTGCATGAGGCGACTGGCAAGGTACAAAAGGATTAATGAGGTAAAAGCGCGCAAAATAGCTAAAAAATAACTTTTGTTAAGAGGATGGCAGGTGCATGTTTTGCTTTTACTAAGGCTTAACTGACAGCTTGTGATGCCGTGATTAGAATCATTGAGATATCGATATTATTTAAAGCACCATTTCCTAACATAGATCATCGATGAAAAATATCCAATTTTGTTCCAGTGTGATTAGATGGTTGAAAGAGGTATCGGATTGTTGAATATTTTAGAACATTTGGAGATTATTTAGATAATCGCTTACTTTGTTTCTCAGGAAAGAGTTCTTCATTGCTTTGTTTCTCAGGTATTGGTTTTCTTAAAATTTGTAATAAGTGGATCTTTTGGCTATAGTCTGCATTAAATTGTTCATCAGAATTTAAGCAACTACTTTTCATTTGTAGTAATTATAAAATTTTAAACGAAATCTCTTAAATTGCTTGATTTTATTAATTTCCAGTTTTATATTTCCATCAAAATATTAATAAAACATGAAATCGTTGATTGTTTAAGTATAATTATGTCACTGGTATGTAGTTTTGTGTTGGTTTATTATCTTTTATTTATATGACCTATTTTAAATTAATTCAAGAATATTTAAGTCATATATATTTGATACGCATGCACCTTGAAACAATTTTAGTAACTGACGCTATGCTATATTTTTATATTTCGAATTCATATAAAGGCAACAATGTTTGAAAAGTTTGTTGTTTTATAGAAATAAATATTCTGTTTTAATTGCTGTTCGGTTAGCAAAAAAGAAATATTTCGAATTTTTTCAAAAATTTTCCATTGAAAAAATAAAAATACAATTAAATTTCACTCTAAAATAAAAAGAAAAGGATTTATATTGATTATGTGCTTTAAGGTTTAGGATATAAATAAATTTTAATGTTTCTATATTATTTCGTCCAATTTTGTAGCCTTAAATGAGAGATTTTAGAGACTGGCGAAAATTTGCTATGATTATTAATTATTTTAAACTTTTTCCGTAAAAAAAACAAAAACAATTTGTGTGCAGATGATTAGTTAAAATTATTGGTTAATTTTTTTTATTAGTTAAAAATATTCACAGTTAATTCATGTCCGTGTGCTGTAGATATCTGAACATGAATATTTCTTGTAACACACTCGACTACAGATCAGTTTTGCAATTGTAGACCCCCACCCCCATCTTTTTTTTTTTTGAAATAGTAAAACCCTTTTTCGACTTTACATTATTCATTAATCAAAACAAAAGATTTCGGAGGAAAATCATTGAAAAATATTGGCATACGATTTGAAACTCCACCCTAATACGATAATGGTTTTAATCGTTTTGATGCGATGAATGCAAATTAATTCATTAATCATCTGACATTAGTATATGAATTTTTTTTGTTACTATTAAATATCATACAGTTTTAAATCGATAAAGCATTGTTAATATTTGAGATAAAATAAATCTAATTTATAAATTATTATCATTTAGACAAGTTAAAATTATATTCGATTTGCAAATGATCAAAGCAAAATTTTTCTTTTCTTCAGCTGATTCACGCAAATTTTTTTTCCCGCGTATTTTTTGATAAATACCTAGGAGGAGAAAACTATCCAGGTAAATACCTTGAAAATATACGCTAATCTAGCTGAGAAGTTCGCTATTTAAAAATAATAACATTTTTGTGCTCCTGTTTACATAATAATTAATCTTTGGCATTTTTATTTCTGTGACATCTGAAGTTGACAGACATAGAAGTGTACAAGAGATCACTTTTTTGTTGAATGTCGTAATATGTGTTCCTTCATTTCTTAGAATTTTAGAAACAATTCTATAAAATAAAATATTTATTGCTTAACATATAAAGCTTCATCACTTAAAATATTCTACTAACAATTTTTAATACACCTCTTATTGGCATAATAATCCCATAACCTTTCCGGGACTAGTTCAGACCATTTCCCTTTTGTTAGTGTAGCTTAACTTAGCTGGAGTTGTCACAAACTATAAAGACATTGGCAGACTGATGACAACAAATAACTTTTTCCTATGCAATTCTTTTTAAAATCCAGTTTACTTTTTAGTTTAATTTATTTGCATCCTTTAGCGGAATAATCCGCATATCTTCTATGAAATAACTGATCCGTGATTATCAAGGTCTCATCATCAAATGAGCAAGACCAACTGTCTATAGGGCAAAACTTTTGCAATATTTTCAGAGTAATTTAATGTTACGCATTCATTTCATTACAAAGTGTTTGTATTCTTACTTTATTAAAACTGAAATAGATTTTTTTTAAATTTCAGGGAATTTTTTATTTCTTTTTGCAGTTGATCGAATGGCTGAAAAGTCAACAACCACGGGAAGCTTAGAATGAAAGTATTTGGATTGTGCTAACAAAAATTTAGTAAGTTTTTACCATTTTGTTTTAAATTGATTTGATTTATACGAAAGATACTGAAACCAACTCTCAAGAAATTGACCCACAATTAAATATTTTTAAAAAAATTAAATGTGTCATAATATTTGTTGTTTATAGATATAGATTATATTCAGAATTGGTGATGAAACCTGTATTGCCTAATGATACAGGTGTAAGATCCTGAAGAGTTTAATTTGATATTTATGTCTAATAATAACTGAACATCATCACGAGTGTATTATTATTCCTTGGTGGGGGAAAACTGACAGTCGTCATGGGCGGTTTATGCTCATTGGATGAAAATAGTTTATAGGTGAGATTAATGATATTAAGGCTATTCAGAGGCGATTTACCTCTTTCAACCATCACACCCTAGAGAAGGATGACACAGATAACTTAAGTAGTTGAATACTACAATACAACAACACCAACGCACATCGAAAGAGCATTCTACGAAACCAGAGATGGATCTGAATTCCCACATAGACAGAAATCGACAAGAATACATTGAGAGCATGAGCAAACCCATCGAAAAATGACAACATGAAATTCTTGCAAAATAATCGGCATGCTGTTGGGTAAAACTTGGAACTAAATACGAAGACATAAAGTAGAGTGAGATCCGCCATTTCGTCTAAATCACTTATCTCTCAATGAAGATTACCTTCATTATTTTCATATTTAAATGAAAAATAATAAATTCGAAACCACACAGAGAGATGCATATATTACGATTGCGAATTTTCACAAATAAGGTTCAGTTTCTTGGGTTCTTTCTTGTACTGATGTCGTCATCTTGGTAACTGTATTCACCACATTCTTCTCTGTATTCTTTTGCGTGTGTATGAACATATCTGATGCATAAACTCTATTCGATAATATTTTTTTTATTATATACTTGTGCATATCAATGAAAATCAAAAGGAGAAATGGTATAGCTGGCTTTATTTCAACCACCAGATGCATAATTTTGCCTTTTTTTCCTTCTTAACAATAAGAAAAAATTAACAGAAATTTATTGTACTGATGCGAAATTTAATGTATTATCTTATTTTCACTTTCTAAACCATGTTTTTTTTGTATTTTTATAACTTCATAATCTTTTTTCAATGTCTTGGTCATCCATATTTGTGCGTCCCTATTACTGTGACACTGGTTTATTAAATTGGCAAAGAGAAACTTTCTGCTTTTCGAATCATTACTCATCTAATTCGAATTTTTTAAAAACAGATATATTCTACCTAACGCAACCGCAGTGAACACACGCATCGTAATGGAACATGAGACGCGAATTCTTCATATCACAGAAAATCTCTTTTTGATCACACATCTATGCGAAACAGAGGTACTAATACTTCTACTCTTTCTCACAAACATTTTCTTATAGCTCTTTTCTTCGTCTTGCAGCAGAAAACCTTTGCCTGTGGATTCCCAAGTTAATAGTTCTTCCAGAGACGTCATCCAGTCAACTGTCCATCAATCAATGAGGTAATATTCATCTTACGTCTAGCAAACCATAATTCTTGTGGACCATCTGCTATCATGGACTTCAACGAAAAGAATAACGATGAAGTCCATTAATTCGATCAAGTCCATGTATGAAGTTATGCATATATATATAAATCATATACTTTCTTCGCATCATGTCTAAAGTGAAGACATAAGTTTCTCAAACAAAGGTATCCATCTCCGGTCCAAAACAAACGTAGATATTATTTTTGTGGTTAAACAAGAGAACATAAACCGACATTCTCTCAGTTATTTCCCCAGCTGAAAAACAACAAAAGAATTCCGTTATTTTTTTTCTTCCCATTCTTCCAGAAAAAGAAATTTAAGAATAGTTTTAACGCTATTATTTTTTTTGTTAGTAGAGGTCTCTGGCACCTTGCATGTACGTGTCTCTCGCAGGAGGTTGAGCCAGTTCTTCGCGTGTGTCGACGACTGTCGTTGTTGCACCATAGGAGGGCTGCTTGACATCGCTCAAAGAGGTTGTTACGTCCCCGTTCTCGTTGGCGAAGACGCTCTCCAGGGGATTCCAGGAGGGGCCTTCGTCAGGATTGTCTTCATCTGGAGGTTCAGCCCAGGGCTGCTTCTCCCCAGAAGCGAATAGGCCGTAAAAGATGACTCCTGCGAAGTGGATGAGACTTGCAATGAGGAAAACCCTTTGCCATTCATCCGGAGTCTGAAAGAAAGGTTGTATTGTTAGTAATCCGCTGATACAATTGACCAGTTTATTGCCTTTTTTTAATATTCTATATTATTTGGTTACCATCTGGTTCGCCAGAATTAATGCTCACTGAAATTTTCTATGTAATTTTAAGCTTTTTGGGCTAAATATTTTTAAGTTTCAAATTTTGAGTCATATATTTCATAATATTTAAGAACGTCATATATACCGTTCTGTTCATGGTACTGTGTATTTCTCAGCTCCCTTAAAATTTGAACTTTAATTTAACGTGGATGTGATTAAAATTCAATTAATACTAATTTTTTTTTGCTAAAATTAAGCATGTTTTTTTAAAAAAAATATGAGTACAGAAAGCAAAATCGTTCGGCATACAAGTCTTATGCGCATTGACGAATAATTTTTATAATTTATCCAATATCTCAGGGAATTATTCAATAAAAATTTCTCCTATTTATCATGTAATTCAGTTTTTAGTTTTACTTTTAAAAGGATTTAAAAGACGTGAATAATAAGATTTTATTTTGTTTCAGTCAATAATTGGAAAATTTAGATTTTATATAGTTCTGTAGTCCTAAATAGTCATATTCTGCTAACTGTCTTAACACGCCAACTTAAGAAAAAAAGTTTTTATCCTGTGCATCCAAAGATTATGAAGAGAGAAAATTATGAAGTTTTGTGTATTACAATTTTAGAACAATCAGCATTTTCATAATCTTTGGCATCGGGACATTCGACGACTCTGTTCTTTTCCGCTAAGTCTAATTTAAAAAAATGATGCAGATATTGACATTTTTTTTGTTATTTATTCCTTTCTATATAATAAACAGTAAAACGAAATCCCAAAAAATTCGATCAAATTTTAAAAAAATGTTTCGAAATTAGCATTTTTTAAAAATTTATTTATAATCTAATTAAACTATCAGTACGTCTTATATCTCATTGTATAGTTTTTATTAATACTTTCAACTTTTTAATATAAGTTAAAAACCGGATAAATAAATATAAATAAATAAAACCGGATTCAAAACTTCCTGTCCCCTTTCGCCCCTTATCTGGTATCATATTTAGCTACAAAATTAGTGGGTTTTTTTGGATAGTCTATTCAAAAAACTTAAGTCAATAAAATTTTTGAATTGCTGTTATGGATTTATCTTTCATGGCGATTCAATTAGATAATAGTTGAGTTAAAAAAAAAACTGAAAATTTTAAACAATGCAAGTACTGTATTCAACTATTGGGCTAAACTTTATGTTTTATTGAAAAAAAAAATCTTACAATTTCAAAGTTTTATGGTTGTTGCATCATCTTTATGTCATTAGTGATTGATCATCTCACTGGGCATAAGGAAACTATATGCATGAGATAAAAAGTATTCTATAGGTCATAAAAGAGGGATAATATTTTCTTAAGAAGAATTTGAAATGATGGATGTAAATATATCAGATATAATCGTCAGATATCTGTTTGAAATAATATATATCTGAAATGTTGAACGCCCCCCCCCCCTAAATATCTTCGAAACTGAATGCTAGTAGACAATGAAATTATTGAACTTTGAGGCAATTTTAGTTGTTCTTGCTTCACTACCATTCTAGTTGGACTTATAGTAAAGCTGAGCGTTGGACCTGATGTAATTTGCAAGCTTTCCAAATTGGACTGTTCCAGGTCTTTATAATTATATATGCCGATAAAGAACAAATATATGTTTAAGTTATTAATTTTCGTTTGCATAATTGTTTGCTGATGCTATGTGCTGCTATAGTATTGTTTCACAGCGTAGTTATTTCCATGGTAAAGAAGACAGTTTTACAGAGAACTCTAATGAATGCCTAAGTCACTGCCTCCCACCCCCACCCCGATCTTAGTGACTGTTTGGTGGCTTAGAGATGAAATTCAATTTTTGGCGGGAAAAAAAATTGAAGATTCCAGAAAGAATCTTGGCTATAACTCCATTAGAACTCGAGTTATGTCCTTTGTTGTAGAAACTTCTGTGTCTTGTCATGGAAACTGAAAAGCCGGGAAATAAAGCTGAAAATCAGTTAATCGTGAGGAGAGTGAGCAATTGAGTTGAACTCAAGCGAATAGTTCAGCTAGTTCTCTCTAAGCGCTGTGTGTTGTTTATTACCTATTTGCTGTTTATGTACTGCTGTATACTGTGATTTTTTTGTGTGTATGCTTTGTCTATGTTTTGCTGATATAAATTCTTGCTTTTATGTAGAATACAGCGTCGTTATTTGTTATTGAACCTGTCAAACTACCTACCACATTTAAACGTTGGATCTGAATTATTTTCGATAACAAAATTCTTTCAGAACTTTCTACATTGAAAATTAAAAAAAATATTTTTCTTAACCCTTTTTATCTAGATAATTGAAAGCTTTCAAGATAATAAGATAGAGATAACGCTAAGTTGACCACTTTGATTAGTTAAGTGTGTTCGACTAGGACTAGTACACGTCAATCCAAACCTTCATTTTGGAGTGGTCGATGTGTAAATTTTTATCTAATAAGAATAATATCTTATTAGCTTTAGTATGTTTTTGCAAAGATGATTATTCAAGCATTTGTATTTCCTGCAACGTGTTTATCTTTCCTTGGCTTTAAGAAAGGGGACTTGAGGGACATTAAAAAATAAATCTCGCAGTTAACTGCTTAAACGCATGCTCATATCTTTGTAACCTGGTCGTTTTTTTCTGACGATAATCCCAAGGACACTATAAAAATTTATTTTCAAAATGCTCATATATGTATTTCTGGCATAATTCTTAATTCAATTTATCCATTTATTTATCTCCTATGAAAACTTGTGTTTAAAACTTCCAAAAATGGAGCTTCCTCTAAACTTCCCACTATTCGTATCGTTCATAAAGTCAATGGCATTTTTAAAGTTTCATGTTTGTATTTCATGGCAACGGGCCCTTAAACATTTAAAAGAATAGGAAGAGATGGAACTATTCTAACCTTCTATAGAAATTTTTGCTATAAGGGAATGTAGTTTGAGAGCAGGCGGCGAGTGACAGCTGAAGACAAAAGTATTTAGTTTAAATATTAAAATGTATTTTTGAAAACTATTTTTCCAGTGTTATTCCGAACCGAAGTGTATTTAGTAACTTTAAAGAACAATTAAAATTTTTTCTGATAAATAGTAATTAGAATATAAAATGCATAACACTATCTGTTTAACAATTCTTCTTATAAAAAATCAGTTTACGAACTTATGGCACCTGTTAGAGAACGATGTTCTTAACAGAAAATAATCATTTTCCGTACTTACCCCTGCATTAGTTAGATTTTCCTCAACAATAGGACAAATCATGCCAGCCAGTGTGCCGAATCCATTGGACATTCCCATTAGAATGCTTGCATATCGCGGAGCAATGTCTAAATGATTTACGTTGAAACCTGAAAGAAATGTATTTGCAGGGATTAGCATAAAAAAGATAAGAAAATAATAAAGATTTTTAAAAACCCATTTTTATAAATTAATGAAAGGAAAGAAAAAAAAATTCTATCAAAAACGGAAACAAAATTAGAAATACGTAAAGCAAATTGGTATTTTAATTTTTAATGAACACATAGAATTTTTTGTCTTGATATCCATTGTATTTTAATTTCTCCATAGTATTATTTTCAATGTTCCTTACCTTTATAATTTTCTTTTGATCGCTGGATTTTTGATAAATATTTTTAACAGAATAAAATCGCGCTTTAAAATTTTTCATTATTATCTTTCTTTTTTCAGTCTTTAATTATTAGTCGTTATTTATTATAATAAATATTTTAGAATTCAGTAAGTTTTTTTCTTCTCGAATTCTCTACTAAATGGCACTAGATATAAAAAGTGTAATATAATTCATGAGTAGGTCACCAGCTGGCAGCTCATACACTAATCTCATCTCTGTTGCTGACGAGACACATCTATTGACATCACATTTAGCTACTGCTCTCGTCAAACGGGAATAAAGTCGATGGCCAATGATATTTTTGTAATGACGTGTCTATAAATACGAGAACTTATTTTGATATAAATAGCAACACCTGTCATACTAATTCTACCTCTTCTGCTTTTCAATACTCTACTCCTCTTAAATGTGTGCGTTGTCCACCTCCATTAAAATTATTTAAAATATCAGATCTAAGTTTTCAAGCCTTCTGAATATCTCTCACTTTAATACATTTTAAATTAAATCAAATGATAATTGTAGCTGGAGAAACTATAAGGCATTATTGAGAGGTGATTTTAAATTAACCCTTTAAAAAAAGAAATATATATATTAAAAAAAATCTTTATTTGCTGAAAGATGCAAATATAAATTGATATACAATTTCTTAAACTGTATAATGGAATGCTTGTACTTTAAATGGGATATATATACAAGGCGATCGGCAAAGTTCTTTTAAATATTTTAAATTCAAAACGTCATCTCGTATAGCTAAGGAAGTAACTGCACATATAATAAAGTGATAATGTGAATTTATTGAGACACGTTACAGCGCCTCTCGCGGTAAAATAAGGAAGTTGCAAACATCTAAAAAATAAAGGAGATTGGTCAAAACGTCCAATCAAAATAAAAACACAGGGAAATGTTTCATGTAATTATCTGTAAAATCGAAGGAATTATTTGCGATTCGAATCATGAATTTACAGTGACATGAAAAAGAGTTCGTCGTCTTGACATTGAAAAATGTATTCTCCAGTATTACCCCCCCCCCCCTCCTCCACACACGCACAGGTGCGTTTTCCAGATTTTTTTTCTGTTTTTATTTATATACTTCGCTGTGCAACTCGGAAAAATTGTATGATAATAACGGGGAATACATTTTTCAATTTTAGAACGAACCCTTTTCTATGTCATGAAGATTTCATAATTTTAATCTGAAATATTCTCTACAATTTCACAGATAATTTTATGAAATCTTTTTTTGTGTTTTTTGACACATATTAAGAAGTTTAATGATGAAACTATTACCAATTTTTTTCGTCTAGCTAGTTGCATTTTTTGAGTTATCAATTTCTTATGTATGCAGATGGATAGACAGACTTTTCGTTGAATATTTCATTCAAATTGCGATAAAAAAATATGGAATTTTTGTGTTAAGACAGTATTCTAAGCTTCATTATTCTAACTTGGTGCGTTTCAGAATCATCATTAACCGACAGATAAACAATTTTAAAAATTGCGGCTTTTGACTCAAGAAGATTATCAAAATAGAATTGGAATATTTCGACGATTACCAGATTTTATCTCTCAAAATTTGTCCTCAGAGAATAAGATAAAGACATAAATTCGGCAAAATTGTGAATTATTTTCAGATTGGAATGCTTCTAGAATAAAAGTATTCATTTATTTAACTTTTTACTGACAATCTACGACGTATCTATTTCAAATCCTTCTGTTTCCTTTTCTGAAGTAAATTGGAATATGTATATATTTCGACCCATTTTTAAAGATTTGCTGTTTGAGAGACAATTTTTCATAAAGTAATCTTTCAAACTCAAATAGTTAAGCATTAACTTATTAATTTTTCAAACGGTAACAGTTACGACGTAACATGGCTACGAGATTCAATGCGAGTATAATCGGATTCAACCGCATTTTAAACAGTACAGTTTCGTTTCGAGAATAATTTAATCTGTCTATTTTAAAGCTCAAATTCTCACCACGAAATAAGCATATTCTATCAATCGTCTTTTTATAATTCCCAAATGCAAATATTTGCAGTTGGCGCGCTTTGGTGATTTCTTTCGCATTTTGTAATCACACATACAGTTAGTTTTTCCTGTTCCCTAATTTGTTATGTGAGATTAATATTCCATTTTGAAGCTAAATGGCTTCTATTTTGGGGCGAATAACACTTTAAGCTTTTGAGGACAGTATCTGATTGAGTGCTTTGATTCTGTTACAGGATAAATGCTTGTCAATGAAAATGATAAATATTGTTACAAGTCTCTGATATTATTTCGCGCTTAGTTAGTCTCATGATAAGAAAGAAAGCTACTTATATTTATTCTGGATGCAAGTTAGTGACGATCATTTATCGACAAAAATGGAGGTTTCAGAAAATACAAGAATTATAGAGATGTTTATATAAGGAGCCGAGTTTTGATGATCCTTCTAGAAAATTCCATGTTCTGTTAGAAAACATATATCTGCGTGGCTCCAATGCCATTATTTCTAAGCTTGTGCTTCTTTCTTTCAATCTGATCACCCCCAAGGGAAGCCAATTAATGCTCTAATACCAAAGAATTGAGCTAAAAAGAGTCAATCTAGTAAATTTTCTCTCAACAGTGTTGTTTGTACTTTAAAAAGGAATATATAAAAGGCGGTAAAGATCTTTTAAGCCTTTAAATTCAAAATTGCATCTCGTATAGTCAAGGAAGTAACTGTTCAATAGTAAAGTGATAATGTCAATTTATTGAGACAGATTACAACGCCTGTAGCGGCAAAATAAGGAAGTTAGAAAAATAACTATAGAGATAAAGGAAATTGGCTAAAACCTTCTGCATTCTGAGCTCTCTTTATGCTGTTTTTTATTAACAATTTGCTGTTTGTAGGTATGTTGCTGATTACTTTAAATGTGGTCTTTATGGTTATTTAGTGTTTTCTTATGGAATAAAGCATCGTCATCCGTTATCCAGCATATTGTATTTCTCTTCCGATGTACTCACCGTCGTTATCAGTAACATCATTCTTTTGTTGCTTGTTAATAATTAAATAAGGAAAACGTTCAAAATTGAAAAGAAAAAAAATAGTAAGTGGGTTATTTGAAATTGCGCTATAAATGAAAGTAATTACCTGAGATTGCGAATCCACTGAAGCCAACCGCTAGAATGAGTGCGAAGAGCACAGCAATGTGATTTCGGGCATATGCAACGACTAACAGAAACACAGCCTCCATTCCGAAACCTATGGATGATCAAAATAAGTATGCATTTGATGGATTCTGTAACTGGCTTAAAGAAAATAACTACATCAACTATTACTTCAGACGATTGCAAAATAATCATTCAGGTTTAAACTTCTATATATTTCAAAATTTTATTGCACTTATGGTAATTAATAATGATCTTAAAATGTGTTAAAAGTTTTTTCTTCCTTTGAATAGTTAAAGAAGTTCTATATATCTGCCTTTCGTTTATCTCTTGTGTATTTTATACTCTGGTCCAATTTATCCCACAGATATTGGAGTATGTCTTTGTTTATGTTCATAATATTGTTTGTAATATGGTATTGAAGCTCTTGAAATGTAGTTAGCATATACATATCTACATATATTGAGCTCTAATGTAACCTGAATGGAAGAAATAGCAAACTGTAAAATTTGGAGATACTGGTAGCCAACTAAAATGTTGTGATCAAACTGACCAATCCACTGGTTCTTACTAAATAAACTTATTCTTTTGTTGTAATGTTTAATGCGATGGCATTCAACTAGTCTCTCGCGAGAAAAACTGAAGGCAGAAAAATTTAAATATACCATTTTCTTCCCTTCTTGCATTGAAAAGTTTAACGCTTTGATTGCTGTGGGGGGGGGGGGTCACTGGAGACTAGCGGGCCCTTATAAATGGCATTGTAAGAAATTCAGCGCGGCAGTTAATAGGTTAATATTTTAATAGTTACATCATTTCAAAGCCTGATGATTATTTTGTAATCTCTTTTTACCATTATTAAATATTAATAATTAAACTTATCAATTTTTTTAAATAATTCATTTTTTTAAGCGGGAAGAGAAATAATTTTCATGCTGAGGAAAATAGATCCATTTTCCTGTTTTTCTGAATTTTAGAGCGCAATTTAGCATTAAATCATATTTCGATATTTTTCGATAAATTGTGATATCATTATTTATTTATAGCTATTATAACTTATAAATAGCATCTCATAACATATTGACTGATCAGAATGACCCCAAATTAAATTTATATAATAAAGATGATTGTTTTCTATTAAATATAAATAAGTTAGAAAATAATTTTGTCAAAATCTCTTTAAGAAAGTGTGTCAATGAAAAAGCAATGTCTACAATGATACAATTTATAACATTGCATTTAAAACAAGTATTTTTATACATTAGAATATGACAGTATTTATAGAAATATTAACAAAGATCCTGTATGAAGGTTAATAAAAATGAAGAGCAACAAAAATAAACATTAACCGGTACCAAAACGAAATCGAAAACATAAATTAATTGTAAATATCGATTTATTGTATTGCGATTTATCGTGAGCCGTTAGTCGAAAGCGGAAGTATAACGGATTTTTTTTTTAATGCGAGTTCACTTAAGTGTGAAAATGCGAGCGAATAAAATTGTGAATTTAATCTGAATGAATCCTTTTTGCTTTTATTTCTGAAGATGAATATTTAGCGATTGAACAAAGGAAAGCCTGCAACTTTCTGATAACCGCAATTATTTTTTCATAATGGTACCTATCAGTTAGGGAAGAGAAAACAGTTTATTCCAAAATAACATGCTTAAAACAAATACTTCTATATTTTAGAATATGACATCAAATTCATTGTGAATGTCGATTTATTGTATCGCGATTTATCATGAATTATTATTCATGATTAAGATTTCGATAGATCGATATTTTTCAGAACTGACATCGAAAAATCAATTTTTCAAAAACATCGTTTTTTCCCGTTAAATTGAAAATCGACACAGCTCTACTCATACCAAATGATGACGGAGAACTTGCGGGATTCAACTTTTATGGAATATTCTAGAATTGTCAAGAACAGAAATAAACAATAAATAGCATTTTGAATTTAAATGGCAGTTCTTAGAGTAGTCGATTGTTGCTGGAATTCGAATACTAGATGTTCTACTATTTGAACCACGAGTATCCCAGATAAAATTTATGTAATAGTATTATCCTATGTATGCCAATTATTCCTTAAAGGATTATACTCTGATGTTTGCACCTATCCGCGTTACATGCTGAAGAAAATCAACCAAATCTCAGCTCATTTGTTATAATATTTGGTTTGTCATTTTTTAACTCCTTCATTGATTTATTTTTCTTTACTATGAAATTAGATGAAGTCTTAAATTTTGGGATTATTTTGTTGTTTTGATTCAGCTGAGAATTCATATAGAACACTTGAGATATTTATTTATTCTATGTAACTTTGGATAACATTATAACAATTACGAACAGCTTAATTGTAGTTTAAAATTATGAAAATGAGATCAATGGGTGCACGCATGACGTAATGACAAACCGGTTAAGGGGTTAATATGATTAGAATCGGAATAGCACTAGATTCGGAGTCGAGTACTTATTTTGATGGTCTGTTTGAATTTCTTTTACAACTTAATTCTTCTCTTCTCACAAGTTTAGTTTTTGATTTGACCTTAAATTACTGTCTATCATGGAACAAGCAGTTTATTGGTAAATTAACTTTAATTACAATTTGGATGAAAGATTTCGAATACCTACCTCCACAATTAAATAGCTTTCTGACACCTGTTGTTGTTAAATATTCTCGCCTTCTGAGATAATCAGCAAGATAGCCACCAATGGGAACCACAATAGTCATCAACAGATGGGGTAAGGCACCGACAATGCCAGACTAAAAAAGAAAAAAAGAACAATTACATAATCAAAAAATAAAAAAGAAAGAATGAAGCTATTATTGGCGTGGAATAATTCGGAATTTCGTAATGGCTACATTTCCATATTTATTGTGAATTTTCTTTTGATAACATGTGTTTTTTTCGATTTATTGCTTTTATATTTTAAAAATTTAGTTATTATTGTTCAAAAATATACAATTGTCTGGTTTGTGAATCAGCATCTGGCTGTACCTAATATTTCTTAGGAATAAAACATACACAATTAAAATGGAATTTTTTAAGAAAAAATTTCGAAAAGTCTCCCCTTTTCGCTAAAAAACATACAGAAGTGAAAAAAATATATGTTACTATGTATAACATGTAATGAAATGTAAAGCAATAATAAAAATTTATATTACTCCTATTAAAATAATAATAATAAATGAGAGATTTTAAAATTTATAAAAAAACTATTTATAAATAGAAATAAACGAAAATAATGCATGAATTAATTGATAAAGCAAAAAATCATCAACAAAATAGTTTACAAATATTACTGTTGTAATCTGTGAATTAACTAAATTGATACTAATTAAAAATTTAAGAAAAACATTTTTTTTCACTAAAAAATTTCATTTTTGTTGGAACAATTTTATTTATTTCAAAATACATTGAAAGTACCATTTTAAATATAATGACTTCCAAACTATTTAGCGTCGAATAACATGGACATTATTTTTTCCTACTTTAACACCACGTACTATCGTATCAGAATATCTGAACAGTGCTTTCTTATGGATTTTTAATTATTTGTTTATTTGATTTGTAGAGTCTGATAAATATATATCCTGTTGAAATTTTAGAGAATTTGAAATCTTTCTACCCGACTTCTGACTTAATTTAAAAATTCTGTTATATAATGTAATATAGTTTTTCTTGTTTCGCTGTTTTAATGCATAGTGAATTTTATACTTTAATATAACTTTCAAAGGATCTGACTTGAAAGGACAAACAATCGAGATATCAATGAATAACTTTATTACAAGTATATTTAAAAGTGATAATTTAAAAACATTTTAAGATAGGACTAATATATTATTACATAATATTGAAAACAATAATTACCTTTTAAAATTAAGCGTTTATCATATACTTTTATGATAAACGCTTAATTTTAAAAGTAATGTAATATAGTTTATAGCTTATCTTTTCTTACTTTAGAAAAGTCGTACCTTTATTGCATGTCTTGAGTGAAAATACTACACATTTTAAATGATTTAAGTAGGAATTCAATTAAAATAAATTTTAATCGCTTATCTGACCTTGTGACTGTCTTTAATCTTTAAGCTATTGTATTATGAATCAAATTCATTCATTAATTACTTTTTTTTGCACAAAAGATTTAAAACTCAAAATAAATTAGAAGTTTTTCAGTGGATTCCCTACTTCTATCATGGAAGATGAATAACTTCTTCACAACTACTTAAATTGTTTCAGAAAGTTTATTTTCTATTAATGCATCAACAGTTTGATGTTATGAAATCAGTATCATAGTTAACGTACTCCTCGTTTTGTAGTGTAGAGAAAAAAACTGGCAGGCTGCAGGAGCATAATATTTTTTCGTCCTCATGTCGTCACAAGTGGTTTAGCACATAACATGGTGCTCGGGTACACGCGATTATTTCTTTCGCCTCTTCATAATATTTTATCTGAACCAGCAGGATGGTCTCCCAAAACATTTCTCACATATTTCTAATAAACTTGTCATGCCAGGAATGTCTTGCATGGTACTGACGTACGATAGTTACGAAATATGAACATTTAGCGAGAATTTAGCATTTTTACTGAATGTATCGTGCAATCTTTGGCCAGTTATTTGGCGATGAATCCGTGGTATGCGGTTAATAATATCCAAAAATCAAATTTGGCCTCTAGGCACGTTTCTCTCAATCGATTGAAACAAAAATTTGACGCAAAATTACACTTGTAGTCACAAAATCCCATACTAAATTTGATACATTTAAGTTAATGCATTTTTGAATTATCGTATTTACATGTTTCTGAAAATAACAGACAAACAAACAACACGTTGTTAGATTTGTCTCAAAATTTGACAGGTACATACACTATAGATTTTAAATCTGTGTACCGAATCTTATCTATATAGCTCTCTTTGCTATATAGTTACATTCATACAGCCAAACTTCCTCGGATCAGATTTTACTGAAAATTTAACAGAAATCAGTAAATTTGGTGTGCGAAATTTCAGCTGTCTAGCTCAAAGCTTTTTTGAGTTATCTTTGTCATTGACAGATGGACATTTTCTAAAAATGATTTTTTCGAACTGTCTAAATCGTTGAGATTTGTCAAAATCTCAAGTTCGAATTTTTTGACGATTACTATACTTTCTCTATACTATACACGAAAAAGTAAAAATGATACAAACGCATTATTGTTTTTTTATAAGACAGATGCCCTTCATTATTTCTCTTGTTTCCGGTCTCTATGCCATTTCCCCTCCTATGTGATATCTGTGGCGACAGATTCTAAAATACGCGATTTATTAAAGGGCGAAATGATGTATAAACGAAGTATTACGCCATATAACTACTTTATCGTTAAAATAATTACGGAGAAATTGGGATTGTTATGAAACTAAATATAAACGATGCTTTATTCCATTTCCATCAATCGTAGAAGAGTTTTTATTTTAAGATGTCAAGAGATCCGTTGTATACTTACTTGATCAACTTCCAGATTCAGGACTTCTTTAAAGAACATTGGCTGCGATAAAAGTAACAGATAAAATGTCCAACTTCTGCAAAAGTTTGCGACGATTATGGCGTACACGGGCATGGATGTCAACATTGCTTTCCAGGGAGTTGTCTTTAACTATTCAGAAGAAAAAGATGGAAATTTTATTTTCTGATCTCAACAACAGATGGCGACATGATAGAATGTTGATTGTGGTTATGAAGACAGGATAGCGGCAGTTATTAGATGAATTTTAAAAATCTAGATTTAGAACACAAAAATCAAAATGCATAATTCTGTTTTCAGATATTCCTGTAGCGAGATGATTGATTAATTTAAATAAGATTTTTTACAGATCATCTACCATCTAAATTTCATGAAGCCTTATCTACATTCAAGATAGGATTTTCCTTTTATTATTTTCTCTTACGAATTTTGACTGAACGTATTTTTAAATGAAATTTTTATTTGAATTTTACATATAAAGGGGCAGATGTTTCGATAATTATTTATTACTTTTAAGATGTTAATTACATTTTATGAACAAGTACGACTATGATGATATAGTCCTAATATATATGGAAATCTTCCAGTTATTCATCATAATTTAAGGTTTAGGACTCTTCCAGTAAATAAAAGTCATTTTAAAGTATTTTATTGCAAATATTTTATCTTTTTACTTATAAGTATTTTTTTCCCGACAATATACGAGCTACCGTTTTTTATACATATCCTACATTCATAAATAAACAGAGTTACTATTATTGTTAAATGTAAACAGCTTTCATCTCATCCCTATTTTGACTAAATAAACGCATCATGACGCATGCGCAAAAGCGCAGAATTTTTTAGAATCCGAGGTTATCTGCTTTCAACGCACTGACAAAATAAAAGAATGCCCTAAAATCATCTAACAACGAAATCCGTAATTGTATAGTTGCCAAATCAATAGAACACATGACTTTCTTCCTATTCAAATTCTTGATTCATACGAAGATATCAAACTAAAAAACTTAAAGTTGTGATAGAGAACAATATACACAAATGCTGCCGAATATTACTTCATTTGCAAAAACAATTTTGCATATGAATTTTTTGCACATGCAAGCAAATTTTCTGTAATTTTATATCACTATTTTGAAATAAAAGTACCATCAACTATATAAAAAGGACATTAAGAGAAAACAGAAAAAGTACAAGAAGGAATGGAACTATTTACATAAACTTTAGGCTCTTTGGTGTTTTGGACATTCAATCTTACTTAGCATTATGGCAATTACGAAAATATTTTACGTACGCACGAAAGCACAAATGTTTTTGAGATAATGGAAAAGTTTAGGAATGAATAGGTTAATATATCTTCTATTCTTTTTATGGTAAAAAATTTAAGAAATCAACAAACAAGCAACAATAACAAAAACCATTTATCGTGTTTATTATCAAGAGACATAGGAAATGAAACTTACCGTTGGCAGGGTTTTGGAAACGGGTCCGATGCTGTTCTCTATGTATATGAGCTCCGCCTGGCTAATGGTTGGATGGCAAGAAGGCTTTTCGAAAGTCAACCAAAGCCAGAAGATGTACCAAATCATACCGAAAGCTCCTGTGTACATAAAAGATATCAAAGTTAAGGTGATTAATATGCATTCCATGCCGATCGATTATTTAAAATTCTAAGCGTAAACAGTTCTCCCCGCCATACCATATCACCTGGAGTAATATGAATGATAATCGTCGAGACATTTACACTGAAAATTATTGGTCATGGCTATAGTGGTAATTCGGCCAAAAACTAAATTTATATCCCTAAAAGAGGCAAGAATCTTTACTTATTCAATGATCTCTCATTCGCCCGTTTAGGAGGACGGTTGTTTATAAAAGCAAAAGTCATTGTATTAAATTATATGTGACTAGCAACCCTTGGCGAATTACTGATTGTTAAAAATTTATGTCATTTAGGTTCTTTAACTCTGTGTTAATGACTTCCCCAGAAAAATATTTTGAAACCTTACATTTTGATAGACATATTACTCATAATATTTTAGAGGCCTTAGATTTTTGTACTGTATAATTCCCTATTTTTTCTCTATATCATCATACAACCAATAAAATTAAAAAAAGGGCAAATTTTCTTTTTACCATTGCTTAATTATGAAGCCCTCATTTTAAATAGAACAAAATGTAAGAAATGTTATTAAAATTATATCTTATATTGAAACTATTCAATATGGAAAAATAAAAAGAATCTTCATATCTTGACTATTCAACAATAAAATAAAAGGTAGGATGAAAGGTTTGTATTAGAAATGTCGTAAAATAAACGAATTGAGTTTCACTTCAATTATGAAATATAATGTTGTAAAATATTTCTTAAAATTAATAAAAATAGAAAAAGAAGTATATGACAAAAAATAGTATAATTGAAAAGTTTTTTATTATATTTTTTAAATGATGTAAAAATCATTTATGTGCTGTAATATTTTCAGAAGTAACCTGGACAATACGTCATATTTTGGCTCAACTTTAGATTAATTAACATTCTATTTAAAATATTTAAAAAATCGCTGCAAGGTGCGCATTTCCACCCTTTAAAATAAATATGAATCAAATTTGGCAGCTCTTGGTCAAATGATCTCGTCTATTGAGCGTCAAAATACGTCACACATAATTATTAGTAGAGATGTCATCTTTATTATTAGCAGATACATTATTAACAATCGCATTATAATACCTCCAAATTTTGAGAATAAATAATGACTTATTACTAAATGTATAAATCTTAATTCATTTAAATGTTATTTAATTCTAATTATTTTTCCTAAATAATGAATAATTTTATTCCCACAATAAACTGTTTAAATATGTATTAACGATTTTTCTTTTCAATTTAGTAAGAAACTTAATATATTGAGATAAAGGAAAGAGCAAGCATCACTGTGAACTTGCTTCTGGAATTTCCATATTATGGATGGAAAATGATCCTGATTCTTAAACACTTTTATTTATCTTGACTTATTTCACTTTTGTAAGCATGGAATTTTATAATCCATTTTTCATTCATTTTATGATGTTTTAGTTTTGCATAATTGTGTATTTTTGATGGATATACACTATTTAAAGGCATTCAGTAGAGTCCCAGTTAATCAATTAGTAATTACCACGATAAATTGCCAATTTATCATTTTAAACTTCATTACGATTGCCAGTTGATCTATGAATTGAAATATTTATTTCAAACTCTTAGTGACACGTGAAGTGATTTCAAAAAAACTGATTTCAAAAGTCCACCTTAGTTTGTGGAATTATGTCTATTTGTTTAGAAAGATAACTCATAAACGCTTTGATCTAGACTCGTGAAATTTGATATGTAGCCTTAAAACAAAATTTTTAAATTTCTATTAAATTTTGAATGAAATTCTTTCAAAGAAAATCTGTCTCTACGGCTGTCCGAGTACAAGCGAAGCGATAGATACGAAATGTAAAGAATTAAACGAGTAAAGCATCTAATATGTAGATTCTTGTGACATTTTGAGTTAAATATGTGAAAAGGTTGTCCGTCCATCAGTCTGTGCATTCTCATGAATGTATTAAACATGATAACACAAAAATGCAATGCCTCAGATAAATAAATTTGTTATATTACAATGTTGTTAAAATTATACATGTCCATGCAGTTTTGTTTGATTTGTTCGAAAAAAATAAAAGTGTTCAAAATGCTCTTTCTACGAAGCATAAAACTCTTATGTGTGGAATTGTGAAAGTAAAATTCTGAGAAGTAGTGTTCACGGCCTTATCCAAGGTCTATATTTTATGCAAAAGGAGAATTCATAATGCATTTATTAGAGAGTATGTGTGAAGGCTTCGGGGTGACCATTTCCGTTGCTTTCAAATTTATTTAACTGCAAATCACAAAAATTCACGAAAACTTTTTCATGACTTTGTAGCGCGGACAGGAAAAAATAGAAAACTATTTACTTTACTAATTTTACATAGTTAAATGCATTATTATTTCTACTTAAACATTAGCTTAGTCGTGATTATAATCTAGAACATTTTTACTTTCCCCAGCTTCGCTTGTATTTTTAGACGCTCAATGTTTTTCGGCAATTGATTAAAATAAATATTTTTTTATAGTTAAGACGATGGTGACGTAATTTTCTTAAAATAAGTTTATTTTTCATTACGAACTAGAATTTAAGAAGCTAATATCTACATTTAATATGGAGATCAAAAATACCTCAACTCCATTTTTAATAAAAGAATCACCAGTAATATTTCATTTCAAATGATTGTAGCATACAGAAAAAAAAAAAGTGCTACAAATAAGATTTTCAAAATAAAAAGGAAATACTAGATTTTCAGACACACGCCTTACACATCGACAAAATCCATTAAAATGATAACCCACATCTCCGAAAAACAAGATGTTCCATTTTTATTTCTCAGTTTCACCTATTAAATATTAAACACGTCCATTTTCTAAAAACACAGAAGAAACTGGAAAAAAAACACCGTATTGAGATCAATAAACGAACACGGAAATACAGAGGAAGGGTTTTTCTGTAATTCAATCCTTTTGTATAGATCCGTCTTAGCTGTGATTTCCCGGGAGAGGAAAGCGTATAATCTTCTCCCGCCTTATCGAGTAGTCTCGAGATGGCTGTATTTATTGCGGGACACTTTATTCGCCTTCGGGGAGTGCGCATCGACGATTGGAATTTACACGAACAAAAACCGAGAGAGTGAAAGGTGTTTTTAGGGGGTTGTCTGCCATTTGAATCGAAGGCGAATGATGTTAGTTTAGTTATATTAAAGTCCGGTTTTAAAACAACACTAGGGCTATTTTGGGACGGACCTCGTCATTTTGAACCGCGGTCAGATGACGAGGACGACCCCTGAGCTGGCAACTCACTCATCAAACTATCACACCACACCAGTGGGACGATGTATGGCCCCGATGGATTTAACGTGCTACAGATCCACTTACATGACGATTCTTCGCAGGAATCGGGTCTCGAATCTGAAACCCTCCAGTACTGAAGCCGAGATGTTACCACCAGGCCACCGCAACCCGAAAGCCAATGAGGATGAATGAATTAAATTCAAAAGAGAGGACAGTAAGTAAATATACAAGTCTTCCGGTCTAATGTGGTCCAACAATTAATTACCTAACAGTTAGACATAGAGATATATTTCTAACTGGAAAAATGATTTAACACGTAAATCTCCACGTGAAGCAAGTTGTATCAGCGATTTGGATTGTAAGAAACAAACATGTTTCGCTTGAAATCCTTTGTGCTTCTCGTATACGTTGTATAGAGAAAGTACAAAGTACATCGGTCAAATAATTCGAACTCGAGATTTTGATGAATCTCCATATTTTAGACCATCCTGAGTTCTAAAAACATATTTTTGGGAAATGTCCATCTGTCTGTGACAAAGATAATGAAAAAAAAAAAAAAAAAAAAAAAAAAAAAAAACGATTTCAGCTAGTGGTTGAAATTTGGTATACGGTCTTTATACCAAATTTGCAGAATTCTATCAGATTTTGAGTAAAATCTGTTCAGAGAAAATTCGTCTATCCGAATATAAGTTAAAACGATAACTATAAAACGAATAGATAGATAAGATTAAGTACGCAGATTTAAATTTTATAATGTGGACATCTGTCAAATTTTGAGCCAACTTCAACTAAGTGCAAATTTTCTCTCGGTCTATACGTTCAGAAACATTTAAACGCGAGAATTCGAAAACTCAACGATTTAAATATATCAATTTTGGTGCGGGATTTTGTGTCTGTAATTGCAGTTTTGTATCAAATCTTTGTTCCAATCGATTGAGAAAAATGTGTCTAAATTCGATTTTAGGATACTATTAACTGCACGCCAGGGATTAATCGCCAAATAATTCGCCAAGGATGACATGAAATATCTAGTAAAAATACTAAATTCATGCCAAAAGTTAATATATTGTAACTATTGTACGCCAGTACCACGCAAGACGTTCCTAGCATGACAAGTTTATTGGAGAGTATGCGAGAAAGTTTTGGGGAGAACATTCCCTCTGGTTTATTCCCCCTCAGGGCCTCACCTTCTTTAGGTGAGTACGGGTGTCCCAATCCCGAGGTACCCAGGGATATTTACTCCCTTTATTTTTCCACTTCCCTGTGCCTTCTGCTATCTGTTTTTTTCCTTCCCTCGACGGCAATCGAGGGAGCTCTTCATGAGAAGCTGTCGCCGCTCCGTTTGCTTCTTGCTTCTCATGGACAGCCAAAAACCCCACGTGTTGGCCGTGCGTGGCGACCCATTAGACGGGTGGTACATTTCGGTCTCCGGTGTATCAATCGGCTGGTATCCCAGCCATTTGGCTGATCTGCACAAGGGGATTAAGCGAAGGGGTCATCTTCTGGGGCTCTGCGTTAAGGGTGGTAGACATTCCTGGAAGTGACTATTAGCGTATAGGTCCTAGCTAGCACCAAGGTAAGCGCCGAGGCTAGGAAGATCTAGAGCCGGTGGCTGCCTTTCCTTGTTGGGCTCCGTGGTGGGTGGTGCCGTTGGGACCCGAATCTTTTGTCCCTTTTGTATGGGCTTTTAAAATCTCACCGCTGTTTCCGCTGATACTAAGTTTTTTGTGATGTCTACTAACGATACGTTTCATGAAATTTCGCCATTTCTTGTGAATAAACTAATATTATCACACATTGGAGAGATTAAAAACATAAAAAGTTGAAATCTGGTGACTTACTAATAGAAGTATCAAATCTATCTCAAGCAATAACTCTTGGTAAACTAACAACATTAGGTGACCTAAAAATTAACGTTTCAATTCATAGAAATTTAAATATTTCAAGAGGAGTCATTTCTGAGCCAGGTCTTAAGAAGCATTCTGAATCTGAGCTTGTTCATGAGCTATCAGATCAAAAGATTTGTGCAGCTCCACGAATTAATATCAAACGTGATGGCAAATTAATTCCCATACAGCATGTTATTCTCACCTTTTCTATTCCTGGGTTACCAAAATCCATTAGGCTATTTGAGATGTCCGATAAAACCTTACATTCCAAACCCGATGCGATGTTTTAATTGTCAAAAATTTGGTCACTCACGACATACCTGTAAGAGCCCAACAATATGTGCTAAATGCTCTATGTCGCCAGGACATGATTCTTCCGACTTTATTTCTGATGACTTTAAATGCAAAAATTGTCAGGGAGATCATCCAGCATTTTCAAAATCTTGCCCTCAGTGGATCTTAGAAAAAGAAGTCCAAACAACAAAAGTTTGAAAAAACATTTCATTTGCCGAAGCTAGGAAACTAGTCACTGATCGCACCCCTAAACCAAGACTTGCATATTCCTCCGTTTTGAAACAATGCGCGCATTGTGGTTTCATAACAAATTCCAATAATACAGGGAAAAAATCATTACAATCAGTAATATTATCAGCTTCTACGTCTTCTGATAATCCTTTACAACTAGAAAAAGATCCGTCAGCTTCTATGAAACACTTTCTGTAACCTCAACCCCTCAGAAAAATAATCCCCAATCTCTTCAGCAAAAACTGATCATTAATATACCAAATCACAAGAATATCTCCAATGTCAAAACACCAGAACCTATAAAAGAAACAAAGGCAGCTAAAAGAACTCGTCTTGCTGCATTAAAGAAAAATAAAGATATACAAAATCGAACAATGTCTAAAGATGATTTTTTGAAGAAAACGAGAAAGGCAACAAAACACCCACCAAATATTGACCCACTGCTTAATATTCATCCATCAGATGATGATATTCTGTCTACAGCTAGCGAGACGGATATTCTTCCATCTTCTTCAAAAAGTTCCTGAGCTTAGTGTTCTTTTCCTTCTTTTTGCTTTTCTGCATGGCAAGCTTTGTTTCTTGGAATTGTCGTGGTGTTAAAAATAAAATTTCAGATTTAAAAGACCATTAACTCTCACCAACCTTCTATCATTGCCCTCCAAGAAACTTACCTAAAGCCGGGAGAAACAATTTCATTGAAACATTATAATCTCATACAGAAAACTGGTTCGGGCAATAGAGTTTCGGGAAGAGTAGCTTTGCTAATCTCGAACTCGTTCCCATCCTCCCCATTAACTCTAAGTACTTCATTGCAAACAGTAGCTACTCAGATTCACACTCACTCATTAATCACAGTTTGCAGTCTATATCTACCACCAAATACATTCTTTGATCAAACTGACCTTAATAACCTCATATCCCAGCTTCCTGAAGCTTTCATAATTCTTGGAGATATGAATGGCACAGCCCCCTCTGAGGTAAAACAGATACTAACGCTCGTGGACTGCAGATAGAGAAGTTGTTAAATGATAATCTTTGTATTCTTAACAGAGATGAATATACATACTTTCACGAACCAACCAAAACCTTTCACTCCATTGACCTCGCAATAGGTTCTCCGTACCTTGTACCTTATTTTACTCTAAATATTGATAATGATCTGCATAATAGCGATCATTTCCCTCTAATTATATCAGATATAAGAAGACACAGTTCTTCTATTCATCGATCATCAAACTATAACTCAGCCAACTGGAGTAAATTTAATTCTCTCGCTATCATAAATGAAGAAATGGTCTCTAAAAATAATATTGATACCGCTGTTAATACTGTCACTGAAATCTTAATTGCCGCAGCTGATCTCTCGATAAGTAAATGCTCAAACACTTTTAAAAAACAAAGGAAGGCTTGGTGTCGGTTTCGCCGAAACCCAACAACCGCAAACTTAATAGAATATAAGCGAGCCAAAGCTAACTAGCGACGAATACAAAGACGTAGCAAGCGAGAATCTTGGGAACGGTATGTCAATAGCATTAACTCTACAATATCAAGCAAAAAATTATGGGAAAGAGTACGAAAAGTATACGAATTCTTTATAACAATGGTATTCCTGTTACATCTTTAAAAGACATCGCTAACTGCATTGCTTCCGAATTAGCTCAAATTTCAAATAGTAAAAATTATTCGACTCCATTTTCACACCATAAACTACAGCAGAAAATCAAAAACTTAATTTTCAATCATCTTCATGTACTCCCTACAACACAGATTTCAGTTTCTCTTAAGCGTTTAAAGCGTTGTCTTTCGGAAATTCATAAATCCTCTCCCGGTCCAGATAATATCAGTTATCTTATGATACAGCACCTAGCTAATACCTCCTTACATAATTTACTATTTCTCTACAATAGAATTTGGCGTGAACACTCTTTCCCATCATCTTGGCAGGAGGTTAATGTTATACCTATTCTAAAAACTGGAAAATAACTGTCTAATCCACGTAATTACCGACCAATCGCTCTTACCAGCTGCTTATGCAAAATTCTTGAGAAAATGGTGAATAGACATCTCGTGTATTTTTTGGAAACAAATAATTTTTTAAGTCCCTTTCAAAGCGGGTTCAGACAGGGACGCTCAACATTAGATAACCTCTTCGCATTAGAAACAGAAATCAGAAAAGCATTTATTCGCAGACAGCATACAGTAGCAATCTTTTTTGACATAGAGAAGGCTTACGATCGTGCCTGGCGTTTTGGTATCCTTCTTGATCTTTATAAGTGCAATCTGCGAGGAAATTTACCAATATTTATTCAAAATTTCTTAAAACTAAGAAGGTTTAGAGTAAAAATCTGTGATCAACTGTCAGATTATTTTGTTCAAGAGGGGGGCGTACCCCAGGGGAGTGTTCTTAGTCTAACACTTTTCACCCTAAGAATAAACGGCATTCTACAACAACTTCCACTCTCTGTGAAAGGCTTTCTTTACGTAGATGACCTGTACATATCTTGTACAGCATATATTATTAATTTTATAGAACGACAACTGCAATTAGCTGTGAACAGAATTCAGGAATGGTCAACTTTTAATGGGTTTACATTTTCTACGGAAAAAACATCATGCATACACTTTTGTCGAAAACGCCGCCTCCATCCAGAAAATTGGATGGCAAAGTAATTAATGTCATCAAAGAACTTAAATTTTTGGGAGTTATATTTGACAAAAAACTAACTTTTCGACCACACGTAATGCAATTACGCAAAAAGCTCAACAGAACCCTAAACATCATAAAAGTACTTTCAAATACAAATTGGGGTGCTTCAAGGGAATGTTTGCTCCGCGTGTATAGAGCAGCTGTTCTCTCAAAAATTGATTATGGATGCGTGATATATGGATCGGCCAGACAAAGTGTGTTGAAAATACTTGACCCCATTCATCATTCTGCTTTGCGACTTTGGAGCAGTGGAGCATTTCGTACTTCACCTGTAGAAAGTCTATATGTTGAGTGTTCTGAGCCTTCTCTCGACTATAGACGCAAAATGCTTACTCTTCAATATTATTTTAAAATTTTATCTCTTTCCGAACATATCCTTTTTAAATACAAACAAAGTCAGTTTATACTGCGCTTGCAAAATGCAAGAGCATCCATCATTCCTTCATTCTTCACTAGAGCAATAAATATTCAAAGAAATTTAAACTTGGATAATATACATATTACACCCAATTCAAAATATCTCAATCCATGGAGTTCGCATGGATTAAAATACTTAAACCCATTTAAAACATTCCACAAGTCGAACACAGCTCCTGAAGTTTACCAGCAGCTTTTTGCACATCATCGAGAAATATACAAAAATTTCATTCCAGTGTTCACAGATGGTTCAAAATGTTCTTCTCATACTTCATTTGCTTGCGTTTTTGTCAATTCCATAATCTCATTCAAACTTCATCCATCATGTTCGGTTTTTACAGCAGAAATTTTTGCTATCCTTTATGCATTATCACAAATTTCTAATGGTCCCCCCGACAATTATATTATTTATTCAGACTCTCTGAGTGTTTTAGAGTCCTTAACATCACTCCATCGCTTCAGCCATGTATTAACTTTTAAAATTCATGAATTGCACGATAGTCTTACATGTAAAAGCTATTCACTCCTATTTTGTTGGAATCCCTCACATGTGGGTATACCGGGCAATGAATTGGCTGACGAGGCAGCGAAATCGGCTACCAGCCTTTTAAATGACCTTGTCCCTTTTAACGACATCAAAAGATGCATAAAAACCATTCTAAATCTGGAATGGCAATCAGAATGGGACAGAAAAGAGGTAAATAAGCTTCACTCTATTAAGCATTCCATCAAATTTTGGCCCAGTTTACCTAGCAGAAAATTGGATACAATTATTACTCGCTTAGGAATTGGCCATACGAGACTTACACATAAACATTTGTTGTTGGGGAAGCCCGCCCCTCGATGTACAATATGCCAATGCATTTTGACAGTTCGACACATTCTTATAGAGTGCCCACGTTTTAATTCCCAACGAATTCAATGTTTTCATTCGCCTCACCTTGTTTTAAAAGACATCCTTAACAAAGTTCCTCATCCTCATCTTTTTACCTTTTTAAAAATGATAGGATTCTTCTATTTTATATGAGTATTGTTCATTCTCTTTTAATGCTTCAAATCTTTGCTGTAGTTTTTTTCTCTAGAGCAGAGTTTTTTGAACAACCTTTTAAAATGTGAACATGCACCTTTTTAATGAACCATATGTTTGCATATACCTTATGGTTGTCGCTGCATAATCAGAAATGGTTTCAGCACCAGTAAACTCCATCAAACTCAAACCCTCTGGTTTATTCATAGCTCAACAACAGTTTAGGCTGGTATATATACGTTATTAGTATTATGCCATATAAATGCATAATATTAGTAGCTTTTATACACCAGCATGAACCGTTGTTGAACTATTAATAAACCAGAGGGAGTGACGGAACACGTAATACTTTTGCTACTGAATAAAATATGATCTTTTTGTGACATGTTTCTTCTATTTATTATTATTATTATTAAAGGCTTATTGTTGTCTCTTGAGATATTTCACGACAAATCACTAGATTCGGGCTTGTTTTCAGCAATGGAATTCTAGAATTCGCCTTCTTCTTCTCCGGATTGTATATTGTTCATAAGTTTCTGAAAAGTTTGCTTTCCACTCTCTAACTACTCACAATTCTTTAAAATTATATAGATCATAATTTTGCAGGTGCGGAGTTGAAAAGAAGAAACTCTGAAGTTTTAGCGTCGGTTTATTTCTCCACGGGAGTCATAATTTGTACAAAGAAAAAGCGATAAGAGGTGTCGTAATCTTTATCGCGACACAAGAGACGGAAATTTGTTCCTTCAGTGATTTTACAATGAGATTTTGACAGGGATTTCTTTGCCACGGGTTGATTTAGGCTAGGAAATCTTAGGTATCTTTACAATAATGGTTTAAGCACTTTATCCTTTCGCTTTGAGTGTGGGAAATGCAAAAGTCATCAATTTTCTAGAGTGCATTTAAAATTATTTAAACAAAAAAGTGAAAATTGGATCAGGAAACAAGAGGACATTTTAGAATGAAATGAACAAAGGCTAATTTAAGATGGAAATTTTGAAATTAATTAGCATTTGTTGGATTAAATTGGATTTAATTAGGAATAAAAGATATCATTGCACACATACATATATAAATTTTGGTTTGAACAATCTCGCACTATATTATTTTGCCTTTTACCGTGCTGTTAATAGAATACAAATGGGAAAGAAAAGGAACCGACTGTATTTTAAATCGGCTCCCTTAACTCTTTTGGTCTAGAAGACCACGAGAAACACACTTCCTTTCTGGAAACATTATTTTTAAAAGCTTTTGCCAAAAACATTTTTATTAATAGTCATTGTTTCAATACTGTTATGATTTTGCATGTATCATGAAAGTCATTTGTTTCCTTTGGCCCAGTTGGCGAAACAATATTTTATGTTTGGGCGCGATTAACGCGTTAAGAAAATTATATTCTATGTTACTTGAGGCAATCAACTTCTGAAAAAATGAGAACGTCAAAATTTTTATATATCCACCCGTCTCCCTAATAATATTCAATAAAGTGCTTTCCAGGCATCTTAAACAGAATTCGACTGCTTTGCGACCAAAATTGACTGAAATATGAAGTTTTAAATTTCATTATTTCAGACAACTAATCAACGGCTGTTAGAAAAATTCGCCGATCAACAAACACATAAAATTTTTTTTAAGCGATTACTGATTAGCTTAAAATAATGAAATGCAAGGCTTCATAATTCAGTTATATTTAGAGGTGAAAGAGAATGGAATTTTTTATTTTTCATTTAAAATGTCCTCTTGTCAAGATTGTTCTACGGAATATGGAAAAATAATATTAGGGACTGTATACAAATTTATATTGTGCAATTTTTCTGTAATAAACATGTTGAATCAAATAATGCGAAATTTTTTTTTTGTTAGAACATTTTTCCAACTTCAAATATATGCTTATATCTAACGGTTTAGCAATTAACTGTTGAGCCATAATTAGAGAAGACACTGTGAATGCATCATCTACATTTCAATTTATTTTGATTAAATCTAATAAAACTTTTATTTCGTTTGTTCTAGGTTTCCGTTTTAAAATTACAATAGAATTATTTGATGGATGAATTTCAAAATATTTAACTTTAATCAGACGAAGAGGATTGCCCTTATGTCTGAACATCTCTCCATATTTTCCTAACATATCACTGGAAGAAAGTTTGATTCTAACGGATTTCGAAAGCATGCAAGGCAAATCTTTGCAGAAACTTGGTCTCCAAAATGAAGGCATGTATCTCAGTGTGCTGAAATCCTGCCATCAAGTGATCAGTGTTATTGAAGATTATGAAGAAAAGAGTATTTACATTGCAACAGTAAATACCAAAAAGTTATCAAATATTTTCACAGAAAATGAATATTTTTTCAAATTTTTCAGCAGGTTACATAAAGTTTAGTTTGGTTATTATATTAACGTCTCATTTTAAAATAAAGAAAAAGAAAAAACAAATACTAAATAATTAAATGATAAAGAATTTCCAACTATCCAATCACTGTAACAGAATTCACACATGATTTTATTCTGTTAATTTGAAAATAAGATTGTAAAACTGAATTACTTAAATCATGTTTTGTTTTATCACTCTATCTTTTATGTCCCAAATTCCAAACAAACTTTTATATATTTAAAAGTTTACATATATATAAAGTAAAAAATATATATAAGTAAAATATATATATAAACATATTATAGCAGTTACGTGGCCGAATTGAAGAAACTTTTGAAATTTTAACTTCAATTTATTTCATCCCCGGACGCATAATTTGTAAAAGAGAGAGAGAGAGAGAGAGAGATAGAGAGAGAGAGAGAACCGATAAAAAATGAGTGAGTCTACAAAGCGGCACAAGAGCAAAAGAGACAAAAAATTTTCCCTTCATTGATATTACTATGAGATGATAAGAATTTCTTTGACACATGTCGACTTAGGGAAGGGAATTTTAGGTATCTGAAATAATGTTGTTAACATTAAAGATTTTTTTTTATTTCTTCGCTTGGGGCATGAGAAAATGTATAAATAAACAGTTTTATAGAATATTTGGGGAATTAATTATATAAAAAAATGAGTCAGATCAGGATATAAGAGAATCGCTTAGAATGAAGTTAATGGGAGTTTAGTTTAGTTATATTAGCGTCCCATTTTAAAGCAACACTATGGATATTTTGGGACGTATCTCGTATTTTGAACTGCGATCAGATGATGAGGACGACACCTGACATGGCACCCTCTCTCCAAATCTTCAGACCACACCAGCGGGAGGACGGTTGGCCCCAACGGATTTAACATGCACCAGATCCGCTTATACGACGGTTCTTTGTTGGATCAAGTCTCGAACCTGAAACCCTCGTGTTCCGAAGCCGATACCTTACCATCAGGCCACCGCGGCCCGAAGTTAATATATGCTAAATTAAGATAAAAATTCGGAAATCAATTAGTTTTTTTAATCAGATTTTAAAATATCATTACACGTACACACATGTGAAATTTGCTTGTTGCAATTTGCAGAATACAGAAAGTATTTTTGATTAATTAGTTTTTTCCTCTAGGAATTCCACCATATTTTCAAACAACTATTTATCGTTTTCATCATTAAAAATAAAACAATGAAAAATTATCTCAATAAATTTTTCAAAAGTTTATTCAAAATATTCTTTATTCTATAAAAGTGTATTATCAATCAAAAATATAAATAAAAGCATGCATCGGTTATTCATTTTATGCTTTGTTCAGAAATGGTTTATTCGTTTTGATTTTAAAATAAACTATAAGCACTGCATTTATTGAAATTAAAATTTGCCGAGAATCTGAAAGTTTGCTGTTCAACGTAGTGGAAATCAGAAACTATGACAGAAAGCTTAATTTGAGAATTCAAATTTTCTCCGCGGAAACGAAATACTAATGATTTTGGTCGTCGTTGTAGAAACGGATTGAACCAGAAGTCTAATTTCTGTTGCATATCGATATCCTTGCAATCAATTTTGAAAAGTCGGTGTAAAATTTACAGGGCTGGTTGACTCGTAACTTTAATAATTTGAATACCTTACAAAATTCTATACAATTCTTTTGGATATTAGAATATTTAGCATAATGTATTTTATTTATGCTTTTCATTTTTAATTGGATGAATCGGATTGTATCAACTGGGCCCTTAAATGCTGTAAATCCTGTAAATTGTTTATAAATTTTAAGTATAGGTCAGAGATACAGAAAAAGATATTTTAGTTATAGAATACAGGGTCGGATTCGCAAAATGTAAGTCACTACAAAGGTCTCTTTGAATATGAATTAACCCTTTGCGGTCATATTAAATTTGGGCATAAGTGCCGTGCTGGTCGGAATTAACTTCCGTTGAGCAAACAGTAATACATACATTGGTGTGCAAAATATAAGCAACATATGCTTTTTTTTGCCATAACTCCACGAGTAATAATCTGAGAGACATAAAATTCAGAAATGAGAGAACAGCATCTTATACTTAAACGATGACCAAAGCATAGTTTCGCAAAAATGATTACAATGCATATAGCATGCAATCAAACAAAAACAAAAAAATGCTTTATGAAACTCATAGTATCGCTACACATGATTGTCTCCAAGAAGAAGAACAACAAGCAGCTGGTCCTTAATATGGAATATGCCCTCCCCTTACTGCAATGGTTGCTTCACATCGTCTCCACACTCAGCTCCAGATTTCCCAACAGTTCTTGAGGTAAGAGTACCCATTCCTCAATCATAATTTGTTTCAGTTGTTGGGTGTTCCCGGAGGATTTAATCGTGCCGCAAGGCGTCTCCCTAAAGCATCCCACACATGTTCTATGGGATTTAAATTAGGAGAGAATGCTAGCCATTCCATTCGAGTGATATCTTCAGCTTCCAGTAACTGCTGAACATCAGCAGTCCGGTGTGGCCTTGCATTATCCATAAAAACGAAGTCTGGTCTAATAGCACCTCGTAACATAAGCACATGGGGAATGATTACCTCCTTACAATAGCTATCTCTGGTTACAGAACCTCTATCAAAAACATGAAACTCAATCCGCCTGTTCAGCATAATGCCTCTCCAATTACTACTCCAGGACCACCGTAGCGGTCTCTTTCCGTGGTGTTACTTGGATAAAACCGTATCCCGACCTCTCTCTAAATCAATTAGCGTTGAGAATCACTTGTGGCACTGAAGCGATTTTCATCCGTAAAGAGGACACGACTTCATTGATGAAATGTCCAGTTTTTGTGCTCCTTGCACCACTCTAAACGCTGCCACCGATGGCCAACTTTCAAAGGGATGCAGCGAGAGTTCAGGACGGTGGGCGAATAGGCCACCTTAGTGAAGGTGTCTGCCCCCAATGAACCGCGATATATGTTGCCCTGTTGCTGAGCATTGGTGCTTGCTGACTGGTATCGGGCTCTTTTCGTCTATATATCGGTCATTCACTGCAGTTGTTTTCCTAGGGCGGTCACCACTAACCTTTCTAATAACTGTATCTATGGTTTGGAAGGCTTTTCCAAGCGCGCGAAACGACACTTTTGTTGATTCCGTACTCTTCAGCTACGGATCAAACTGCACCCCTCCTCCAGCTTTCCAATCATTCTTCCGCGTGTGAAGTCGTCCAAGTGATTTCTTGTAGCCATATTTCACGAAAGAATTTCCTTCCACTTGCAGCGCATGTCTTTAATTGTGACTCCGTTCTTCCTTCACTCGTAGACTTGAGTTGCTCTCCGACTGTACGCGTTTTGCGTACACTCGCAACATTCCTGACTTTTGCATACGTATCACCTTTCTACTGAATTGCGTGTTCATTGTACTGATTGCAATAATCCCTTTTCTGCAATTTCATGGCTACCTGCTTAAAATTTACATTGTTACTTAAATTTTGCACACAGTGTAGTATGCTAGATTATGAAGGAAAAACACAATTTACTCATTCTCAATTTTTTGTAAACTTTGATATTGTAAACACAATAATGTTTTAATGCAATGTCTTATTGTAAAAATTATAATTTACAATTTTCGAATTGTAAATTATAATTTTCTCGTGGTATCTTTCAAAACAGTCTGAATTGTGAAGTCCTGGTTTTCGATGACAAGGGTCGCCAAAATAATTCGTTTGGCGTCACTAATTCCACCCTTGATTTTTCATAGCGAGTCAAAGGCGGCTCTATTAATATTAGGTTTCATTGTCACGAAGTGGCAGAAGCACCGTATTGGTTCGTGAATAAGTTCCTTGGCCCTTTCTGTTCTTTCATAGAAAGTGTAAACTGATAAATCTAAATGGAGATTAAAATATGACGAATACAGTATTAGTTTAGTATAGTTCTTTGCAGTGGCAGTTGAAGACAGACATACGACCGGAACGGTAAAATTGTTTTGGTGGCTGAGAGTAGACAAGCGACCGCAAAGGGTTAAGTAAGCAACAATAATAAACCAGCGGGAGTCAAACTCAAAACTTTCTAGCAGTCTCTCTAATGAAGATGTTATCTCAGTGTACGTTTTGCATGGCATTGGCATGCAGTAATTACGAAATATTAACATTCGGCATGAATTTAGCATTTTTACTGAATTACTTGTCGCATCATCCTTGGCAGGCGGTTAAAGTACACAAATCGTTAGGATCGAATATCGTTAATCCCTGGTATACAGTTAAAAGTGTCCAAAAATCGAGTGTGTGTTTCAGTCATGTTCTTCCAAACCAATTGAAACAAAAATTTTAAATAAAACTACACACAAAGTCGGAAAATCACATACCAAATTTGATATACTTAAGTAATTGCGTTTTTGAGTTATCACTTTTACATGTTTCTGAAAGTATAGATCGATATATAGTCAACTCCTTATTAGATTAAGCTCAAAATTTGATAGGCGTTTATACTAAACAGACTTCATTTTTGTACCGAATTTTATCTGTTAACGATCTTTGTTTTGAAGTTATCGTTATAACGTATATTCAAACAGCCGGACAGACAGACTTCCATTGAGCGGAATTTGTTCAAAATTTGATAGCAACCAACAAATTTGGTCTTAAAACTGTATACCAAGTTTCATTTGTCTAGCTCAAAGCGTTTTTGAGTTATCTTTTTTACAGCCAGAAAGATGGGCATTTCCCAAAAATATGTGTGTGTGTGTGTATTTTTTCAAACTCAGGCAAGTCTAAAACATGAAGATTCGTCAAAATTTCGACGTCGATTTGTTTGGTGATTACTATACTTTGTATACGAGAAAATACGAAGATATGTCAAGAAAAATGCAGATCAGACATATAATAGCATAAAATTAACTACTGAACAAAAGGAGTTGCATGATTAACAAGGTTACAAGCCATATACAGCATGACGAATCTGATAATATCAAATGGGACGCAATATCAATTAAAAGCTTTCCGAGTAGAATAACCATAAATAAGTGTTCAACGGACTTGTCACCTGAAGCGATACACGTTTTGCAATATTGTCATTCAGACAACTGAATTGTTATGCTACTGTAAATTAATATTCCATTAACTTTGCAGTGTGCATTTTATGTACTTCTAACTTAATTCACTCACAGGGTATCCTATAGCTCCCCCTCCATTCCCTCTTTGCATTTTAGATACCATATTCCATTGAGATCGAGATGGCCTATAGTAAATTCGGAGGGCTGTAGGTTCGAAATCCGATTCCATTAAAGATATATCGTGTATACGTGTGATGTACGTTAAATTTACAGTGAATATCAAATTTTATTCTGTTGGTGTGAAATGGAGGTTTGAAGAGGGAGTGTCTAATTAGGTGTTGCCTGACGCAGGTTAAAAATTAGAAAGTTTATCCCAAAATAGCTCTCTTGTTGTTTCATAGCGAAATGTTAATAATATTAAATCAAACCAAACGCGTGTTCCATGAAAAGTATTTAGTTTGCTTAAGCCTGACCAACAATAAAGTTTGCAAACGACCTATTGGGTTCAGTTCAGTTATATTAACGTACCGTATTATAGAAACACTAGGGATATCTTGGGTCGGACTTCGTAATTTTGAACCACTTTCAGATGACGATGATGACCACTGAGTTGCAACCCCTTTCCTCTCCTAACTTCTGCACCACGAGTCTCGAACCTAAAACTTCCCACTCCAATGCCAAAACCTTACCACCAGGCTACCTTGCCCCTAACGACCAATTGGGACATATCGTATATAACGATAAATATCTCCAATCAATTTCATGTTAATCCTCTCTTCACTGTGTTAGAGACAATTATTATTACTATGAATTATCGAACTATTACATAAATATTTAATATGTAATATGAATATAACATAGTACACTCATGCAGACAAGACATGCATATTTATATGCATGTCTACCTTAACGTGTGTAAAAATATGCATGTTAATTTGAAAAGAGGATTCAACCTAATAGATGCATTATTAAATTGAAAATACATTTTTATATTAATATTTTTATATTAATAAAATTCTTTAAAAGTTTCAAAGGATAAAATATCATACAATAAAATTTTTCTACAGTTTTTAAAATTGAAAAATTATTTTCAATAACGCTTCTAACCATAACGAAAATTTTAGTAGCACTTGCACATGTGTTTATAAAGCTTCTAAAAATATTTGAATCACGGATGGAATTGGACATTAATTTAAATACACAGTTTCATGAGAAACAAAGAACTGTTGCTTGAATATAAAAATAGTAAAATTATTATTTAAAATTCGAGAATTCAGTTGAGCGATACAAATCACACAATAGAAAATTGTCTTTCAGTTTTAAAATCGATTTTTTTAAAATGACTGTTTTCACAATATTTAAAATTTTAGTAGTAGCTGCACATAGATAAAAACTTTGAATCTCGGGCGGAACTGAACATAAATTTAAATACACAGTTACCAAGAAGACAAAGAATTGCTACTTGAATATAAAAGCAATAAAATTATTTTGAATTTAATATTTAAAATTCCAGAATTCAATCGAAAAGAAAGCTGTACAAAAACCCAACAGAATTCATTGACAAGAAAGGGAGACATCAAACATAGTGTCGAAAAGTTGCTTTCAAAAGAAAGTGTTGAAAATTTAGAAATATTATTTCTGTTAGTAAGCTAAACTGATCTTCTAAATTAATGGGTTTGGAGCATTAAATTTAACAAATTTTCAAACAGCCCAAACAAAGTTGCAAAAAGAAAGAATAAGGTTGGGAATCACTGGAGAACACCTAAAGCTATTAAAGTTTTTCACGAAGGATGAATCGTTTTCAAGTCTCCCAGTGGACAAAACTGTGATGACATTTTTTCGAAAACAGTTTGATTTATTAAAAGACTCTTAGCTGTATACATAATATACTAGCTTTGGAAAAGCACATCTCTTGGGGAAAAGTGGATGATAAATAAAAGGAATTTTCAGTACAAGTTTGGCAGCAAAACAAATGTAACGCTTGTTATAGAACCAGTAAAGAGTTCATGGGTAAATCAGAAAGCCTTTTTCTCATTTGCTTCAGTATCGCAATATATATATTTTTTATTTTAATGAATTAAAACGCATTTTATTATTCTTTTTACGTAATAGTAAGTAAAGCAGAAAATAAAGAAATGGAATTTATAAAATATGCGTGGTTAGAATGGATAGCTAATAGATAGTCATGGAATTTAAACAATATGGAATTACAGTCACAAGATTGCTTTGATATTGTCACGAATCTGTACTGTTGCTTACCAGCTCAATCAATTCCATCACTGGAAAGACAGTTTTACGATCAGTTCTATTGGATACTGATCGGATGCTGGATAACGACTTCCAGACTTGGCGATTTGGCAATGAATACAGCGACAAAATGGATGATATTAGAATGTTCAGGAATTTTGGCAATAGGAGCCGCGTTATACTTGATTGTCCGAGAATCTTCTCTACCCTGCTCCGGAAGTTATAAAAGCCCGACTGTCCAAGTCGAAATCAGTCGTATAGTGCGTCAACGATGGATTAGTTGGATCAGTCCAGTGAAGCTCAAGAGGTTAGTGCATTGGCGAAGAGTTTTGGAAACAAGTACTGAAGCAGCATCGAGTCGTGTGTGGAGTAGCCAGTTGTATAGTAGTGAGTCGGCAGTTGGGTACAGGTAAAGCGAGAAGGCAGTGGAGAATAGCAGGAATTTGGAGAAATCTAAGTGAATAGCTATATTGGTTCTCTTTACCTGCTGAGTTATGCCTGACCGCTTTGTGCGCTATGGTTGTTCTTTACTGTCGTTACTATTTATGGTCTGCTGTTTGTTCTAAGTGTGCTTCTAAGTGTTCTAAGTATATTCTAAGTTTGTGCACGTCTCGGTTGTGTTTTGTCATTTGTGTATTTGTGTTAATAAACAACGTATTTGTTATTGAAGCCTGTTGCTGACTGTGCTACAGCACACACCCGCAACAAGCGAACTCGTCGTCGACTTTTAGCTAAATTAATTTACTCCATAAACATAGGTCTCTCCCTATCCAAAGTAGTAGATTTGTTGTCGGCTTAGTATTATAATATGCATTGAATCGATAGTAAGGTCCTCTAGGGTTTCGAAGCATAATTTAGAGTTTCTAAAGCATGTGGTACAGCTGAAATGAGGGACAATATCAATTCTTGAGATGGGTCACACATTTTTCAAGGGTTTGAAATATGAGAAAAGAACATTTTCCTTCTTCTTCGCACAAAAATCTTTAAACTATTGACTGTATAATTTTATAACAATAATTTTTTTATAATCAGGAAAAAACTTTGTAGTTTTAAGGATATTCGGTAGTCACATACATCAGTCATTTCAGCGACTTCCTTTCTACCATTTAAGAGAATATTTCATGAAGACAAGTTCACGTGTCTGAACAAAAACGGATGATGCAAAGTCTCATTAAGTCTCTTGTGAAGTGGCTGACGAGGCGGTTCCTTAATCCCTTAGAGATCCGCCAATAAAATGGTCCAAATCACAGATGCCTCCTGACTCCAAATGAAGCTGATTCGGAACTGGAATAAGCCTGAAGATTTTCCTTGGAGGGGGGCTATTCATTCATCCTGGCCTCAGCGTGGGTGTGATAGATTCTTGTGGTCGCATTAGACTCTTATGACTTCCGGGCTCAGTACAAAGCTTATTTTTACGCGTTTTTGAAGTATTGCGATTATTCTGTATTTTCCGAAGCAGTGAATATTGAATTAGTGTTAGTTGCAAGTTAAGAAGAATATTATCAACATCATTTAAATAATAAGGGAACAGATTTCAAAATAGGCTGTATGCTTAGAAGGGGAAAAAAAAAGAATCGAAATTTGCTGCCTTTTATAACATCTTTTTAAAAAAAACAATTTGTTTCATATTTATGAAAATAATAGTTCATTATTGATTTTTCAAGTCCCTATGTGTTAGAGGTTTAAAATTTTACTCAGCTGAATATTCTTTTAAGAAAAACGTTATTTTAATATTTATTCGGAACTTCATTATCAATTAATGATTAAAGTAAACTTTATTTTATTATGCTAGTCACCACTTGCCTTATAACTTTAATTATATACAATTCTTGTATATAATTTATTTCGTGTATCTCGGAGACGGTTCTAACGATTTAGACCAAATTTTATATTTAGATAAGGTTTTGCTTTTATAGTTTATATAGCTAAGACCGAATTTCACCATGGTAAAATTGAGTGTAAGTAATGATATAAATAATGATAGATAAACTATAAAAGGAATACTGTAATATAGCAGATTGTTTCGAATAACATGTTAAACTCGTGATTTTTTTTACATAAATGATCAATTCATATGCAAGTAAAATTAAAATATATTCATATGTAATCAGTATGTGATTCACATCTAAATATTTTCTCCGAAAAAACAAGATTTTACAAAGGGGGGAAAAAACTGCCGAACAAAGCTCGATTTCCCTGATACTTAGTATGTTTAAAAGCAATAAATCTCAATCTTAAAAAGTAGAAAACAAAATTTTGCAAATCTACTTTGAGTACATTGATGAAAGCACTTTGGAAAACTTCTTTAAAATTAAATTTGATTACCTCATTACAACTGATACTAAGCATCCATTCGAAAAAAGTTTTATTAGTTCATGGATATAAAAAGCTGATATAGAACAAGAATGAATGTTGGGTACCCTCACCTAGCAAATCTATACTTATAATAAAGCTCAATGTGTGTGTGTTTGTGTGTTGGCGCTCTACAGGCCAGACCATTCAACCTACAGCTACCAAATTTGGCACGTGTATACCTTGGAGGACGAGAATTTGCACCTGGGGGTTATTTTTTCGAATTTTTAAATAGATTTTTATTTATTTAAAAATTAAGCGAAATTTTGGCGTGTTTCTGCTATAACTGCCGAAAATATTACCGCACAAAAAATTTTTTTACATGAAGTTAAAGATCAAAAATTTATCTTTTAAATAATACTAATGTTTTAATCTTAAAATTAAATTTCTATTTTTAATGAATTTTTAAATAAATATTTTAACTATGTTTTTCAATAATTTTTTTGTAAAAAATTAAAATTAAGCACGTTTCGCATTCATGGGAAAAAATTAGCTTTTTTCAAAGTGTTGCCATCACATTGATTAAAGCTCCAATTAAAAATAAATTAAATCTTTTTGGAAATGAAATCGTCTGTAGGAAATGAAACAAATAAGAAGTATTATTCTTTTCTAAAAAATAAATTCAAGAAAAATTATTTTATGATCTTTTACACTCTCTATATTATTAATCCAATAAATCAGTTATATTTTAAGGCAAGTTTTGTTTAATATGAACAGGATATCCAATCAAATCAGGGCCACACAGCTGATTTGTAAACCTTTAGTAAGTCCACAGATCTGCTAAAATGGTCTAAATGGAAATTGATTATATTTTATGTAACTTGACGAATAACGAGTAACGAATAAATAACGAATTTTTGATTTTACATTAAACTTCTGCTGTGGAAATTACGAATAACAAAATGTTCTTGAAACACTAATATTTTAAATAATATTTTTAACATTCAAAACTTCATAAATAAGTCTTAGTTGATCGTGGAAAACAGAAACATTCATTCATTTATTTAAAATTTGGTGTGTCCAGAATATTTCTCAGAATATGATAACTTACTGCATTAAATTTAGACTTCATAATTTTTGAAATATATTTATAGGCCGGAACAAAATATTGTTATTGATTTCATTTCAATCCTTTTGAAAGCAAAACTAAAACTGAATTTTATGCTGAATCTGAGAAATTTTTGTTGAATTATTGTTTTAGATATTACATAAATTATGAAAAATATTTTGTAGTTCATATAAGACTTAAAGAGCGATTCTGTTTGCAATACTCATATTCAGTAATAATAATAATAAATAAATAACAATAAAGATGATAAATAAAATAAAATGCTTGGTTTTATTTAAAAATATCTTTATATTAATTGCAATTTCATCATTTCCACTTTAAATTAAAGTTGAAGTTTTACCGGAAATGACAACAAATTAGCAAAATATATATAGTAAATTGAAAGAAACGATCGAAACAACAGTATAAGTTTGGTATGACTATCAAAATGTGAAGATTAAAAACGTTTTGTTTGAGAATCTATTAAGAGACCAGTTACTTAAAATATTTAATTGAAAATTGTAGTGAGCGGTAATACTGGCGAACCGGCTGGTCGCCAAAGGCGGCTAGTAATGTAATAAAACACACACTGCAAAAACAAAATAGGTATTTAATACATTAAAAGATTCATAACAAACACAAGAGTGGTTTTGAAAAAAATTGAAAATTGTGCCATTTGAAGTCCCGAAATAAGATAATTACCATAAAGATCGGATTAGTTCATGCATTATATTAAGATAATTATCAAAAAGATTGAATTAGATTAGGAATCGAAACAAGATTATTTAAAAAAAATAGAATCGGATAATTCCAAATTTCTTATTATAAATTCAATCTAAAAGCCAATAAAAGAGTTAATTCCTACATTTCAAATCTTGCGGACAAAGTAAAAATATTTCTTTAAGTACTATGCATTGGTGAATTTCTGAGCGCAGCAGCAGAAGTTTTTGATAGAATCAATATATGAATAAAAATTTTATTCTTCGTGAAGATGAAGCTCGTGCATTCCGATAGAAGTAAATTTTATCTGCAAATTTAAAAAATTTATTAGATTTAATCACCATTTCATTCATTTATGCTATGCATCTAAAAGTTAATTAGAAGATCATATTTATAAGTTCAAAAGAGGCAAATGCAATAAAAAATTTCGAACACTTTGCTTTAAAATAAAATCTTCTATGCATTGCGTGACTAATTAGGGTTTCAAAACAGCTGATTTACAAAGATGAAAAGATAAAAGAAATGCGCAGAGAATGCTTTAAAGATTTCACGATTTGTACACAGTTATACAAACGGGAATCAACCATCAATTATTCAGTTTAGTTTTTTTAAACCATACTTAAATGTTTGTAGTTTGCTATTCAAAATGATATCAATTTCATTTAAATAGTACAACATACAGCTAATAATGAAAAAAAAAAAAACTGTTTAGAAAGACACTCTGCGTTATTATTTTTTTTATTTTATTTTGAGTCAAATTTATGTTTGATTATATGTGGCAGAGATGGTTCTTTTTTGTATCATTGCATCCAATTTTACGGATAATTATTCATTAAAGGAAATAATCTTTTGGCAGAACATATTCTGGCACATTGTGGCAACACAAAGAAGTTTATGTTGTTCAAATGCAGCAAAAGAATCGAAAACCAGTTTATTCAACGTTTTCGGAAAGGCAATAGTTTTTAACTTGCTGTTATACTAATATGCTTCTTTTAATTTACTACTAATTAATGTTGAATACCAAAAATATGTTGTTTAAAATAATGCATCGCGATAATAATCGAAATCTTATCCCTTCAGCGGAAGAATAACAGATATAGCATTATTTTTTAAAATGTTATATCAAGGATGTAATGAATGAAACCATTAACTCTCTCACTACTAACCCGGCTGAATCCAACCGAAAATTTTCTTTGCTAATGGGCCTTCTCATTTTTAAAATTGTATAGACGGCAGGATTAAACTAGTTATTAAATTATTTTTTAAAAAATTATTTTAATGAAAAATTAGGTTAATTAAAATAAAGGAGGAAAAGAGGACGGAAAAATAAATGGATAATTTACAATGCTTACTTGAATTCATCAGAAAATTCCCCAAGTAAAAAGATTCTAAGGTCAATAAAATTAATAAACTTTAAGTTTTTTTTTAAAAAATTACAATGATCTATTTAGGTTTATCTCGACTGTAATGTTTAGTGAAATTCGTTCACTTAAAAAAAATTTGCCAAATTATATTTCTCCTTTCGACAAAACCTTGCATACATTGAATTTCACTCATTCCGGAATCTAATAGTGAAATCTGATAGTTCCTCTAGCTGGTACTCTATAAATCAAACATCCTCCACGTTGTAATCTCTTCTAATAAGAAAGGTGAATATATGGATGTGCTGGAGCTCTATACGGTAGGCCATTTTATTTACATTTACCATATTTGATTTGGAGCGGATTGTGATGAGCGAGGATAGAACCTGGGACCTTGTGGTTCGCAGCCGAGTAACATGACCAAAATACAAAAGCAATTGCCCGTGTAGCGTAACTGTTAACTGGCTTATGGCACTACAGACTCAAATATACTTTGAAGGGGAGGGATATACATCTTGGAGATATTTTTTTGAGATTTTAATTAATTTAAATTTAAGCGAGAGTTTAGGGCTCTTTTAATGATAACTATCTAAAATACTACGGTTCAAGAATGGTTTTTACGCCACTTTTATTTTGAAGTTTGCAATGCTGAATTAAAAGTTGAAAAATAAGGCATTTAAGTTTACATTTATTATTATTCACAATTTTTTTTTATTGAAATACCTTGTGTTACCGAATTGTTTCTAAGGCCGTCAACTTCACTTAAATCAAAATGATTTTTCAATGACTTATTCAAGAAATAAAAATTAAAAATATTTTAAAACCAGTTTTTAAAAAAAGCACAGACATTTAAGAGTTAAGTATGCACATCTTTTCAATGCGGAATTGTAGAATCATATTCTGTTTGTCATTTCCATAATTATTCTTTTCTTCATCAATACCCCTCTCTCCATTTACCCTAGAAATCTCTCATATACGTAATATAGAGAAAGTATAGTAATCGTTGAAAAAAATAAAAATAAAATCGAACTTGAGGTATTGATGGTTCTTTAAGTTTTAGACTTCCCTGAGTTCGAAAAACTCATTTTTAGAAAATGTCTGCCTGTTGACAAAGATAACTCAGAAACGATTTGAGTTAGACAGTTGAAACTTGGTATACGGTCTTTACACCAAATTTGCCGATTTCCGTCACATTTTGAGTAAAATCTGTTATGAGGAAATCCGGCTGTTCGAATATAAGTTAACACGAGAATTACAAAACGAAGAGAGTTAGATAAATAAAATTCGGTACACAAATTTAACATGCATAGCGTGGACACCTGTCAAATTTTAAGCGAAATCCAGCTATGGGTAGATTGTACGTTGGTCTGTATTTTCAGACACATGTAAACGCTATGACTTAAAAACTCAGTGACTTTAAATATGTCAAATTTAGTATG
>JAPMOR010082187.1:924019-977153 GCA_026543865.1 Argiope aurantia | reverse complement strand
CTTTTTTAAATGCTTACCATCCAAGTGAATAATTGAAAGAGACTGAATTCAGTGTTCTGTGTGATTGCTTTTGCTTTTCTCGCTGTCGAACTTATTTTATGCAATTATCTATAAAATGAAATTATCTAAAAATTCACCCATCCTTTTTATTCATTGTTCACATGTTTTGAAGTAATGATTATCCGCATATTGTAGATATTATCTGCAGCAGACGTTGCTTATCCGAATTCATTATCATTTCAATTGAATAAAGCGTCGAATATCCGAATGCTTACAATTTAACTTCCAGAAAACAGTATGTAATACATATATTAATTAGTAAGATATTTTTATTAGTAAAATTATTTACTTAGTAAGCTGTATTTACTTTTAATATTCAAACTGTTAATAGATTACTAGCAATAAACTTCTAATTTTTTTTAATTGAATGATTAAATATACCTCTGAATAATCTTATAATGTAAACTAACATACAGTGCTACCAAATACAAGTCTTAGGTCCTATAGTTATATATTTCGCATAAATTTGCCATCCTACATATAAAAAAATCTTTAATAGAATCTTCATTTTAAGTTTCTCTCTAGAAATCGAAATTTTTCCATCATACAATCGAGGTTCCTCCTATTTACTTTCACATATTCGTAGTATAGATAGTATAGTAATTGTCAAAAAAATTCGAACTCGTGATTTTGACCTATCTTAAGTTTTAGACCTCCCTGAGTTCGAAAAACTCATTTTGGGATAATGTCCGTCTGTCTGTATGTTTGTGATTAAGAACGCTTAAATGTTTGTAATTAAAAACGCTTTGAACTAGACTGTTTAAATTCGGTATACGATCTTTACACTAAATTTCCAGATTTCTGTAAAATTTGTTCAGAGAAAGTTTGTCTGTTCGAATACAAGTTAACACTATAATTACAAAATGAAGAGAGCTAGATAGATAAAATTCGGTACTCAGATTTAACGTCTACAGTAAAGACACTTATTATATTTTGAGCCAAATCCAACATGGGATTGATCGTCTGTCGATCTATGCTTTTAGAAACAAGTAAACGCTATAACTCAAAAACGCAATGACTGCAATAGATCAAATTTGGTATGGAATTTTGTGACAACAAGTGTAGTTTTGTTTTCAATCAGTTTGAAAAAAAATGCCAGAAAAGATTAATACGAAAAGATTATTTGCCGGTTAATTTGTTTAAGTTATATTAACGTTCCATTTTTTAAAGCAACATTATTGCTATTTTAGAGCAGACCTCGTAATTTTAAACCACGGTCAAATGAAAAGGACGACACCTGAGCTGACAGCCCCTCACCAAACTTCCACACCACACCAGCGAGAGAACTTTTGCACCGATGGATTTAATGTGCACCAGAAACGCCTATACGACGATTCTTCTGTGGAATCGAGTCCCGAACATATGATTGTTAACCATGAGACAACCATTTGCCATTGTCCCTTGGGGGTCACGTGATCTTCATGAAATAGGCGTGATCTTGTATTGCGAGCAATAGTTGGTATCGCGTGAGTCCTGCTTTAGATCAAAAATTAATTCCTTTAAAACAGGGGTGGGTATTAAATCGATCGCGATAGATCGGCGACCACCAAGACATTTTGTGGTGACAGCCTTTAGTAACACCTAAAACGCGCATACTAAAAGAAATATTTATGGAACACCGGCGGCTATTATTATTAAGTTTGTACCTTGCTATTATTATAATGTTTGTAGTTATGTAAATAAGGGCATATTCCGTATTTATTATTAAGTTATAATTTTTTCCCTTTTTTTTTTCTTAGCTCACCACAAAGACGCCAATGGGTGGACCGCAACACCTTGAAAAAATTAGAAGTAGCCCGTACCCTAGAAAAATCTGCCCATTCTTGATTTAAAAGATACAAATCTTTCTGTCAGGTATACTTTGTGGGGCCTCACTGTGAGTTACAGTGAAACTGTTTTGGAACGCGCACCTGTGAATTTCTTGCCACCGCAAGTGATTGATATGCATGATATTACTAATAGTTTTATGCGGATTAAAACCGGATTTGTCGGTCACTTTTCCGGTCGGTCATGTGTAAGAGTTGTCCAAATTAAAAGTGGATAAGTTGAATGAAAAGAATACTTTTATCGGAAATCAAAAGAAATTGCCATGGACATGGTAACATAGGTCCCATCGTTTAGTTAGCAGACCTATGCCTTTGCTGTATAAAGATGGTGGTTGATACTTGAGGAAGTCCTACACAGCTTCCTTCACTTCGCCGTCCGAATGGATACGTATTCCCTGTATGCTCTTTTAAGTGATCCAAAGATGTAGAAGTCACAGGATGATAAATTCGGACTGTGAGACAGGTGTACCAACACTTTCCAAAAGTATTTTTTTAAAAGTCGTCTGGGTTTCACGGGAGATGAGTGGGCGGGCATTGTCATGGAGAAGGATCACTTGTGTGAGAAGGCCTGACCATTTGCTGTTTGATTGGTTTCCGTAGTTTCGTCAAAGTACTGCAGTATTTTGTTGAACTGATAATGTTCCCTTGGGACAGGAAATCAATCAGGAATTGTCCACGGCAATCGATGAATCAGAAACCGTACTACTGAGCGCTGTTCCGACCTAAACGCATTCATGTATAACACGACTTTACTTTCTACTAGTTTCCTGTACCACGAACAGTTTTCATTGTTGAACACCGTATGCAGTGCAGTCGTGTTGATTTGATGGGGCGCCTAGCCCCGGCAATGACAGACTTCAAAGTTCTTAACAGTCAATCCGTTGCCTTGACCATCTCCTCCGTATGCAGTGCACACCTCCTACCGCCCTTTATATTCCTATTCGGTGGTGCTACTATAGCTGCATTATTCTCTCAAGTGTCCACTTTTTATTTGGGCAACCTAATAGATACCTTATTGTAAGAGGGTCAATAAAAACTGTTATTCATCTGATTTAACGACAAGATTTGCAAATAAAATCATTCATTTATTTTAATACTCATTTGTTCAAAATAATTCGAAGGCCCAATAAAACGCTTCTCCGACAGAACAAGCAGCCTTTATGGCGCACTTCACCTTTTTCTTTTAACATTTAATGCGAGTGCCGAGCAATCATTGGCCAGTAATCTTGCTCTGTTTCTCCCCGGCATATCAGAGATAATCCTATTTTAATGGGAGTCGTATTTTGCTGCGGCAATTACGAGCAAGATTTAAGACTCGCTGCTGCTGCTGTAAATTGCTCGCGATGCACTTCTGAGGGATCGAGATGGTGGAGTACATTCAAAACTATCGATTCAAGTACCGCTCTTTTCTGTTACTGATTTATTACGGCATGGTTGAAGAGAATTGCCAGAAAAAAAGATAGAAAGTTAAGAACAAAGAAATCTAAATAGAAATATCTTTTTTTTTAATTTCTTGTTTTCTAACTTTTATTTTTTTTTGTCAAAGCTTCTAAGGATTGTTATCCATGCTATTAATTAGTTTTTTTTTAAAATTTTTAACCCTTTATTTACGATCGGTACTTTAAAGTACCGATTAAATCCGGCTGATATCTTCACGATATGACTATTTTTTCTAGCAGTATTTGAAAGAACACGACGAACTTATATCCAATAGAAAGTAATAGATGCAAAATAAAAATAATATTAAAAATCTTTTATAATTAATTTGATTAATTAAATTATTTTAATTAAAAAAATTTTTTTTTCTTTTTTCTGGGTTTATTCTGTACGAAAACATAACTAAGGATTCAAAAATAAATTTGAAAAAAAAAATGATGGTAGAATAATTTGGTAAATAAAAGGTTAAGCACAACCACTTACTAAGTAATTTCCTTGCCATGTAAATATCCTAATCATTTGATATGTCCGGTGGTTAAGAATTTCGTGTTTACGCACTCCGTGACATATCCGTCAAATTGGTAAATCGTTTTCGAAGTATACAAAACTATTTAAAAAAAATTCCTTTCGACAAGTTGATACACAAAGGTCGATTCCTTTACATCTGAGTTACTATATTACAGCGTAAATTGTTGATGTTAGAAACAGTCAAAATTAGAGCTTGAAAATCTATTTTTCATCTCTTAACTTCTAAGATATTGCAGCTGTCGAAAAACTTTAAAGACAGAAGTTGTTCGTCTTAATGAGGCACTAATTCGGCTAATTGGATTTATTTTTCTACCTTCAGTATTAAGAAAGTTATAGCAAAATGAAAATTTCAACCCTTACCATTTCCACCCCCTTTGAACTGGATGGGTCATTTTGGAATTCATCCGAGATTTAAGAAACCGTCCTATCTAACACCAGTTAAAATCCAAACAAAATTACCTTAGTTATCCGGTTCATAAGATAACATGGGAAACTCTCGCTTTCTCTAAATTTTTGAACGAAGGGAGTTTTGGATTCTATTGACCGTGATCGGAGAAGATCTGAAGCAATTTTTCCGATGTCTTGTCATGAGAACCATTGCAATAGGTAGTCTTCCTATAGGAATCTACCTAAAACTCAAAAGATTCAAACTCTATTCTATGAATCTCCCCATATTTTAGTTGTGTCTAAGACGCGAAACACTCAAACTCTCTAAGAAATGGAACAATGTACAAAATTTACACACACACACAAAAGTGGTAATTATTAAAAAAATCGAAATCGAAATTTTGAGGAATCTCTAAATTTCAGACCTCCCTGATTCCGAAAGCAACATTTTTGTCATTATGTCTGTCGTCTGCCTGTCAGCGCGATAACTCAAAAACGCTTTGAACTAGATGCATGAAATTTGGTATATGATCTTTACACCAAATTTGTAGATTTCTAAAACTATATCGTTGTGTAGTTAATAAGATAACTACAAAATGATGAGATCTAGATGAATAAAATTTAGAGCACAGATTTAACACATAAAGTGGATATATGTATCAAATTTGGAACCAAATCTGTCAAGGAGTTAGCCATCTTTATTCTTTTTGAGTATATATAAACGTGATTAATTCAAAAACTAACAATTTAGGTAAATGAAATTTGGCTCCCAATTTTAATCTATCTATAATGTAATCAAATTTGGAAACACATCAACGAGTTGATCATTTGTCAGCCTGTACTTTCACAAACAAGTAAACGTGAACTAATAAAGGCAATGATTTAAATAAATAAATGAAATTTGGTATGCGACTTTGTGCCTTCAGTTGTAGTTCTGTGTTAGATTCAAGTCAGAAAAAAAAAAGAGTTCTAGATACATATTCGGTTTTCTTGTACCTGTGCATCAACCGGATTTAAAAACTTGATTATTTACTTTCAGTGGTCGAAAGAAATAAAAATTCATAGTTGAAAATAGCTTCTTTCATATTCCATGTGATAAACATACATTTGTGTTGCCACTTCTATTTTTAAAAATTGTTTGGGCAATCCAACTTTTCGAGAAATTATGACGTAATAAAAAATAATAGATATTATTTAAAAATAAATATATATTCATTAAAAATAAATTTGCAGATGATACGTATTATGATATTTGATATTCTATATAAAATAATCTTTTATTTTAAATACAAATTATTCAAAAAAAAAGCATTTGATATTCCATCGACTGTTAAAAATAATATTTTACTTTCACACGTATGACGCATAACTAAATTTTTTTCCCCATAAATATTGATCTTTTTATAATATTTTAATGAAATATTTGTGATAATTAAATTAATAATTGATATTTCATTAAGTAAAAGTAATGAACATTTTATCCTTGACAGTGACTTTAAAAAAAATCTACATTGCAGTTATCATTAAAGTATGCAAGCAGTTACCATAACAGTAACAATAATACACAATAAAACACTTTTCTGACAACATTTTTAGCACATTTTCATATAATTATTTGCTTTTTAATAAATTTTTAACGTTTTAACCAACTACCTTTTCATTTTGTATTCATTTTCCCTTATGCGATATAATCAAATTTAAATTATTAAATTCTTTTCGTATTCAAGATCAATACGAAGGACAGTTATTTCTCTTCATTAATTTAAACGCATAGAAATACTGTAGTAGTCACTATATAGTTCTTTATGAACCAAAAAAGATTTTCAACAAACATATGAACGATGTAATCCTTGAAAACAAATTTAATAAAATACATTTCTCATTGAAGTTAAATTTAATTAATTATTATTCGAACATTGCAACATCTAATGAAATTTCTCTTTTATTATCTTCAAATAAAATATAAAATTCGATAAGTCTAACTATTCATTTTGAAAATAAAAATTGGCCAAGTAGGTACGTCGTTACATATTTTAATTACGCTTTCATTCGTTAGTTTTAACATAGTTCTAAATCATATTAGCCCTTTTGAAAATTAAAATTCTTTTAAAAATTATCGTTCCGTCTTATTCAGCTAAAAGGAACTGGAGGCAATTCTAAATTTTACCGCTTCTCTTTCAACTGGTAATTAATAACTAGATGCAAATTAATAGAAGCGCCGATGCATTTATAATTTTACTAACGAAGCGATGTTTGACGTTGAAATTTGAATTAAACTTTTAACAAAAATTTGAAAAAATAATTCATTCGCAAATTGCGAGCGAAATTAACAGGAAGGATATGCGTTTTTCATAGTTCCAAAAGATGAAAAAAAAATCTTTTTTTTTCAATAAAGAGATAACATATATTGTGATCAATGTATTAAATTTGAATTCTAAATATACACGAGAAATCATCTTTGTTATAATTATTAAAACTTTCGTGTAAGTTCGTTTCCATTTGACGCTATTTTAATTTTAACATGTTAATCACGAGAAATTATTGTATCTCGCGGATCTTGTATGCGTATTCGTTCTTGCTGTTGCATATGTTCACATTATGCTGTTTGGGCACATGCTTCACGTGGAATGTTTCTTCGTTTTTACTTTCTCGTATATATAGTATGGGGAAAATATAGTAATTAATCGTCAAAAAATTCGAATCACCACGTTTTAGACCATTCTGAGTTCGAAAAACTACATCTACATGTTTGTCTGTCTGCTGTGACAAAGATAATTTAAAAACGTTTTAATCTAGACGGTTGAAAATTAGTATATGATCTTTACACCAAATTCGCAAATTTCTACCACATTTTGAGCAAAAGAAGTCCGTATCGGTTCGGATATAAGTTAATATTGTTATTACAAAACGAAGAGAGCTATATAGATACAATTCAGTACACAGATTTAACGTCAATATTGTTGACAACTTTGATCCAAAACCAATAACGGGTTGATTGTCTATCTGTCTGCACTTTCAGAAACAGGTAAACACGATTATCAACTTATATCAACTTAAATAAATCAAATTAGGTACGGGATTTTTGTGACTACAAGTGCAGTTTTGTGCCAAATCTTTGTTTCAATCAATTGAGGAAAACGCGCCTGAAACACAAATTCGATTTCGGATACTATTAACCGATGGCAGGGATTAATCGCCAAATGACTCGCCAAGGATGACGCAGCAGATTTACTACAAAACACTAAATTCTCGGCAAGAGGTAATATTTCGTAATTATTGCACGCCAATGTCATACAAGGCGTTCCATGACATGATAAATTTATTGGAGAATATACGAGAACGTTTTTGGGAGACACTGCCACTGGTTTATTTGCAATTCATCGACGGTTCATACTAGTAATATAAAAGCATAATAACTAGTAACGTAATGGCATATTGAACAAAAAAGAAATGGCCTTTTGTTTGCAACACATTTCTTCTTTGTTGTTATCGTGAACTTCTGAGATAACGAAGTACTAGATTCAGGCTCGTTTTCATCCTTGGAACTCTGTATTTCATCACTTTTCATCGAATTGTATATTATTCACAAATTTCTGAAAACTTCGATTGTACACTCATTATTCTAGGACTATCCTAACCCCCCAACCAGCTGCTTACCTCGCGATTTCCGGAGGCAAATGAGTTTCTTTTATGAATACATATTTGAACAATATTACGTTTTTACAGAGTACATACAGGATATCCGCTCTTATTATGGCTCTATAAATATTTCCTAATTCGCCACAGATATATAAATAGTTCGAGTTCGAAAAATTATATTTTATGGTGTTCGAATCAATAAATGCGCTTCTGAAAAAAGTTACGAATCCTAACTTTCTATACTTTCAGCCAGTTTTATTTGCCATTGTTAGCAAAAAAATTAACGCCTCTAGAATTTTCTATTTAAAAGAACATCGTTTTGTGACTAAAATCGACAGAATGTTTAACTTAAATAGGACGTTATACAATTTTATTTAAAAAAAAATGGAAAAGTAAAACAACAGTGCACCATTTAAGTTTGCAAACAGACTTTTAATATATCTTTTTGATGTCCCGTATTCAATTACGAAATTCGATTAAAAAATTATTTTCAACATTTCATAAATCGATACTCGCACAACAATGGAATTTTTTCGAAGATTCCTGTAGGAAGGCTTTCTATTACAATGGTTCTCATGACAAGACTTTGGAAAAATTTTTCAGTTCTTCACCGATTATGATCCCTAGAATCCCAAACCTCCCTTCGTTCAAAAGTTTATAATATACATACGCTTATATCCGTGTAACGCTTTTCCCATATTATGTTGTAAACAGAATAACTAGAGTAATTTTGTTTGGATTTGAACTGGTTTGGAATATGTTGTTAGAAATGTAAAATTCTCGGACGAGTTCGTAAAAGGCCCATCTAACTCAAAGGGGGTGGAAATGGTTGCGGGTTGAAATTTTTATTTCGCTATAACCTTCTTAATATTGAAGATAGAAAAATAAACCCAATTAGCCAAATTAGCGCCTCATTAATATTAACAACTTTTGCAGTTTAGGTTTTTCGATAATTGTACTATTTTAGAATTTAGGAGCTGAAAAGTGATTTTCAAGCCTTAATTTTGACTTTTTCTAATAACAACAATTTATTTTGCCAGATAGTAACTCATGTGTAAAGGAATCTACCTTTGCCTTCTAGCTTGATGAGAGATTTTTTTTTGTTTAAAATGTTACAGATTCAAAAATATTTTACTGAACATGATTGATAGGTTTGGGTGATTGTATAAAAAAATTAGATCTCTTAAATTTTTAATAAATATATTTAGCGCCTCATGTTGTTGGATAAATATATTTATCCAATAATATAAAGCACAATCTTTCTCATCATTTGAACCATTTTTCCTGTTTGAACTAGATATATATTTCTAACGATTTAGAAGTTAGCTATCGGACAGTGACAAATGTTTTAAAGATATTCGAAGTTGTTTGCCAACTTAACATATAAAAAACTGGCAGTCAAAGGGGGGTAATTATTATTTTTTGTTACTAAAAGTTGCATTGCATATTACAAATATATCCCTACAAAATATATGACCTTAGAACAAAGTATACCTTTGCCCTTTACACATTATTGGTCTTCGGTGAAAATAACTTGATTGAAAACCATAGTAATCCGATAAGTAAACCAATACTGAAACCGTTTATCCGAAACTTCCGAGTCAGTATCGGAAAATGGGAAGTCTTGGAACACACTCAAATATTGGGATACCTGAATTACGTTGGTAATTAATATGGATTTTTATTATTGATCCTTTTAAGATTTTCAAACGAATTTTAAGTTTATTTTATTCGAAGCATTCGACTGCTATCCATTATTTAACTGCAAATGAGTGTTTTGGGGTACCGAACTCATCCAAATTTGCACCAAGTTGTTGTTAATTGCAATTCAAATCAAGAGTGGTCTCCTCGAAACTTTCTCGTATTACTCTCTAATAATGGTTTCATTCCCTTTCCTTTGAAGATCATGAAGGTTATGAGTGCAGAGATTTTTATTATCACACAGGAAAATTATATGTTCTGTAGTATAATAAAGTTATGCATTAATTGCATGTAATGTTAAATAATTATGAAAAATCGATGTTTGGGCGATTAACCGCCGACGTGTAGTTAATACACAAACACACCAAAATTAAATATGAAATTTAGACGCTTTTTTTTGAGTTATTGAAATCAAAATCTAAAATAAAGCTACAATACATACAGTTAGTCATAAGAATACATATCAAATTTCATTTATTTAATGAATGTGCTAAAAGTGCTAAAATAACTTCATTATTTTAATTCTTGTGCTAAAATGCATGTAAAAATACAGACCAACAATTAATGAACACTTTGAAAGATTTAGTTCAGATTTCGATAAGTATCTATATTTCAGATGTTAAACCTGTGAACCAAATTTTATCTATTCTAGTTCTTTGAATTTTGTAGTTATTGAGTTCATTTGTTCTCATACAGACAGACTTTCTCTGAATGGATTTCACTCAAAATTTGATTAAAAGATCTATAGATCTGATCTAAAGTCATTATACTAAATTTCATCCGGCTTAAACCAAAGCATTTTTGAGTTATCATATTCACAGACAGACAGACATAATGCGAAAAACGTGTTCTTTGGGTTTAGTTCTAAAACATACAGAATCCTCAAAATCTCGAGAAGTTTGAATTTTTTGGGCGATTACAATATTTCCTCTCTACTTTATATACGAGGAAGAAAAGATAATAAAAATTTTATTCTGGTATCAAAACGAATCCTTCATATTTTGACAATTTCAAGAGAACTAATACTGTCCTAAATTTTTAGATTCGTTTAATATATATATAATTTATTTAAACTAAATGATAAATTTGGAAAGAAACTCACCGTATATATAGAAACAGGCTTGCCAACTAATGTAATCCGTTAGCATCCCGGATAGTGGCATTCCCACGACTGCTCCGGCGTAAGATCCTGAAAAAGAACGGAATAAATAATGTTTGGATGTAAGGAATTGCATCATTTATCTATTGCCGCACTTCAACTTTTTCGCTATTTAAATTTCGAAGAGGAATTTCTGTTCCCTAACTGGCAACGTTCCATTCAAAAATGTATTAATTTAATCGCCTATAAAAATCGTTTGAAATTCAGCATTATTTATTAAGAATATTCTTATTTCAGTTTTCATGTTTTTTCGTTATTGAATGCTATGAAAATTGCGAATTATGAAAGTAAATAAATTGTTATTTTTATTATTTATATTAAATATTTTCTTATATCCGTAGGATTTATTTATGTTCACAGTCACATCTATTTCAAACTGCCTTCCTAAAAAAAGTATTAAAAAAAATCAAAGTATTGTTCAGAGGTGGCGATTATTTTTCATCAATAAAAAATAACGATTGTTGTCTCCTTGCAATTTTCTTGCACCATCTCTAATGAACGGAAGAGGCGAATTTAATTCAACATAAAAAAGTTGTGGATTTTGAACAAGGACATGAAAGCCAGAAGTGTTCCGGTCCTTATTTTCAGAGTCCTGTGCATGAGCATTTTGTGTTTCACAAAATGATATAGAGAATAAAACATGCACTTTGAACGTCTTTTTCCTTACCTATTGATGCCAAAATTGACACAGAATGCACAAAATTAGTTCGATATCAGATAATCTTTTTATTGTTAAATTTCGACTTCATACAAGTGTCGCCATCTGCTAATAAATTTTAGAAATAATTGATTTTAAGATTCGTAATATTTTTAATGATGAATTGCAAATTAAAAACTAAAGATGTAAAAAATAATACACTAATAAAAATTTGTTTTTATTAAATATGTGAATAATATAATTCATTTTCTACAGACATCACAACCATATTGAATTGATTTTATTTTCTACATTTGCCCCTCTTTGAAGATATGCAAGTTTTATTTTGTCTCGGATTTCAGACTACTTTGAAACATAATCAAATGACGAGGACGTAAGCTGTATCGGAGTCACTCTTAAACTTTTTGATTGTGGTGCCCTGTGTTATACGAGTTCCTAATTATAGCTTTCCAAACTTAAAAGTTGAAATTAAATCATTCAAAGAAGCTATAATTCGATGCAAAATTGACGCACAATCCAAAATTGCCTTAAATATTGTATGGAATTGTTGATACTGTTTCATTAAGTGGTGGCGGGATGATCGGCTACACAAAAGACGTATTCAATGTAATTTTAATATTATCAACAACAGTTCATTTACCAAAGAGAAAGTGCCATCTAATTAAATTATGAAGAAAAACAACCAATTATGGAACTATTGCGTACCAAACTTACATATACAATGAAACAACTATTGAATGAATCTGCGGTCACTCATCCTTGAGGCCAATGTTATCACTAGTCAACCACGCCAAATAAATAAAAATAAAAATTAAAGGAAATTTTAAGAATAAATATTATAAATAATAAAGAGAAAAATAATTAAAAGTACAACAGGAAAAATAAATAATTGCCGTCGTTTCAAGAATTCTCAGTTGTGTGGGATTTAAAAGAATGCAAAATCTTCTTCTATAATGCAAATCAATGGATTTTTATCTCTAAATAAATTTGCATCTTTCAACTATTATCAGTAGTTATTTATAGTTATTGATATTTAGTTCTTTAATACGCTCGCCGTCATGACTTACACTTGTGATTTAGATCATCTATTTCAATAGATTACGTCTTCTTTGCTATTTCTTAACTGTGGTAGAGAAGGGATTATCCAATTAAATAGTGGATTTGAACTATGGTGGTTTGAAATACAGACAAAAAATCATCATCGGCAAGATACGCGAGAATTAAAATTCAAAAGTTGACATGAATATATTCAGTGTACTCTTTTTAAAAAACAAAAATACAGAATATTTCCGTAATAAATGCATTATTCAGAGGTATTCCATATTTTATTAAATCAAAAGAAAAATTATACTTTCATAAAATATTCAGACACTTAACCCCTAAAAGATTTTTATCTCACTATAACATAACATAAAATGATATGTGTCCTAATGGAATTTCTTCAAGTTTTTTTTAACACAATAAAAAATTAGTAGATATTACTAGAACTGATCAAGTAACAGACCATACTTTAAAAGATCAATGATCTAAATACTTATTATTGAAAAACTATGTTGATCGGAAAAAAAGGGGCAACATTTAGCATGTTCACTGTCTGGTGATTTGTCAATAGATCAAACCTAATATCTGATTGTACCTAACCGTCTATCTAATCAAACTGGATCCCCCTTCTCTACACCAGTTAAGAAATAGCAAAGAAAATGTCATCAAATTAGATAGATGGTCCGAATATCAGTAAAGACGACAGCGAATGTGTTTACATTAGTGACATAATAGTACAAACTTTCCAAGAAAGGGTAGCAAATATCTTTTAGAATCGCAAAATAGCCACCTTTTATGAAAAATCACAAAAAAATAAATAAAATTAAACTGGCGTGCAGATATTATTCTTATGTCGGACCAAAAAGATAATAAAATATGACGACTTACCGCAAAATGCTATGGTTGCGAGCCGACTTCTTTCCATAGGAGGGGCCCAATACTTCCAGATGCCATGGCAAGCAGGATAAGTCACTCCCTAAAAGAATAAATACAGGAATACCGATGAGTGCTTCATTCAGCATATTCACACCTCTATGATATATCAGCTATCTTATATGTATATATTAGTGTGCGTATAATTTAACAAATAATAAATATTCCAATTATTTATTCGAAACCTAATATTTGTAAGGAATAATTAACCCATTCATCGGCTTAGACAAATTAGAAGTGATTTAGGGAAGAAGAAAACCACTATGTTTTTGAGAATAATTTACTAAAAAAGACTGCAGATCTCTATTAATATGTCCGATTCGTCTAAGTTAATTATGTCAAATTTTGGCTCTCGGAGACTTATTGGTCATTCCTGGAAGAGAGATATCTCGTTCGTTTCACCGAATATATTAATCTATTAGTAATCTATTAGACCGTAAAATTAGTTTCTTATCTAATAGTTTATAATATTATTATGTACATACAAATAATATAAGTTACATAACGTCCTGTTATGAAGTTTCATCAGAATAATTTTTGGATTGAATGTCTTAATTTTTAACGCTGGTCAAATGACAAGGACCTGAGCTAATGCCTTATTCACTAGATTCTAATGCGTCACTAACGAAGAACGTTTGGTTTTAGTAGATTGTTGAAGGAGGAGGCCAACATACAAAATAAATCTTTGACAAAACAAGGTCTTGAATCCACCACTTCCCGATTCCGAAAGAGGTATCTCTTTACCGCGTGATTGTGCGGCTCAAGACAGAAATAATAAATTTGAATAAGATGCAAACAGCAGTTATTTTGATAAATTGTCTACAGGTTCTCATCAACTTAAAACCAAATTCCTAGTGATACATCATACTTCAAACTGGTTATTAATAAGATATATATTTTCATCATTATTTTAATCAAAAAGCTTATTTAAATCATATATAAAGAGAAAAAAACCAATATATGTAAGTATTATACTGCACTATGTGAAATATACATAATAATAATCTATTGTATATACTATAACAAAACCAGCTCGAAATTGCGTTTTTCTTTGACAATGATTTTTTTGTGGTTTTAACTTAGGAAATCTTTTAAGTACCATTGTAAGAAGAAAAAGAAGTTTGATTTAAATGAGATTTTTGGTTGATAATAATTAAAATTCTCAAATTCGAATAGCCTCTTTTTATCATCTAATTTCCAAAAGCGTGCTTTTACATAAACAACACATAAAAAATGCTGTATTTTGAATTTAAATTTCGTGTCCCATTGATTGAAATTGTCCTCTTTGAATCTGATTAAATCGTCTATATATTCATTATCTATTATTATCTTACTTCATCTTCATTATCAGTTTTGATTAAAACAACAAAAATTGGTAAATACGGGACCCTTTAATACGAAAGTTTGTGAACGACCAAGATTAATCTTCAAAAAAATCTTATTTCTCAACATGAGATTGCTGTCTCTCGGCATTAAATTCGCAACCAGTCTGAACCAGTCACTTCTGAATTTGAAATCAGAAGTTTTAACAGTTAAATTATTAAGCAATAGAGAAAACATTACCTTAATTTGAATGTAATAGAAAAAATCCATTCTTATTATAAATAAACATTACATTAAATCTATTGGAAGCAAACGCCATTACACTTGTATTGTCAGGAATTTCCGGTGCCGATATCATTGTAATTTATGGTTACTATTGGCGATGATTCCAGGTACTATGTGTAATCCTCAACCTGCTTGAAGGGTTGCTTTTTGAAAGTTCCAGATGAATGTGACTTTCGAAAAATGTGTTTTGTAAAAGTTCTGGTTTAGCAGCGTGACGTACTAAGATAATTCTTAAATCCTTTTCCTGCCAGAAAATTGAATTATTTTCTAAAATTTTATTTCAAATAGAAACATCACTTTCAGTGTCAGATCATGATTGAAAATTATAAAATCTCAACATTAAAACAGCTCCTTGTATAGACTGTACAACTGATGTTAATTTAATAAACTAAACCATAGATCCTACGTTTACAGAAATAAAGATTCAACCTTTTTCCATTTAGCTTAGTTGAATTTACAGTCCGTTTAGAAAAATAACATTAGGATTGTTTTGGGTCAAAGCTCCATATTTCGGAATATGGTGGATTGTGCCCGTTACAGTATGCCTTCTCGCCGATTTACATTAACAAGAGGACGTTTGACCATAGATGGATTTAACGTACACAAAGGCTTACATAAGCTACAGAAAAAATGAAACAAAATGAAAACTCCTATGTGGCTACCGTAGCGTTCTTATTTTGTATCATACAAAATATTTTAATTTACAGATAAAGGATGCACATTGAACATCTTATCCTTCATCGGTTTGGATTGTCGCATTCAAATCCACATATACGTCACGAGAAAATCGTTTAAATGGCTTTACAAGTCAGATCGAATTTGGGTGGCAATTGCTTTTGGAGCAGTTGGCATTTATTGATAGAAATTGGAGAAAAAAAAATCAGTATTTGTGTTTTTTCAGTCATTTATACCCTCACTTTCTTTTCAATATTCTAATTAGCTGCCACTTTCTGTTCGAAAATTTGCTACTTCATCACTATAGGTCCATGAATATATGGACTAATAGTTGATATACCTATTCAGATATATGTGTCTTACTTGTTAATTTTTAATCGAATTATATCTTCTATTAATGGCTTAGTTTTAGATTGAGAATTGAGACTATATGCATTGTAATCCGATGCTCATTTCACATTCTAACTTCGTTATTAAGGGTTAAAATGGAATTCGAATAGCATAGGATTATCTACAATTTTGCTACAATAACTTTATCATATTGGACGACGTTCAGAATATTGAACAATATTGTTACAGAGAATTTCTACAAGTAAGTGTACGGTGAAGAATCCAATAATAACAGATAAAGACACTAAATTTTTTAAGATCACATAGTAGGAAAACAAAGCAGAAACGTACACAAAACAGCATTCAAGATAAACAGCAGCAGACAAGAAGCAAATCGCTACTAAACAAATTCAATAGTTCAAAGTGTTCAGAAAGAACTTATTGGAGAGCTTAACTACTCGCTTGAGCTCAATTCACCTGATCAACTCTGTCTCTGGAATTTTTATTGCTTCTATGACAAAACAAAAAAACTTCTAAAGCCATATTGTATCTTCTCTCCTAATCGAAATATTGCCAAAATTCCAGACATTTCTGGAACTTTCGTTATTGTTTCAAATCGGTCGCCAAGTCATTGATCTCTCATCCAGTCGGCATCCTTAAGAGCTATTTATGAAACTCTCTTCCTTAAAAGGAAATTAACTGCGAAGGGAAGTAGTATTGCAAATTCATAACAATTTTTTATGCCTCTAGGAAATGCCAAGTGGATAAAATTGAGCATTCGCCTTTTGTATTTAATATTAAAAGCTATTCGTGAAATCTGTGATGTGTATGGAGAAAGAAAGCAATGTCTTAAAACAAGATCCACTATTGATTACCTGCATTTATTTGTAAACATTGAGCGAATTTCTTATCTAAATGCGTAAGATTCTTAGAAAATAAACTGGCTGATTTTTACTAATAATGAAGAAAAATGCAGGTGCGTTAGTGATCCACAAAATAATCCATTTGATTTAGAGCCAGCATATTCAGCACAAATCTATACTTTAGTAAGTGGGAATATGCAACTCGGAGTGATTTTTTCTTTTTGAAATTTTAACTAATTAAAAAGTATTAAGGTAGATTTTGGCAATTCTTCAAAATTTTATTACCCAAAATTAATATTTACATCATTTTAAAATTTAAAAAAAATGGCGTTTTCAACTGTAACTATTTAATTGGCAAGCAATTTTTTTTCTGAGCTTTGTCAATTTTGTAAAAATGTTTTTCTGCATATTTTTCAACAATAAATTTCAAAGTTGCAATGCAATTCAATCCGTTTTCATTTTTCCATCAAATAATTAATTACGAAATTATCTTCCATTGCTGAAAGCAAATGAAGAAAAACTTTATTTAATATTTTTGTTATTTACTTGACGAATCAAAAAAGTAGAATTATAGTAGCTCGAAAGTTTGAATAGAATGAACTGATTACAATTTTAATAGCTCCATAATTTGATTGAAGTGAACTCATTTAGGATACTCATATGTACAACAAACGGAATAAGTATAAAGTTACTAAATTAATTCAGCTTTGATGAATATCGCAATATGAAGCTTGTAGTTGTTCTAGAACAGGTGATTCTAAGCTGTTATGTCACCAACTATTCTTCTGGTCTAATTTGGAATCTTCTTTTGAAACTCCGTCAGACTTCAGCGAAAGGTATTTATAGTGAAGTCTGAAAAGTAATCCTCTTGCTAGCACCTTTCGCTGTTTCTGGATTTAGGTTCCTTTTCTTGATTGTCTCCTTCTGGTAATAGTGGTCTGTAGTAATTTTGGTAATCGATATATAAGCATATGTATAGAAACCTGCATGACCTCTGTATAGAGAGGCCAAAATGAATTAAGTGTTATACTATTTTAGTGCTTATATATTGTTTCTGTTTATAAATAAATATTTCATCCCATTAGCTGCCACGATTCCTATTTGGAGATATTGGAATTTTACGTACATTACTCGGTGCCAAAAGTATTACTACAGTACTACAGATACTTCCCGGGTTCTTTTCCGATTTTTTGGTCGATGAAATAAACAGTCCTTTAATAACAAACAATGACGTTTATTGAACACGAAGGCACTAATTCAAAGATGGCAAATATACAGTCGAGACGAACAAAGGCAACACAGAGCAGCACACTACAACAAACAATAGCCCACAAGTAGGAATCGATAGTAATAACAACTACAGCACACAAAGCGGCTAGACAGAATTCAGTAGAATGAGGGAATATACTTAGCTTCACTCTACGGTCTCTCCAAACGTCTGCAATTTACCTCTGTCTTTTCGCTTTAGCTTTATTCAAATGCCGACTCACTACTACACGACCGGCTACTCCATACACGACTCAATGCTGCTTCCACATTAGACACCAGGAATCGGCACACAGCTCAATTCAACAATCGCTTGAGCTCCACACAACGCTTGTTCTTCGCCGGACTTATCCAACTATTCGCCGTTGACTCTTTCCATGATTACGACTCGTTTCACGATTGACTCAGCTTGAGACTGCCGGCCTTTTATAGTTCCCGGAAGACGGGCAGAGAAGACTTTGGAACAATCAGGCATATATAGGTTCCTAATGGCTCTATTGCTAAAATTCTGGAAGTTTGCAGTATTATCTATTTTATCACCAAAGTCGCCAAGCTCTGGGATCACCGATTCGGCATTCGATCAGCATTCAACAGAACTCACCGTTAAACCGTCTTTCCATTGATTGAACTAACCGCACTGGGAAGCAACATTACATCTGTAACAGTACATTTTGTACCCTTGACATTTTAGTTTCATTCTATAAATATCAATCACCATTGTATGTAGCAGAAAGTGTGTATTCTGTAATTCTTACAACAAGCGAACAAAGCTGAAATTCGTATGTAAGATGAAAGAAACAGAATTATCATATATGAAGCATTATATTTTTGGTTTGATTTTTATATTATAATGAAATATCGTACAAAAATATGTAATTTAGAGGTTATAGTAATGATCTATTATTTACTCAGTCTTTTGATTTTTTATTGAAATGACTTTATTGATAATTTTATAACGATAGTCTTTTTCAAAAATGTTAAATAGTTTCAAAATAAAACATATTTTGAACATAATTATACTATTGCACAACTTTTTGTGCGTATATGTAACTTATCCGGCCGAAAATTTCAGGAAATAAAGGACAGTTAATGGGTTAATTATTATCCAGAAGCGTTTTATGATTATATGGAAACCAAATCCCACATCATATAATCAATCACACGTCCCTAACAATCTTATACCACCATTATATCAGCTTCACTTTTAATAGGTTCATACTGTCATGGGACTCTACATAATTAGGTTCATGTGTACAATTAATAGAACACGTGTAAAGCTATTAAACTATTTCGGCTTTAATGTGTATCATAATATGAAGCTAGTTTGAAAATTGAAAATCAAATTGTAAGTGCAGTTTTAATTGAAATTAAATGCAACCAATATTTTTCTTGTCATCCTCCAAGTCGCCAAAGACGGCTATTTGAAAATACCTTCTGAAAATTCTAATAAATTGTTACTCAACCCATTTCATATATAACCAAATAAAATTTATAGAAGCTACAAATATAACTAAAACTTCAAATAAAGCCAAAACTTCGCATTTTATAGCTTTTTTTTTTAGAAATTCAGAAAATCCTAAATCATATTTACGATATCTCATAAGTCCGCTTTATATTTATTTTCTATAGTTAAGGTTTATGTACACAAAAGTTACCGAGACTCATGATACTTTTTGAAAGGAAATCAAAACATGCTTTTGGAAATTTTACACAAAAGAGAGATGAAACCCATTTCTAAGAAATAAAATTTGTTTTGTCTGGTACCAAGGAGGGGTTGTATGTATTTGTTAAAATCCTATGAAACGGTTACAATTTATCGTATAATGTGTCTCGGTGAAAAAGTTTCTTTTCAAGAAAAATGTTCTTTTTGGAACAACAAATTTTAACGAGTTTTCTATCTTTCTACTTTTTATTTCTTCCTGTTTTGGCATACTGTAGATTAAAGTGATATTTAGCTGCAATTTTTTACAGAGTTAAGAGTTTGTTTGTTAGAGAAAAGCGTATATACTTTCAACTGTCAGATAGGAAAGAGAGATTTTCTTTCTTGCGGAAGTAAAAATTTTACTGAAAAATAAGTTTTAAAATTTATTTTGTTGTCATGAAATTCTTTATTGTTATAGCCATCTTAGATAACAGTTATTATATTATTTACAAGTAGAATTGGGTTTGGAGTATCTATTGAATTATTTTAATAGGTTAGAATACGTTTTACTACTCAAGAGTGTTTAAAAAGTGATGAGAAAAACTTTAAAAGCGGGTCAGACATGTTGAAATAAATCACTTTTATAAAAGAAAATTTGTTTGAGAATTTAAAGAAAGGCAACTATGAGGGGTTTTATGTGCTCAGTGTATCATAATCATGTTGTCTTCTCTTTTCATCTGTACGGCGCAGAATATTTTATCTTTCTATAAAACCGTAATTGAAAGTTTCTAAAAATGACATGCTCAACAGTTGCTGCGTCGCTCAGTGTATCGCAGTCATGTTGGCATCTCTCTTTATCTGTGAGTTAGAAAATATTTTATTTTTCTTTAAAACAGTGATTGAAAGTTTCGAAAAAGAAATGCTCAGCAATTGCTGCATCGCTCAGTATATCGCAATCATGTTGGCGCGAATCCTTCAATTTCATCCCTAAAATTGGGCAATTGATATTACATTTGGCGACAAATATTGGGCTTAATGACAGACATTAATTTGTTGTCCATTTTTTGCTTCCATTGTAAAACCTTGTTAGCATTGTCTATATTACGACAAATCTAACCACTAAATTGCCATATTGTCTGTGATGAGAACGCAAAGAACTATTGTTGTGCCGAGGGACTTAGGATAATCAAACTTTCTCGCAAAATTTTGGTAAATGATTGGATATCAAAGATCAGCTAGTGACGGATGATAGTATACAAGCCGTGGCAACTGCTCCGACGACTGCAGGTCCTCAAGAGCAAGTCAAATTAATGGACAATGGTCAAGTTAATGGAACTCTGCTCAGGATTACTATCTTATCTGCTGCAATAGAAGGATCATTAATAGAAAGCAACTTGACAGTTAGCTAAGACTGTCAGGATTAATTATTGAAGAATCGAAGGTTAAATTTTCCAGCAGTTCATATCCTTTGATTTGAAAATATTGGGATATTCTTACAAATTTTAGATCAAATAAGATTAATCATAAAAATATAGGGGGAAAAAAACGCTTTAAGATATCTGAAATAATTGGGGGAATTATTTCTTTATTTTTATAGCATAAGGATGTCCATACCTTGGATTGGCCAACATAAAAATGGCATATCTTATGCTGCTGAATTTCTATTCATATAGAAATTTGATATCATTCAGCTAGGTTAGAAATCTACGTCGTGATCTAAGAAAGAATATATTCTTCTATATATAAAATATATATTCTTCTTTGTGAGAAACAATTTGTATTTTCATGTTTTCATTTTGTTGCTGTAGTTTCTGTAAGAAATTTTCGAAATATTATTATCTATACTTATATTAAGCTCAATGTGTGTGTGCGTGTGTTGACGCTCTACAGACCAGACCGTTTGACCTACAGCTACCAAATTTGGTACATGTATACCTTGGAGGTTGGAAATGTGCACTTGTGGTCCCTTTTTTGAATTTTTAATTAGAATTTTAAGTTATTAATTAAAAACTAACTTTCCCGCCAAAAAATCTTTTAATTTTCCCCACCGCCAAATGAGTAAGGCTTCAGTTTTTTTTCCCACGCTAATACGGTTAGGCTTAAGATTTGTCGGCTGATTATTTCAAACGATTCTGTTTATTTTCTTAATGTTTTATGCGTATAAAATTAAACATTGTTAATTAATCGATCTTTCAGATTCATTCTGAAGTACTTTTGAATTAAAATAACACAGAATAAAGGAAATTAAAAATGTCTAATCTGCATAGCGTTACCTCAACTGACGTAGAGAAATTTATGCATTTGCTTTACCGTAACTGGCATTGAAAGTTCACGCATGCGCATTGTGTTCTGATTGTTTACATGACAACCATTATCAACGGATACGGACTTGATTTAAATTATTTTTAGGTTAGTTGCATTCTTTTGTAATTAAATTGTATTTATGTTAGTTATCTATTTTTTGTATATGCTTACAGTTTTAAGTACATCATTTTTTAAGTAGTATTTTTTTAAGCTGTTTTCCACCGATTATTTTAAACGATTCGTTTTATTTTCTTAGTGTTTGATGCATTTAAAATTATACATTGTTAATTAATCGGTCTGGTCATGATGAATCTGAGAAAATTTGGTTGACAAATTCTTGAGATATTACATAAATTAAGAAAGATATTCTTTAGTGCCCATAAAGTTTAAACGCTCAGTGACTCTGTTTTCAGTAATCATATTATAAAAAAATGCTTTGTTTCAGTAAAAAATATTATTGTAATAATTGCAGATTAATTCTTTCCACTTTAATTTAAAGCACGAATTCTACGGGATCTAACAGAAAATTAGAGAGATACATATTACGTTATGACTGAAGGCGTTTATAATATTATGAGTGAATTATATGACTATCAAAATTTGAAGTTTTAAAATATTTTGATGAAGAAGCTATTAAAGTAGGAATTGCATAAAATATTTAATTATTAAAATTTTAACGAACATTAAGATTAGCGAACCGGCTGGTGGCCAAAGGCGGCTAGTATACAATAAAAGAAGACAGATTTCGTTAAAGATAATATTTATTTTGCATGTCTTTTGGCTCTAATACCAGACGAACATAATCATACAAGTAATTTTCACTATGCGTACTATAGAGCATTAAAGCGAAAAAGAATTTATTTGTCGTTCTATAAGAATTTGCGATAGTATAATCCTAATAATAATCAGTATACAAGGGGATCGATTAAATCCTTTTAGGCCGTTTAAATTTAAAACGGCGCTCGTACAGCCACAAACTGCAGCGCTTCTAGAGGCAAAAACAGAAAACTGTAAAAAATAACTCGAGAAACATAGAAGATCGTCCAAAAAGTCCAATTAGAAAAATGTACGCTATACAATAAAAAAAAACACAGGTAAAAGTTTTATGGAGTTGTCTGCAAAATAAGCAGTGATATTTATGATTAAAATCATGAACGTTCCGTGACTTAAAAAGGGGTTAGTCTAAAATACATCTACAATACAAATTGTCATACATCTTTTCCGAATTAAGCAACAGACGAAGTGAAATTTAAGCAACGAAGAAACTATACAGAAACGATAAAAAATAAATAAATCTGAAAAAATCTCTTGGGGAGGATTTAAGGATACAATTTTCAATTTTAGGACAAACCTTTTTTCAAGTCATGGAAGGTTCAACATTTCAATTGCAAATATCTTAGCCAGTTTTATAGATAATTCAATGAGAGTTTTTTTTAAATGTTTTTATCATGGTTTAGAGTATATTTTTTAATTAGACTTTTTAGCTCATCTCCCTTATTTTTTGTAACTTCCCTATTTCGCCGCTAGGGACCCTGCAACTTTTCTCACTAAACTCAGCATAGTTCACTTTTTATAGGTACACGTTACTTACCTGGCCTTCCGAGACACCATTTCGAATTTAAAGGGCTTAGGAAAGACTTTGCCGATCACCCTGTATATAATCGTCGACCACCCTCTGTAACGCTCTATTGATCATTCTCAAAAATCGTTTTCCTATTTTAATTTACGTCATTATCGGAATCGCAAATCCTAACTTTTGGTTTAGCATCAAGAGATCCAACTAGATTTTTTTTAATTTCATAATCTCCTTTTAAGGCTAGTTAGATGTTATCTCTAAAATTTTCTTCCATTATTTTCTTATTTTTATATGTCGTAGTGCATCTTTTTCTGTTAGTGAATCTCTATTTGTTTTAATACAATTTTTATTATTAGTTTTGATTTGAGTTATGCTTAAAGAAGATCCTACTACTAGGAAACAAAAGTTAGAAATAGCGATAACTACACGATGAAAGGTGTGACAAAGCCAAATGACATTTTAACAGATTTGTGACATTGTTAGTAGGTAAACAGCGCGTCTAAACAGGCATATCGTCTAGTAAAAGTAGAATTATTAATAGTTTGTATTATTTAATTTATTCATATTCAATTCTGTTTTAAGGAGCACGGGAGCTGTTTTGGGACGAAGCTCGTAATCCTAAAAAATGTGCAGATGTCGAGGACGAACTTCAGCGGGAATCTTATGCAAACTTCCGCACCATACTAGAGGAGATCCAACCACAAAGTTAGATTTAATGTGCATCTGATCCACATATAAAGCAGACTTCTGGTGGAATCGGATTTCGAATCTATGTTCCACTGATACAGATAACATGATCTGACTATCAGTCCACCATGATCCAGGATTTCCTCATACAAAATCAGATTATTCGTGCAAAGTTTTTGTAATCTAAAAATCTTTCTTTTTTTGCTTATTTTCATCTCGTTCTGAGGGTTAGAAACGGTATAAGTAAAAACGTCTTCGATAAAACAATTAAAATATGAAACATTAACCACAAATTTACAAAACATCTCCATTTCTACCGTCTTGCATCAATTATATAGTAAATATAAATGAATCCTGCTAATATTTAGTTTAGTTATATTTACGTCGCGTTTTAAAGCAACACTAGGGCTATTTTGTGACGGACCTCGTAATTTTGAACCTTGGTCAGATGACGAGGACGACACCGAAGCTGGCACGCCCCTCCCCCCACCACTCAACACCAGCGGGAGGACGTTTGGCCCGGATAGTTTAACGTGCACCAGACCCGCTTAGACGACGATTCTTCGATGGAATCGAGTCTCGAACCTGAAACTCGCCGGTACCGCAGCCGAGATCTTACCACCAGGCCATCGCGGCTTAACCGGCTAATGAGAAAACATTAATTCTTCTTTCTTCATCAATTGGTCTTTTTATTATCTTTTTAAGAATGCATTTGTCTAAAGATCCAGCATTGGCTCAATCTCTTTCCTCCTGGACTAATGCAACACCTTTCATCCTTAAAAATAATTTTGACATTCTTTCTCTAATGTATACCCTGAAGCGACAATGCGCTTGTAGACTCTTTTCTTCGGTCATATTGCTGTCTCAGAGTCAAAGTCATGTCTAAGTCAAAGCGGAATGAAATTAATTTTGCCGGTTGTTTTCATTATTCTTTGTGGAATGACAAAATCGAACAGGCGGTGGATTCACAACATGATAGAAGCCATTTTTTTAAAATAAAAGTCGGAAGTAACGATCAGAGATTTGATAAATGTGGCTCTAACATATCATAGACTAATACCAACATCCAACAATCCTAATTATTATAATTTTAAGGATATTATTAATATATTAATAAGGAGATAACAGCACTTTATTCAATGCAAAAAGCACGAATCCACAATAGCAAAATATAGCCGAATCGTACACAAAAACAGATCTTGCGATTAGAAGAAGCAAGCGAGCAGTAAATCACTATTAAACAACCACCTACAACAGCACAAAGTGCGCAGAGACAACTGGCTTTAAAATATAATAATTATAAAAAAAAATCGAGATTTGGACGAATCTTCATATTTTATCTCTCCCTGAGTTCGAAAACCATATTTTTGGAAAATTTCCGTCTGTCTATCTGTATCAAAGATAACTCAAAAACGTCTTGTTGTAGACAGATTAAATTTGGTATTCAGTCTTTATACCAAATTAGTAGATTTATATCAAATTTTGAACAAAATCCGTTCAGGGGAAGTCTGTCAGTCCAGCTGTTCGAATATAATTGAACACGAAAACTACAAAAGAGAGCTAAATGGATAAAATTTTTGCACCGGATGTGACATCTATGGTCAAAACACTTATCAAATTTTGAGCCAAATCAAACGAGGTATGGACCATCTGTCGGTCTGTACTTTTAGAAACATGTAAACGCGATGACGCAATTACTTAAATATGTTAAATTTGAAGATACAATTACTTAAAAACATCAAATTTGGTATGTGGTTTTGGGACTACAAGTCTAATTTTGCGTCAAAACTTTGTTTCAATTGGCTGAAGGAAAACTCATATAAAGCTCTAATTTTGTTTTCTGAAACTGTTAATTGCATGCCAAGGATTAATAGCCAAGAATGACACGATAGAATCAGTAAAAATGCAAAATCCATGCCAAAGATTAAAATTTCGTAACTACTGTATGCCAATACCAAACAAAGTGTCCTTTTATTAGAGAATATATGAGAAAGTTTTGGAGAAATCACTCCCTCTTGTTTTAACAGTTTTATAAATTTAGTTGTTTATAACACTAAACATAGGTAGATTATAATATTGTTCAGTGTTGCCCCAATGTTTAATGAATAAGTACAAAAAATATATATAACCTTCATTTACATAATTTATCGAAATACTGAAAAGGAAATGCAGAATTCTAGATAACTCGAATCAAAAAATCGCTGCTAATTGATATTACAATCTCATCTTTTCACTACATTTAACTGCTATCTGATTATTTTAACTTAAAAAAGTGCCAAAGAATTCTATTAATGAGAACGTCTTTCTTCCTATTCTTTTTACAATCGTATTCCCTCCTGGATCTTGCGTTGGCACAGTATCCTCCCACGAACAAAGGCAACACCTTTTTTTCCCCAACAAAAAAAGTCCTGTTCTGACATTGCATCTCTCCTGTAATCCCAGGAGCAGGAACGCTCTAGCAGATAAATTTTTTTTCCTGGTCGTAAATATTGTCGTCCCAGAGGGCATGTCCAGGGCGATGTGGAAAGAAATTAATCATGCCAGGGTATTTTCATTATTTTGTATGGGTTTATAAAATGGAATGCTAGTTTTACATCATGTAAGAAGTAGTTTTTCTTTTCACGCTTATATTTAATTTAACTTACTTCATGTTTATAAAAGGGATTTTGCTATCTATTTTTTAGGCACATCCTGATGTAATAGAATTCTGGAATCTTGTACATTTGAATGCTTTTTTTTAATGACAAGATTTTATTTTAGTATTTCAGGACTAGATTCGAAAAAGAATAATGATGAAGTGATACCGTAGGCAACAAAATGATAGAAAAATTCCAGATTGTGTTTTTACTTTCTCGAATATTATACACAAAAAGAGATAGTATTTCAATCGGACCCCCCCCCCCTTCGATCTCGAGGATTTGACGAATTCTACTTTTTAGCCCTTCTCGAGTCCCAAAAACACATTTATGGAATGATGTCTATCTGTGAACACGAAAATTCAAAAATATGTAAGCTGAACAGATGAAATGTGGTATACAGTCTACACACCAAAACTGTACAATTATATTGAACTTTATATTATTTATTACAATTTAGAAATTTTTACAATTTACAAATTACAAAAATTTAGAGTTCTGTTTACCAAAGATTTCCAAAAGATGGAAAATAATGAAAAACAAAACCTGGAATTTTATGTTGGGAATATAACAAAAACTATAATATCTGCCTGTAAAGACAGTAAATTAAACAAGTTAAACAAATGCCTAAAGAAAAAACATAATTGGTTTTCTAGAAAACTAGAGGTTCTAAGAAGTGATGTGAGAAGAGCAAAAAGAAAATTGTTTAAGACCAAAGTTATAAGAGACAAGAAATATCTTCGAATGCTGGTTAAAGAAGCAGAGGCGAAGTATAAAATGAGTTTAAATTGGGCAAAAAGAAATGATTGGTCTAATTTATGTGAAAATGTGGCATCAAGTGTGCCATTTGGAATTCATTTTGATGTGGCTAAAAATCCATCCTTCCAACTTAGTGCAATTAGAAAAACTGATGATTCTTTAGCTGGAGATCCTAAAGAAGCGATGGATGCTTTACTTGAATTTCACTTTCCCTGGAATGATGGTGATTCTACGCTTTTTCATGAAAATATTCGAAAAAATAGTCGAATTCCTCCAAATTCACCAAATGATCCTCCATTTTCAATTTTCGAAGTGGAACATACTATCAACAGTTTAAATAACAGAAAAAGCCCCAGGTCCGGATGGTATTTCAGCAGGGATTATTAAAGAAGCATTTAAGTGTAATAGCAAAATTTGTGTTGATCTTTATAATAGATGCCTGCATCATGGATATTTCCCTTCAAAATGGAAAGTAGCCTAAGTTGTGTTGTTTAACAAGTCAAATAAAAAAGATACAGATCCAGCAGCTTTTTGGCCTATTCGTCTTCTTGATTGCATTGGAAAAATATTTGATAAAATGATTACACAGAGAATATTCTATCATTTATTAAAAAATAATTATCTTCATCAAAATCAATATGGATTTATTCCTGGGAAAAGTACAACTGAAGCAATTATTCACATTAAAATTGGATCGCGGAGGCAAGAAATAACTCAGAACATAGTGTTATAATTTCTTTAGATGTGAAAAGTGCTTTTAATCGTGTTTGGTGGCCATTAGTGCTGCACAATTCGAAAAATATGAATTGCCCCCAAAACCTTTTTAATGTGGTTTCAAGTTTCCTCAACGACAGAAAGGTCTTTCTAATTTACGGCGATCAAATTTTTAATAGAGAATATTCAACTGGATGCCCTCAAGGTTCTAATTCTGGACCTCTGTATTGGCTTCTAGTAGCTAATGAAGCACTGCAAATTAATTTTGGAGAAGATATTAAAATAATTGCATACGCTGATGATTTTTATCTTTTTGTGGCAGCAACTAGCAAGCATAAAATTCAAGATCTGGTTAATAAAGCATTAGAAAAATTAGATTGTTGGAGTAAGGACTCTAAGGTTACTTTTGCGCTTAAAAAATGCAGCTAATTCATTTTGAAAAAAGGGCGTTATAAACACCCTTCGTATTGTTCATATGCAGGTAAACCAATCAAGCTTACAAGAAATAATGAAGATTCTGGGATTATTGTTGATGACAGATTAAATGGTATGGCCCATATAAATCATGTGGGAAGCAAGATGACTAAAATTTTAAATAGACTTACAGTTGCCAAATACAATAGAGGGATATCAGGAAAAATTGTCAAAATTTTATACAAAAGAGCTCTGGAAAGAATTTTAATATATGCAGTTGCAGCCTGGTGGAAGGGCACTAATAGACAAAGTCAAAAAATCAATAGTGTACAACGCAAAGCGCTGTTCGCAATAACGGGGGCTTTTCGTATAACATCTACAGCAGCTCTACAGATAATTAGTGGACTTGAACCAGTAGATCTGATATGTGATATTGAAACCGCTTGATATTGGATAAAAAATCACCATAAAGACATCAATACTTTTGACCAAACAATTCAGGGCTCTAAAATGATTAGTTATGAAAATAGATGGGTTCACCCCAGTAAGATTGAAAAGACACAGCGGGATGTTTCTGTAGTGACAGCTCCGCATTCCATCTATACAGATGGTTCGAAAATGAATGAACAAGTTGGTGCGGCTTTTTGTGTTTTTGAGGGCGAAGATAAAATTGAAGAATTTCAGTACGGGCTTGAAAATCACTGTTCAATTTTTCAAGCAGAACTTTTTGCAATATGGCAAGCTTTAAATTGGAAAAACCATAATAAATCGTATTTGCATTATCATCTATTCACGGAAAGCTTTAGGGTTTTAAAGACTCTTCAAACATTCAAACCCAAAAATAATTCAGTAGAAGATGTTAAAAATCTAGTATATGGTAATATTTCATTGCACTGGGTTAAAGCCCACATTGGCATCAAAGGTAATGAACTAGCCTATCTGGCTGCCAAAGCTGCTTCACTTAAACCTGCTATTGACTATCACCTTGGAGAATCTGAAAGAACAATCAAAACTTGTCTTCGTAAAATTCTCATAGATGAATGGCAATTAAGATGGGAAAATAATGAAAAAGACTGCTTTACTTTCAGTATCTTTTTTCAGGTAAAAAGAAATAGATGTATTGACAATAAATATTTAGACCAATTAACTACAAACCATGGACTTTGCCCGCATTATTTTAAAAGATTCAGTTTGAGAAATTGTAGTTGCAGATGTGGTAATGATTATGATGACATTCCAAACTATATTTTCCATTGCCCTATTCTTCATCATTTGAGAAAACTTATAAAACCTCAACTAAATATTTCCCAAATTCTATTAAACAATAAATTGACTTTAGAAGCTCAAAATATTTTGGCCTTCCTACATCATAATGAAAACAGAATTTTCCAAATTGAACAATAATTTTTTTCTGGTTTGTTAAGCACTGTGGACAGTATCTAGTGAGTACAAGGAAAAAAATGCAAAAAGAACTCTATCAGGCCTTTTGTTCTTGATTCTTGAATGAAAAGCAAAGATACGATATCCGTCTACAAACATAAACGAATAAAAGTTGGTGTATATATTTAGCAACTTTAATAATAGATCCTTTTCCTATTTTTAATCAAATCCGTCGAAGGGTTGACCGTCTAGTGATTTTTACTTTTGTTTGCAATGGTTGAACAATTGGTATTTTAAACAACCACATACTTCTGAAGTTCTTGGGATGATGCATTATATATTACAGGATATTTATAGGAACAATGATTTATTAGTGTTGAGTTTGACGATTTTAGCTCAGATCTGAATTGTAATACAAGGAACTACTTTCTCTCCCCTCCACTAAAGTTTTCATAGATAGAAAGTATTGTAATCATCAACAAATTCAACATCGAGATGTTGATGATTTTCGAATCTCAAACTTTCTGCATTCCATCAAATAAATATTTAATATTATGTCTATCTGTGAATGCCTCCAGGTAGCCCTTAGAAAGTCAACGATAAATGAAATTCGGTGTGCCGTTTTGTAATTAAAATTGTTTATAAAAATATTTGGATACAATCTATGGCAATAAAATGTCCAAAATTCATATTCTGTTTTCTTTACTATACTACGAAATTCAAAATGTTAATGTTAATGTTATATACATGATGTCCTTCTACACTATATTTACTTGAGAATGGAGATAACTATTGCCACAAACTTGGTGTTTAGGTATAGTAAAGTAACCATGGTGAGAACGCTTACAGCACTACATGGAGGTAAACAACGAAGTTAGCGTCCGTATCTTGAAAACTGTACAAATTACAGAAGAAGAAAAAAACATTTACAAAATAGTAAAGCGTTTTGGATTAAGTACAAGAAGACATCCTGTGCACATTAAAACCTAGAATAGAACGTTTAACTAATTAAGTGCTTTTGTTATGAAAATGAAATCTTATTCTATTTATTATGATTTTTCGCCAAATTTATGCAATCTTTGTATTGCATTCGACGTATATAATCGTCATTGATTGACTTTTAAAACTTTAAAAAGCAAATCCCGCAGTTAATTGGTTAAAATGTGTATTTGTTTGTTCGCATTTTCCGAAATTGTGATATCACAAAACATGGACAAAAGGAGAAATTATAATTCATTCGCTTGGAGTCACCATTCTTAAGATTGTCTCCATATTTTCCAATCATCCCTAGTAAGAAACAAATATATCTTTCGTAATTAGAGGAATTAATTTTTAATTCTGTAATAAATTTATTATTTAGTTTATTTAAGCGCTGCTTTGTCAATGAGATATAATTTATTGATATGAGAAATGACATAGCAAAAATTAATTCTCCCTTGGACTAAGCCATAAAACTTTTTTCTAGATGCTCTTTTATGATTACGTTTACATACCCTTTTATGATTTTTCTAGATAATCTTTTAAGATTTCCTTCCCATTAATTCATGATACACACCCATTATACAAGGAAAGAAAACTTCAGAGGTCCAGCACAAAAAACTAGCGCAAAACTTTAGAAGTTATAAAAACTGTACAAACAGTGCTCTAAGTACAAAACATGGTTTAAATAAATAATTTTTATGCTGGCTTACTTGCAAACACCATTACCAACAAAACATTAAAGATTAGGATAAAAAGTTCTTTGCCGAGAATGTTTATGAATGTTAACAAGCCTAATTAGAGTTGTTTACGTTTATGAAAACTAAAATTTCCCTGAGGATATTTAAAAACAAAGCAGAAGGAATTTTTAAGAACCAGCATTTCGCTTTCCTGCTGTTTTATTCATGAGCGCGTTAAAGTGTGGAATATTCTTTTTATTTGAATTTGATGTATTTTTGTAAACATTTAAAATAAAGGGACTTTTTTTTTCTGTTTCGGAAAATCAGAATAGTTAGTCTGTATATTTTGCCTTGTTCGTGATTAATATTTATTTATAGGCTGTCGAATGTATTAATAAATAAAGACAAATACGCTTGTTTGTGTACGTGCTCTGAAGGAAACACGCAGACCAAAAAAATCCAAAATTTGACTTAGTTATACCTTTTGAAGGTAGGAATGTGCACAAAGTGATTTTTTGAAATTTTAACTACAAATAAATTAATTAAATTAAGTGAAATTTTGATATTTTTTGCCATATTTTCCAAATACAGCACAACAAGAATTTATAAATTATCTTAAAATTCAAAAAATGGATATTTACATATTTTTTAAAGATACTTTATATTTTTAAACGTATTTTTAACTAGTTTTAAAAAATTCTACAATATTTACTATAATATATTTTACCGTTGCTAGGAAACTAAAATCGTTTTCTTTGTAGCACCAAATATTTTATTCTTAATTTTTCTTCCATTGTTTTAATGATGAAAATATGAAAGAACGGTTTGTTTTGTCATAATAAGTTGGTTTTTCTTTAAAGTATATTTTTAATACACTTTTTGAAATTTGTTGTATTTCCGATAAAGATTTTTTGCAATCAAATATTGATACATTTTTTTAAATGCATCAAATTTTACACACTGCAGATCTTTAATGTAATATAATTAGATTATAAAAATACATTATTGTTTATATGACTTGGAAATTGTATTATTGTAACGCATTTTTTTTCTGTGAAATCAGATAAATTTTTGTTTAATAATTCTGGAATATTGCACAAACTGAGATGAAGATTTTTCACAAGCAAATGGTGATAAAATTTATTAAAATGCTTCAAATTTTTAACACTGCAGCTCTATATTGTAATATAATTGTATTATAAAATTATGGAAGTCATTTTAATAGAAAGAACTCATTTAATAATGGTTAATCTTAAAAAGGAAATAATTTCTTTGGAAATGGTGAATGATAACGTCTAGACAGTTCAAATTAAATTAAAAAACAATACATAATAATTCTATTTTGCCAGAAATAATTAAACTGCTTCAATACTTATACAATAAGAATATATCAAATTATATCGAGTTACCATTTTTGGCGAAATAATTACGCAATTTTCATAATGGAAATGCCGAAATATAAGAAAGAACTAATTATACAACATCAAAAAATAATATATAAATATTATTCATTTTCGTAATGTTCATCGTAATTAAATCAAAATTTTTATTTCATTAATTTTAATATGGAGATTTCTCTGTATTTTTTATACAGTTTTATTCAAGCTGAATGCTGAATTCTTTTTTTTTTTATCAAAGAAGGAATTTGGAATTGAATTTTTTTCCAATTTCTGATGTATTTAAGCTTTGAAATCGCAGTTTTCTTTCGTTGTTGAAAACTAAACTAAACAAAATAAATAAATAAATAAAAAGTATTTTATTTATTATCTGTGTAGTTTATATGATGAACAAATAATTAGAGTACGTGAAATATAAAGCGCAATTAAAAGATAAGTTACTCGGACAACTACATTTTAAAGTCATTATGAAGTCACAACTCCATTAGGAAGCTTTACATTAACAATAAGCAGAACTGCTGCAAATAATTAAAATAATACAATTCTAACACTTTTCATAATTTGATTCTTAAAAATAATCTTTTGAAAAATCATAAGCATTAATTGAAATTAGTCTCAATTAATATTCTCAGCAAAATAGCTGGTTTCCAAAGGCAGTTAAATGAAAAATTCCATTCATAACTTTGGTCAAACTACGAGAACGGCATCTGTACCGGTAAGTCTTCCCTTCAAAAAATCAACGCTACAACAGTGAATGTAGCTTTGAATCTGGACGTCTAATTTAGCATGCATTAAGTGCACAGACATGACATGGTGGATTTTTGATGGAATCTAATTTTGAACTCTCGGCTTTCTGGTCCCGAAACCGAGACATAGCCATCATGTCAAAGAGAATGCAGAAAAAAAAAAGGAAGGCATTCAATGCTCATTTCATACATATCAAATACATGACGGCGATTCAATTTTAGAATTTTTAGTGGTTTTTGTACGAAGTAAAAGGAAGTGATGTTCTTGAACAGCGAACAATAAGCGATTAAATATCAAACAATACTAATTTGATAATAATCATCGATCAAATAATAATAATAATATAATGTGATAATAATCAATAATAATCATCATCAATTTAATAATAATAACAATCGTGTGACTAACATCAATGATTTGACTCTTTTAAAAATAGATATTCAGTCTAAATTTGAACGGAAACCCGAAGTTCTGCTGTTTGAAAATTTTGATGCTCATTACATCTGTTATCGTGGATCAAATTTCCTGATGTTTCCATAGAGTAGGAGATTGGAAAGTGGGTTCCAGAGCAGGTGCCATCCTCTTCTTCTAGCGTGGTTCAAAATTCATTACTAAGTTACGATCAAAATTGTGAGCTGAGATAAATGTTCGAAGCTTCGTATTTAAATAATCCAATTAGGCAGTTTTCATTAAAATTTTTTTTACTGGAAATCTTCCTTCCAAATTAAAAATATATTACAGTAATAATCGATTCTTAAGTGATTTAGATTTAATTAAACCAGTCGGAGTGGTCTCCCCAAAACTTTCTCGCATACTCTCCAATAAATTTATAATGCCAGAGAACGCCTTACATGACATCGGCTTACAATAGTTACGAAATATTAACTTTTGGCGTGAATTTACGATTTTTATTGAATCTATCGTGTGATAGATTCAATAAAATTGTGTGACAGATCCTATTGGTCTCCCTGAAACTTTTTCGCGTGCTCTCCAATAAATTTGTAATGCTAGAGAATGCCTTATATGGCCTCTGCATACAATAGTTACGATTTACGAATAGTTGAATTTACGATTTTTATTGAATCTATCGTGTGATCCTTGGCGAATTTCTTTTGGCGATTAATACCTGCTATGTGTTAACAATATCCAAAAAATTGAATTTGGGTTTTAGACATGTTTTTCTCAACCGATTGAAATAAAAATTTGACACAAACTGCACGTGTAGTTTTAAAATTCGATACCAAATTTGTTTTATTTAAGTCATTGAGTTTTCAAATTATCGGGTTTACATGTTTCTGTAAGCACATACCGACAGACAGTCAACTCATAGTTGGATTTGGCTGAAAAACTGACAGGAATTGAATTGACAGCTGAAAATCTGACATTCATTTGTAAATGAATCTGTCTACACTATATATCTTAAATTTATGAACTAAATTGTATTTATCTAGCTCTCTTGGTTTTGGAATTATCGCTTTAACATATTCGAACAAACAGACAAATGGATTTCCTTTGAACAGATTTTATTCAAAATGTGATAGAAATCAACAGGTTTGGCATATATGTTGTTTCATCCGTTTATATCAATGCGTTTTTGAGTTATTTTTGTCACAGACAAAGATGGGCATTTTCCAAAAATGTGTTTTTCATACTCAAGTATGTCTAAAAAGTGGAGGTTAGTCAAAAACCTCGATTTCAAAATTTTCATAGTTACTATATTTTCTCTATACTACGCATACGAGAAAGTAAAAATCAGCAAAATAAGTAATTAAGGAACTATGAATCACAATAAAAACAATATGAACTTGCATCAATTTTAATGAATTAGTAATTTTGAATTAAAATTTAACTTAATACTTCACTGATTTTCGTATTATGCATATTCTAATGATTAAAGATACAAAGATAAATTAGATCTCATTTAATCCACATTTTTTGATAACAGACATAAACATTAAATCTCGTTTTTCTTTCATATAATATATTTTATCAAAATTTCTATTTTTCGGACTGAAAGAAGTAATTTTATCCTTTAGAAAACAGATTATAAGCGTTTTTGAAAGAAAAAAAAATGAGAAAAAATATTCCTGCTTTATTTTAGCATCTTTTTATGCTAACCATCAAATATCATTTGAGATTTCTAGCCAGTTTAATCTCACTGAAACGCTATTCTACAGCAAATATTTTACCGATATAAATACTTAGCAAAAAGTCTTCAGTCGGAAAAAAAATTATTTTTTTGAAATATATGCACACACAGCATTTTTGCATGTTTATGGAAAATGCATCAAATAGAACTAACGATATTTTATCTCTAATGACATAAGAAGATTCTTCTAAAAGTGAGATAAAGAAGAAAGTTAAAAAAATTGCTGGTAGTGGAGAAAAAGTTTGTGTTCGTTTTCTTCTCATTATTATTCTAGAGAACATCTTATAAAAACATGCGTGCACTTATGAGAAATTCACATTATTTTTTTATGAAGGAAAATTCTATGAATTTCTTACAAGAACCATTATTCTTACAAGAAATATTATTCTAGTTTTTACAAAGTTAGATATGATTTGTGTACATGGCTAAATATTATACTAACAATTGTTTTATGTTAAAAAAACTTTAGGAAAATGAAATAAAAATATATACGGTAAAGATTTTTATATATTACTGAATATGTTAATCCTTTAACAAAGAATTTTCTTTCTTTATAAAATAAAAATGATAAATATCCTAATAATGATTGAAATAAACCCAGTGATTGATTGCTATGCCACAAATTCAGAGTTTTCTGCAAAAATGTAAATTTTTTTTTGAAATAAACACAAAAATGTCATAAAATGTTCCAGATCTCATGATAATATTTTTTTATATTTCGATATTTTGAAAAAAAAATGAAAAGGAAAAATATATGCTATTTTATCTGAAAAACACAATCTGCTATATTCGAATTTTTTTTAATAAATTAGAAAATTCTTTATTCCTTTCAAATTTATAATTGGGAATAATATAAAACAAACGAATAATTTTAAAGTGTTCAAATAATCCCTTTTGAAAATAAAAAGTTTCCTTATATTATAATTGAATATATTCATAATAAACGTTATTAATTCATTATTTGAAGGAATACAATAAAATATTAAAATATCCTAATCTATATTATTTGAGTATAATATTTTTTCTATTCTGGAATTCTAGAAGTTCTATTCGAAATTTTTTTTTCTTTTTTCTTTTTTTAAATTTATAATCAGGAATAATATAAAACAAACGAATAATTTTGAATTTCAAATAATCCCTATTATAAATTAATATTTTACTTATGTTATATTTAAATATATTCATAATAAACGGTATTAATTCATTATTTGAAAGACTACAATAAAATAATAAAATACCCCCTTCTTTATTATTCGTGTACAATATTTTTTCATTTCTAGAATTTCTATTCTGAATTTGAATTTTTTTTCCAAATTTATAATCAGGAATAATATAAAACAAATGAATAATTTTGAAATATTCAAATAATTCCTATAAGAAAATTTATATTTTACTTATGATATCTATACTTATATAAAGCTCAATGTGTGTGTGTGTGTGTGTGTTGGCGCTCTACAGGCCAGGCCATTTGACCTACAGCTACGAAATTTGGTACATGTATACTTTAGAGGTCGGGAATGTGCACCTGGGGTCCCTTTTTTGAATTTTTAATTAGAATTTTAATTATTAATTAAAAACTAACTTTCCCGCCAAAAAAATCTTTCATTTTCCCCACCGCCAAATGAGTAAGGCTTCATTTTTTCCCCTCCAACAGTAATGAGGCTAGGGTTAACATTTTTCGGCCGATTATTTCAAACGATTCTGTTTATTTTCTTAATGTATTATGCGTTTAAAATTAAACATTGTTAATTAATCGATCTTTCAGATTCATTCTGAAGTACTTTTGAATTTAAATAACACAAAATAAAGGAAATTGAAAATGTCTAATCTGCATAGCGTTACCCCAACTGGCGTAAAAAAATTCACGTATTTGCGTTACCGTAACTGGCATTGAAAATTCACGCATGCGCATTGTGTTCTGATTGTTGACAATATCCTCAACGGATGAATCTTGATTTAAATTATTTTTAGGTTATTTTCATGCTTTTATAATTAAATTGTATTTATGTTAGTTATATATTTTTTGTATATGCTTATAGTTTTAAGTATATCGTTTTTTAAGTGGTTTTTTTAAACCTGTTTTCGACCGATTATTTTAAACGATTCGTTTTATTTTCTTAGTGTTTGATGCATTTAAAATTAAACATTGTTCATTAATCGATCTGTTCATAATGAATCTGAGAAAAATTTGGACAAATTCTTGAGATATTTCATAAATTAAGAAAGATATTCTTTAGTGCCCCTAAAGTTTAAATTCTCAGTGACTCTGGTATCAGTAATCATATTATAAAAAAATGCTTTGTTTCAGTAAAAGAATATTATATTAATTGCAGATTCATTCTTTCCACTTTAATTTAAAGCATAAATTCTACGGGAGCTAACAGAAAATTAGAGAGATACATATTACGTTATGACTGAAGGCCTTTATAATATTATGTGTGAATTATATGACTATCAAAATTTGAAGCTTTAAAATATTTTGATAAAGAATCTATTAAAGTAGGAATTGTGTAAAATATTTAATTATTAAAATGTAAACTATCATTAAGATTGGCGAACCAGCTGGTCGCCAAAGGCGGTTAGTATTTAAATATATTCATAATAAACAGTATTAATTCATTATTTGAAAGACTACAATAAAATATCCCCTTCTTTATTATTCGTGTATAATATTTTTTTTATTTCTAGAAGTTCTATTCTAAATTTGATTTTTTAAATTTTTTTTCCAAATTTATAAGCTTGAATAATATAAAACAAACGAATAATTTTGAAACATTCAAATAATTTAATATTTTATTTATGTTATGAGTGAATATATTCATAATAAACGTTATTAAATCATTTTTTGAAGCAATGCAGTAAAATCTTAAAATATACCCTTCTTTATTATCCGTGTATAGTATTTTTTTTCTATTCTAGAATTCCTATTCTAAAATTGAATTTTTTATTTTTTCCAAATTTACAATTAGGAATAATATAAAACAAAAGAACAATTTTGAATTTCAAATAATCTCTATTGTAAATTAATATTTTACTTACATTATAATTGAATATATTCATAATAAACGTTATTAGTTCATTATTTAAAGATCTACAGTAAAATATCCTCTCTTTATTATTCGTGCATAATATTTTCTACTCTAGAATAAAAATTAAATCACATAATTCTTAATAAACTTTATTAATAACACTTCGTTTGCCAATATAATTGCTAAAATCTGCCAACATTAAAATAATCTTACTCATTAAACACGTTGAAACACTTTCAAATTTATAAAAAAACATTAACCTTGATTATTTAAAAACAACTTCATCACATGATTTAACTTGTAAACGAACATTGAATCACAGATTTTTATACTGTTACAGCAAACGACTTTTTAAACAGAAAATTAAATATTCTGAAAATAAAGAAAACGATATCCTAAAAGAAGATTTTTTATCCGTATTCGTGACTTGAAAAATGCGATATTCTTTCATAACATTTGACTTACTATGTTTTACTGCGAATTATAAAGATGTCGTGAAAGTTAATTAGCCTCGTTACCAGGAGTCACGTTTCTCTTTACACTTTGCTGAATGATGTTTGCCTACAAAGTTCTGAAAAGGGATTCGAAGCTATTCGGACGAAAGCTTTTAAACTGCCCTGTTCGTAATTTATGAGATGCCCTTCGAATTATATATGAGCTCTTTTATGTAAAACTTTTTTTTCTTCCTTTCTGTTCGTCTTTTGGGCATTTAACTAAGCAATTCAGTTAAATTCATTTCTTGTAAAGTTGTAATACAATTTTCTCAAAGCGAGTAGTTGATAAAATGAATTTAACTATGAATCTAATAGTTTTATTTCTCTGAATATGTAAAAGGATATTCATTATTGAGTAAATTAAAATATTATGATTTGGAACTTTTATTTATTCAGATGCTTTATGGCATTTAATCATAACTAAAATAATATGCAACTTAAAATAAAGGAGCTGTGAAATTTACGACTCACAGATTCACGCTGAATCAAATAAATTTTAGTTTATCGCATTTAAAAATGATTCATTTATTCGAAAAATATTTAGTTTTCTTCAATTATAATTGTTCTGTGGAACAATTAATATTATGGAATTCTATTAACTTTAGAAAGCATAGGTATATTATCATTGGTATATTGGTATATTATCACTCATAGCTATCTAAGAATAATCGTCTTGAGACATCTCAATCAAATTGGAAATTTTGAGAAATATATTAACGAATTTGAAATAAATATTATTATGGCCAGAAATATTTATATTTTTTTAATTCATTACTTACATATTATGGCATTTTCTACCTTTTTGCTTTTATGTGGAGTTTGGAATAAATCATGCCAAAAGAAATAAAATATTCTTGTCAATAATATTAATTAAATGTAATATTAGGAATTGGAATTAAGGAAAAAAATTATTTTTTTTCGGTAGTAGTTGAAGCAAAACGTGCATTGAAAATTCTGATAAGAAAATAACAATATTAGAATATAACATGGAATATTCTCTCTTATTCTCAACCAAAGAGAAACGCTCCAATAAAAATTTGTTTGATAATATAAAAGGTGTCACAAAATTAAATTTGCCATCATTCGTGGCGTAAAACCCTATTAAAAACCTCATTCGTCATTCGATAGTTTAGGGTTAGTAAAAATGGAGCGTTACACGATAGAACATGTTAATGCAATATTTGAATTAAAAAAAATCTAAACACATTTGAATTAAATTAAAATTTACTTCGCTGTCAAGAAATTATTTATTGTTTTAGACATCTCAGGTTATAGTAATTATATTATTTATAAGTAGAATTTGTTTTTGAAGATTTAATGACTTATTTTAATGTTTTAGAATACGTTTTAGTATTCAGAATATTTAAAAAGTGATGAGAAAATAAATCCAAGTGTTAAATCACTCGGTTTAAGGGACCAGTTCTAAAATTTTTGAGCTGTGGCTGCAGGCTTTCATTATTTTTTGAAATTTTGTTCAACAATGAAAACACATTGTTCTGTTGTGTAACATTCCATTTTTAATTTAAACTATCAGCTATCAAATGTTTTTAGACGAAAGGTGGGAAATTCAAATTCAAATCTTGAGACATCCTTCATCAAAATAAGAATAAGGAGGGTTTTATGTGTGTGTGTGTTTTGCTTGCAAGCAGATGTTTTAGTTAACAGTACAGAAACCCTTCGATTGAAACATTCACCAAATCTGTTTGACCACTTATATGAATGAAAAATCCCAGCTGAGTGTGTTGTGTAAAAAGGGATATAACGATTATTTTCTCCTAAATTTTTATTCAATAAGAAGTCAAAAAAGCAATGGCACGGATTTGAGTTCATTTTAATTATATTAATGGCCCTTTTCAAAGCAGCACCAGGTTTATTTTGAGACAGATTTAATTTTGAATAGTAGTTAGATGAAGAGAACGACAACTAAGAATACAACCCACTATCCAAACTTCTAGACCACACTAATGGGAGGACTTTCAGGCAGGATGGATTTAGTGAGCAGCAGTCTAGCTTACAAGGCGGCTCTTCGGTTGAACCGAGTTTTGAACATGGAACATCCCGGTCCCGAAAGCAAAAGAATTCAGCACCGAATTTAATAAAAAATATATTGATAACACTGTATATCTGATATTTGACAGAAGAAATCATAACGGAGCAATTGCAATAAATATTCTGTAAAGCTTCATACAGAGTAAAAATAAATTTAAATAAACATTCGCAGATATAGATGTATAAAAATAGAAAATTCAAAATATTTTTAAGTCTAAAATTGAAATAAGCAAGAGTGATCTACACAAAACATTTCCACGTACTTTTAAATATCGGTGTCATTTCCATCTCCCGAATAAAAATTGTGAACCATTAACTTCAATGCGCTAATCTTTTTATTATAAAGGAATTGAAGACCAAGGTCAGGTAAGACCACACAAGTGGAATTTTCCCCCTCCCTATCCAGCGTAGTCAAAGAATTCCGGAGTACTATGAAGTATTTTCTACTTCATAGTACAATTAAAAAACAAGTATGCATCTTGGATCCTTTTTTGAATCAAATCAAACTTTACTGCAGAACCACAATTTTACCAAATTTCATATCAAACCAAAAAACGTACCAAATGGATACATAAAAAACCCTTATCAAATTCAAAAAATTGATAGTAATCTACAAATTTGTTGTTAAGAGCTATATTCTAGCTGTCTAGCCGAGAGTCTTTTTTGAGTCATCGTGTTCAGACAGACAGACCAGAAATGTGCTTTTCGGGTCTCACAGAAGTCTGAAGCGTGGGAATACATCAAAATTTCGAAGTTCGAACTTTTTGGTGATTCCAATGCTTTCTTTTCATTCACTTTGTATAGAAGAAAGTATAGAAAGCCTTCAAATATTTATGGTCGTCTCCAAATACAAAATATTCCAGAAAACGGAAATTCGATTGGTCTTTGATAAACAATAATAGAAACATCATTCATAAAAGAATATAGAATCCGAATCTTTTTACATTTTCTAATAACAGCAACATCATAAAAAGTTAGATTAATTTTGCATATAAATTGAATATTTTGAGAACATATTTTTATCTGGCGAATTCTTCTTACTCTTAAAACATCTTTTATCTTTACATAATATTAAAATATTTGGCTTCATAAGCAATAACAGACTTAATTTGCAGGATTTTTTTTTAAAATGCACACACGATGACAGTATAAAATTTAATTAAAACAACTATAATTGCTAAATATTCTCAGTTTTTAGTAAATAAACATTCGTTTCTTTATTAAACAACGAAGAATAAATTTCGTCAATGGCAAATTAAAAAGAATATTTTGGAAAAAATTTGAAATGAAACAATTATAAATTTTAGCTAGTTAAATGATTTATTTAATTCTAAAGTAAGCTTTGAAAATATGATATAAGACTATCAATTGGTAATGAAAAAAAAATGAGGGATTTTTTTAATGTTCAAAAAAGGAAAAAAAAATGAATACAAAGGAATATTGTTTGACTTATTATGATTCAGAGTTTAAAATGCATACATACCTACATCTGTAAAAATATTCAAAATATTTTTCTTTTTCCCAGATAAAAAAAACACTCATAGATTTTGTTTCTTATTTCAGAGAATGGTGGAATTATATAGTTTGAAAAACAAAGGAATATGTTTCTACTTTTGGTTGTATTATGGAGGGTTTTTTATGTTTGATGTTCGGAGCGATGGAGTCTAGCAAATAAAATTTTTCGTTCCTTATGTAAGTGCTTTTTCTGTATGGAAATAGAAACAATAAAAATAAGGAGTTGACATGATAGAATTTTATACAGAAAATTTCTCTATGAACTTGTATTGTAAAATAAATATTTAAGATTATCTATTAATTTTGGATCATAGCTTTTGTTAATAAGAAATATGACAATAAAGAAATAATCGAATTTTCGAATTAAAAATGAATTGCGATTTAATAAATTATTTTTGTCGATATTTAAAAACAAATTGTAGTTGCAGTCAAAGTTACATAATAACGATCAGCAAGAAGAGAATTTCAAAATTCTTTCTGTATATTTTTTATCTTATTTTTTTTATTTTTCATATTATTTGTTTTCGTTTACAATTGTTCTTTTTCAAGTCATTTTTTATTTATATTCCTTTATATAATTGTTTGTCCTGTAGGCTTTTTTATTTATATTCTTTTAACAATGCTGTTATTTTTAAAAAGTGGAAATCTGGAAATATAAATATCTCCAAACGGTTTTAATTACATAAACAAAAATCCATATTAAGAATAGAATTCATTGGTTTTTATATTAAATCGAAGAATATGAATACAAAAGATACTTATATTGTTTTCCACAAGTTGTTTTATTTTAATTCTATCAATAAAATATGAATAAAAGTTACTATCAATAAATGATACCGCTATTATTAAATTTGTAAAAATAAATATATTACGTGTCATACATTATTAAAAACACTTTTGAAAATAACTCAAAGAAATAAAAAGAAATGATTTCATATGATGCCATCGTACGGAGAAAAAAAAGGTAAAGCTTCTAAAATATTAATAAATTCTGAATTTCACAGTGCAAAAGAGAATTCTAAATTTCACTTCGCTTTTAGGATAATGGATCTAAGCAATAGGAATTCGAAACTCCTGGAAACATTTTTTTGACGTCAATTCTGAAGCACTTTCAGGAATGAGGAATAACAATAGAAGATTTGATATTAAATTTCATGACTTTTATTTTGCATTTACGAAATTTTTTTTTGCATTTTTTGCATGACTTTTATTTTGCATTTTTTTTATAAATCTTCTTTCATTAAAAATGAATTCCTCAGATAGCATAATATAGGAATAAATAAATTGCTCGTCTTTTCTTGAAGAATGCTTCCCAAAGTCAAATTTTCAACCGAGCTCCTAGAAGTGCTTTGTGGAAGCTGAGAGCTTCATTGAAATTCTTTGCAGAATTTTCTAAGTGGTTGAGGTAATTTTCCTGATTTTCAGAATTAATTCATGCCCCAAGAATCATTCTTTTCTAAGAATCAAGAAGCGATTCGAGTATTTGCCCTGAGGAATATACATAATTGAGCAATCAAAATGAAGTAATCCAATATCGCTAAATTTTTCAATACACGTGCGATTGAAATAAAAAGGGAAAATAAAATAAAAAGATATAAAATTTGGAAGTTAATTATACCGTCCCAAGCGCAGAAAATATCCGTCTTTTAATTTAAAAAAATACGAAGCATCAGAACATTAGACATCAGCGTTTAAGCTAGAACCTCTTCATTATAAATTAATGATAGCATGTAAACAGAATACTCATTATTTTATGGAATTAAATTAATGAAAATGCTCAAAAATAAATTGCATTATTTATCGTTTTATGCATTAGTTAATAAAGTTTTTTCAGTGCAAAATTCAAAAGAATTTTTAAAGAAAGAAATCGAGCACGCATAGATATTCTAATTGCATTTGCTTTGAGTGGGAAATTGTTTTTGGTGACCAGTGATGTGGCTCTTTGGAAGCGCCTAAACTAAACTTCCATTCGACTGAATTTATCGAAAAGAAAATAGAAAGAAAAAGCAAAATAATTTTACTTCTGTTTGTTTCTATTACTATAATAAGAGCAGATAAACAGATCTAATCAATCTGCTGAAGTTTCAATCCCTAGAGAAACTCAACATTTTCAAAACAAAAACAATTTCTTTGGGGAAAAAAATTAAACAAATATTTAAAGGGAAATATTTCTTTAATGAATATTTGTTCTTCAGTCTTAGAGAAGCCTTTTCCCCTTTCCACCTGTAGTTGCCATAAAAATAGGCGCATGAGCAGTTTTTCTAGAACTTTGACGCGTTTTTTAATACTTAACTATTCGGATTTGTAATGTCTATTAGAGATGTAACGGTGAATATCTTAGTGTTGTGTAGGTTTTCCGTGTTCGTCAATAAATGTCATTCTGCGTTTAATAATATCTTTGATTCCTGAGAGTTGGAAAATAGATTTTAGATAATAAATCATAGATAAATAAAACCACTGAACCTCATAATAGATTTAGAATGGTGCGTCTGCATTTAGAATTATTTGGTGAAAACTCTGGCCCCTTAGACATCATTTGTTTTAATAATTTCAAATGGATAAACTTAAAAGCAGATACGTATGCCAACTGCCGTGCAGATTAAAATAACTGCACGTTATCTTTTTCTTGAGTACTTGCGATTTGAAATTTAAACTTGAATTTGTATTTGATGTTTAACACGTGAGCATAAATTGACTTTATGAGAAAAACGAATTTTGGAACATTTGAGATTTTTTATAGCTAAAATTTACTTAGATATTTTATTTTTGTCATCGGATAGATTAAGAAATTTTACGAAAGTATTTTTTTCCCAAAAATCTTATATACTTCTGAAGAAGGGGGGAAAAAAATCGAAAATCAATAATTTTGAAATAAAAAAAATTCTACTATTCTCCTAGTATTGAATCCTATATTTCCGCTTCCTGTACTTGAGAAAGAGACAGACGGACATCCTATTCTTGTTCCGCGCAGAGAACAAACACTGTGCGAGCCGGAACGCAAACATTTGATCAAACGTCCACCGGTAATATTTTATGTAAACTTCAGTCCTGCCAGCGCAGAAAATTGAAAAAGGTCAGATTCTTCCTGCAGATGAAATTTCGTTTCCCTGAACAGCACAATATCTCCCATCTTTTGAGTTTGAGTCATGTTTAGCAATCGCCCCTCATTTCGGTTAATTTATTAATCCGCATTACCTTATTTGCTTAAATAGACTCTTCCTAATTTCGTTTTGAAAGCTAGCGTGTAATTGTTTATTGCCCACAATTGAGGGGATGGGTTGGTAAGGTAGGATGGACATATATTGATGTTCTTTTGATTCATGCTAATATAAAACACAACTGAAATGCAATGCATCCTTTTAGAGGCCATTATTTCGAATCTACAAAGATATTACATGATACGATGTCACATCCATGTTTAAAATATTCGATCATATGCCTAATTATGATTTCCTTGGGAATCGACTCCATGAATACTATTGCTTCGTTTTCATGCAATTTTGTATCTGATGTTTTTTTAAATAATAACTTTTTAACTGCTAAGTAAGCATTTATATTGTCGAATATAGGGGTCATTTCTCTAATGAAGTACTTCTTCATTGCTCGTGAACACATACCCTGTGCTCCTGTTTTCAAAAAATAGAAGATTCTACGCGAGAAAGATCAGGAAACAGTTTTCTTGACAAGTCATCCATTTATTCACATGGAGCCACTCTTTATTTTTCATACAATTTCCGATAAGCAATTCTATATCACGGTTACGGATATTTCTTCAGGACAATAAAAAATTATTCTTTTCATAAACTACCAATTTTATGAGAAAGTCGCCGGGCTTTCGCGCGATCGTTAAAAAAAATTTACTCTGCTTTTCCTCAGGAGCTACTTATCGCTCATACTCCACGTGAACGCCTCCTTTTCTTGACTGCCAAGCAAAACAAGAAATCTTTTCTGCATGATTTTCACGACAACGGGAATGTGCTGCCATCTGGGGTTAGGAATTGAAACTAATTCCGACATATATTTATCAGATTCGTCAATTGCATTTGAAAGCTTGATAATGAATCAAAAAATAAATTCGTTCCAATCATTAAATCTTGACATTAGCTAGTATTTGAGTAAGTAAGTTTACTGCATTTAATATTAGACATTCCTAGACAAATTAGACGTTACATGTTAATACATAGAGATATAATACATGCTTCTCTGTATTAACATTCAACATCTCTAATATGTCTATGTATTTTATTGCATATTAATGCATAGAAATATTAGGCATTATACGTTACATGTTCATATTAGTCATTACATGTTAAAAACTCAAAGATATAAGAAAAGAGCTGGAATATTCTCTCCTCGAGTCTCTTATGTATTCAGATAATATACTATTTTTTCTCTTGGTCCTCTGTTTAAAATTTACGTATTCTGAACATTCAATAAGTTAGGGGTAGGGAGTGAGAAAACAAACTCTTCAAGATCATGACAAGTCCACAAAAGCGATGATTCCTACCACCCGACTCTCTTATACTGTAATACAATATAAAATATATCTGTTCATATCGTGGTCCAATAGCTAATTTCTAAATCATTAGAGATAGACATATAGTTCTAGTTGGAAAAATGCTTTAAATGATGGGAAAAATTATATTTTATGCAAATAGACAATAAATATATTTTGCAAGAAGTTACAAAATATATGATGATTAAGTAAAAAAAAATCTCTCTATATATAAAACGCTAAGGTACGTGGCACAGAAAACGCGCTTATTACTTATTGTAGAATGGCAACATTCAAATATCAACAAACTATCATACACATGCCTGACTGCTTCATTCATTGAATATTTTTACACGTGTATTAAAATCCAATGCTTCGCTCAGTTAATTAATGGAGCTTCAAAATATTATTAGAAATATTCTGGAAATGTTTCGCCATCTCACCAAAAAGTATATTCGCTCAGGGGAAAAGAAGCTAGAAATGAAATAAAGAAATAGACTTCAAACAAAATGTTTAATCGAGCCCAAAAATAGGCTTAGCCATCTCGAGATAAGTAATCGTGGTAAGGTTTCAGATTAATTAACGGTTTATCGACAAGCACATCAACATCGTGCCAATCGTCCAAAAACTGTTATTCTAGGTGGATACCAGAATTGGTAACAAATAGCTTTTAGAGATTGTAAAAAAATTAGCGACAAATTGCCTCAAAATATTTCTATTTTGGCGACTGTACATTAATTATAAGTCTAGCCGCATCGTTATGACTTACTTTTGGATATTGATATTCATATTTTCTAAACCAATTATCTTATAAAAATAATCTTTGTATTATCTTAAGATTCAAAAAATTATCTTTTTATCTTTATCTGATTTAAAAATCATCTTTAAATATTATTTCTCTTTAATAGAAATAATATTTCTAATTCAATTTGATACATTATCTGAAAAAATGTTTTTAAATGTTATGAAGGAAATTATACATCAAAACCTTTTAATCGCATGTTTTTACCAGTCATAAATTTAGTAGCAGGATTTTTACATCTGCTTTTATTTTGCAATATATATACTTATTTATTTACAGTATACTAATTGAATCCATGTTTTTCAGTCATATCAAATTACAAAGTAAACATTTAACAAAGTAAAAAAATCTAGAAATTGGGTGAACGAATTCGTCGTCAAAGTCGGCTAGTGTCATATATTGTTTCAATTGTTTTTTTTGTAGCATTGTTATTGAAATTCAAATAGATTATGGCTATTATTTAATATATTTTCTCACATTGTTCAATTTTAAGAGTATTCATATTTTGTCCATTAATTCAAAAATAAATTGTGTTTAAGTGGGCAAAAGACTACTTCCCTTATACATTCAGAAATTTTTGTGTACAAATTATGGTTATCAATTTTATACCAAACGTGATATAAAATCGATAAAAGAAGAAAAATACAAAAACCGCTATTTCAAAAAAAGTACTGAAAGGATGCACAGTTTAATTACAATACTTAAATCAAATTCTAATCTTAAATCAATATCAAATTCTAAAAATTTCAATAATTTTTTCATTTACACAGACTAATAATTTTTAACAAAGCGATTTCATTTACAGTATTATAGTATTTTCAGAAATGGGAACTGAAATATATTTTATAATTATCTTAAAATGAATGTATCTGAAATTGGAAACTTGAGTGCACCAGGAATTTAAGTTTAAAGTACATTTTGTGATTCTGTTAAATAGATAATTAAATAAAATTTCTGCAGACGATATAAACTCAAAGCTTTTGAATAAAAGGAAACTAGTTAATCAGCTTGGCAATGACTTCGATATCTTCACTATAATAATTCCAGAGAAAGATTAAGATACGATGATCTTTTTGATTTGAACAAACCAACACCACGAATATAAGAATCCAAACATCTGACCAAACCTTTAAAGGTCAAATTCTTCAAATAAGTGGAACTTTGTTCATTTCCAAATATGAACTGTTTCAGTTAAAATATGCTTCAACTTTTGAGAAAGATTTAACAGTCGTTCATCTTTTCAGTTAATTCATTATTCCAGACAAGTCAGATTTCTATATTTTGTAAAGAAGGTTCTTCCTAATTTCGTTTTGAAAGCCTGCTTTCAACTATTTATCGCTTATGATTAACAAGGAGGGAGAGGGTGGTGGTAAAGCATGGATCTTAATTAACTTTTGAATTCCTGCTATCTATTAAACGAATTGAATATATGAATGTTAATCGAGTTCATTTAATGATATGAATGTAAGATTACGAAGTCAATTTAGTTACGTAAGATGTATTAAAACTTAATTCTGCTTACATAGGAAGGATTAGTTTTTGGACAGAAATCGTTATCTATGGAACTCGCAAACTAATTATATAAACTTAAAAGAAGCTAATTGACTCTTCATGGTATTTCTAAAACCCATGGAAGGAATAGGAATTTAAAAGACTTACATATAATTAGTTTTACTTTTTTGATAGTTAAGCTCATGTTATCAATTGCAAATATGATTTAACTCATGTATTAACGCACGTTTAATCAGGAAGTTTTTTTAACATGTATTTAAAATCTTAAATAATATTAAGGAACTCAAAAGAAATTGCGTTGTGACTGCAAATATATTTGCAAACAACAGTAATGTCATGACACAAATTTATTGTTAAGAATTTGTAATGTTGCTTTCCTGCTCAGTAAGTATCCGGGTAAGAAAGTAAGTTTTACAGATGGCTCTACCGAATGCTGAAAGAATACCGGATGAATGACCTTCGGTCTTGGTGACTAAAACAAATGCTACAGAAACAGTAGGATTTTGGCCATATATCGATTAGAATGAAGATATGAAATACTAAAAGAACTTTCAAGGATCCATCTCGGAAACTATAAAAAAGCCGAGAGATAAAGCACGGTTAATCAGTGAGCACACTAAAATAAGTAGTAAGCGTAGCAGACGAGAATTATAATACTAAGATGCTTAAGTTTGTAACGGCGCTAGGATGTCATGGAATTCAACTTAATTACAAAAGTTCATATACACAACAAATAGAACAAGTGTGAGGCTAATGAAATTACATCGCCTTATTGCCTGTTACAATTTAATGCATCAAAATACTTTGTTGAAGGAATCAGGGATATCAATTTATGCATTAAAGAATAAACTGAAATGAAATCACTATTCCCCGCAAACCAATTGTTCATTCACGGCGTCTTAATCAATCAATTTCAATCCAGGCGTTAATAATTTAAATCAAGGTAGCTGCTTGGTACATTATATATATTTTTTAAATCGAGAAATGACTGTTTGCTAGACATTTCATCGAATAATTAAGAAAGTAAGATACAAATAAAATGAACAGAATTGTATTTATAAGAAGATAAAAGTTGTATCTTAGCTGAAAATTAAAATTAATCAATGTAAAACTCATTTGTCAGCCATTTTCTGTTATCAAAAGCACACAAATGTCGACTTCTTGAGTTTCTTTGTAATTCATTTAACTCATATAAATTGTCTGTTAATTAAAATTTTCCAATCTTTATCTTTTTTAAAATGAATGAAACGGAGTTGAATAGTTTTTAAAATTTAAGAATGCCTTTTTAAAATAGTGATTTAATATCATAGTATATTTGAGGAATTTCAATGTGACAAAAAATAATCTCCACTATTGGAGATAAATCATTGCATTTCCAACAACATTTCTTTGTCCGCGCATTACTTCCAATCGAAAAACATTCATCACCTTTTCAGCAATTTCGATTTACTGTCATTGCTGAAAAATAGTTCAATTAAAATGAAATATCCTAAATTAAATATCGCTTGCAGATATCGTTATTTCAATTAAATGTTAACAATAACGTTTTATGGAAGAAAGTATGAATTTATGTTTTGATTTTTCATTTATATTTAAAGAAAAAAAATCGTCTGCTATTTCTTAATTAATATTGGAATTATGATCTTATTGTTGCGCATTTAAATATTTCAGTTATAAACTATTAATTGGAATAAAAGGAAATATATTATAGAATTAATCCTATAATGAATTTGAAAATTGCTAAAATGTCTTACTTTTTGTGACATATTTTCGAAAAAAAAATAGCAGAATTTTCAATCACAACTATCATCGCATAATTAATTAAAGCCTTATAACTGAGACATATTGTTATCTTAAAATTTAATTTTCACACTTTTGTTTTGAAAATAGACCATTATGATACCGTGCGTAACGACTACTTTTATGGAAATTTAAAAAGTTTGCGAAAGAAAGCGAAAAATATTTTTAAAATTTTTTTCCTGACTTAACTCAGTTACCATAATTTTCCAGAAATCATTTTATAGGTCTTTTTAATTTCTAAACCTTCTTAATTTAAAATTTCCATCGCAAATCAATAGTGTTTTATTTAAATGCGGTAAAACTGGTGTTTCAATTTTCACGTCTTATTCATTAACATATCCAGGTATAAACATAGAGACGAGACTGTTTAAGCTAGCCAATCTATATAATTACTGTTATATATATTTTTATCGCAGTTTGGAATCTTTAAGATATTTCAACTGGACTATAGATGGAATTTGGAATTTTAATTATTAATTGATGGTCATATGTTAAAACTGTTCCATATTAAATTTGCAATCGAATCTATTTGTTACTATCTATATTTATTGAATCTATTATTTGTTTATTGAATCTATTTGCCGAACCATACATTCTAAAAAAATTTTAAAAACAGATTTTTTTAATAAATTAAAAAAAACTCGTTCTATTTTACTTTTTTCCTTTTCAGTTTCCAAACAATGAAAAACAACGAGTGGGAATTCGAAATCCCAAAACGGAATCCAATGCGCGGCAAAGTGCTTCATAATTCGATACTTAACCGCCTCTATTTGTTTCTGAGAAACAGCTTGGATCTGGAGGGGTTTGGCTCAGACAATATGGGAAGAGCAGGTGGTCTGATTGCCCAGCCCTGGCGCGAGTGCTTTGAAAGGGATATAAGAGGACATATTCCGTGCACCTGATCCCCTTTATCGAATTTCCTGCACTTGGTAAAAGAACGAGAACTGGCCACTCGCCTAGAAATAACGAGGGTGTTGCCAGCGATGGAAATAAAGTTTAATTCTCGAATGTGGTGTTCTTTATTTTCTTCGTACTTCCTTGGTTTTTGAATAGTAGTTGCAGGTGATTTTTTTTTTGTTTTTGTTTTTTAAAGTTTCACAATACATCTTACATTTTTTTCTTTTACTGGTGAATTATGTAGATCTAATTTGGAACAAAAATTCTATTTGTCTTCAAGTTTCGAAATCAAAGTTTCGAATAAAAAAAAGATTTTATGTTATATTTTTTATTATTATTACTGGTGAATTAAGCAGATATAATTTGG